>OY821750.1:27538401-28041672 GCA_963682055.1 Primula veris | reverse complement strand
ATTATGACAAAACTACACAATCTTTAAATACTGCTGATGGATCTCGTATGAAGATTCATTATAAATTGTCTAATGCATATATTTGTAATTCTGGTATGTGTTTTCAAACAACATTTGTTAAGAAAATAAGTAGTGCAATTTTGTATGGGAAACTTTTTAACTGAAACTGTGTAAATGAACATAGACTCTCTTTTTTTTTGATCAGAAGATATACCTTTCTTGTATGTTTTCCTTATCTACGGTCATCATCAGTTGGTAAAGCGTACTCAATAGTAGCAAATTTTAATCACCATATAAAATTTAAAGATGAACTTGCTGAAAATATACATTTCCCATGTGTTTTCTTTTTCCTGGTGGCAATGAATATAACGCCTAAAAGTTGCATGTTTTTTTTGTGTATTTTCATTTTGAGTTCTCTGAATCTGGCTAAACTTTATGCAGTGGAATCTGTAAATTCCTTCAGACACTTAGCAAATCATCTGTACATCAGTATTTAAACTCATTTTGGTATCATTATCTCTGGTACTTAAGTAAACCAGTGGGAATCGTAGGAGTATAGGTTTTTGCAAGTTGCATCGCTTGCTTGGTTTCAGCTTTTTTAAGTACGCTGCTTTTAAGATTTCATCCATCATGAAGCTTCTAACTGTTTCAAGCCATAAACCCGAAGTACTTGGCTTTTGAGCCGTTCAACCAAATGCATGCCAGCTTTCAAGAAAAAGAGAAATTAGCTGGGCTTTAAAAGCTGCAATCAGAAAAAGCTATTAAATTTCAGAATTAATCTACCTATTCTATGAAAGGGTAAACAATGGAGCAGTCACTCCTAAATAATGGGTGGTACTTTTGCTAAAGTTACAGTAACTAAACTCGATTTTCTTTTAGCAAACTTATAATCTCTTATAAATCGCAAGCTTTTGACCTCAAATAAAAATGCTAATGTATGCTTGCAGCCTATGATGGGATGGACAGAAGCAGCCATGATCGCAGGGGCACGAGAAGCTGGTGTTTCTCCTTCATTTGTTGGCTCCTTACCTAGGAAAGAAGCTGCACTAGTTGAGGTTATCTCTACTTAATTACCCCTTCTTGCAACTTATAATTAGTGTTTTCTAGACCCTTCTTAAATCATGCCTTATGTATTGAGTGGGATAGTGGATAGGCTTAATGAGAGTGTACTTTTACATGCATTCACTTAAAAGCTTGAAGTATAAAAATTATAGAACGGGGACTGGTTATACACCTATTAAGAGTAAACTTCTTAGAACTGAAATTAATACTAATCAAAAGTATAGAATTTTGGTACTCTTGCGGGATAAGTAATGTCAACCTGTACATTACCATCAACTACCTTTTAACTACTCTGCATAAATTTTTTACTTATTTCAGTATCTACCCTACACGCATTTATGTTTATACTCTTCATTTTGCACCTTATAATATACAACCTAATAACACTGATATCATATGAGGTTTAAAACATAATAGTAAGGAAAATTCAAGTAGCATAACTAAATCTCACTGGTTTAACTTTCTGATGATAATATATTTCTGTCTCCAGTTTTTCATGGATGAGTGCTTACAGAAGCTTATTGATACAATAGATTCGGATCTAAGTCTAAAGGATTTGATACTCAGTGAGCGCATTTCAAAGCTCGTCAGGATTCGTTTGGAATTACAGGCTCCATTCATTTCTAAATGGGCTCAAGCACTTAGTATTCAGGTGTCATTCTAGTTGCCTTTTTCAATTATTTGTTGGAAATGATGCGACTCTATAATGTAAAGAAATTATATGTGAACTGTTGTCTCACAGGCGCAACCGCAAAACATACCGGCAAGTTTTAAGCAGAGAGCTTTGCTGGTTGATGAAATATGGCATGCTGCTGGAGATGAATCTACAGATATTGATTGGTATACCAAACGTACTGTTCTTGGAGCTATATATTCGACAACAGAGGTCTATATGCTAACTGATCGCTCCCCAGGTATATTTCATTAATTATTTTTTAATGCATCTGCATCTCACCTTTGCTAGAGGAATGAAACCCAATCAAGCTTAAATAAGAAATTTAAAGAAGAAAAGGAAATAAATAATGAGATAACTTCCTTCCTCATGTGTGGAACATAGCCATTTTTCAAATCCTTTCTTTGAAATATGTGACAATTACCGAAAGATCCCATCCTACCATTTTCTATTCTGTTAATTTTAAGCGATGCTGAACCTCCCGTATCTCCATCAATGCTGGTTTTAAATAGGTGATTGTTAAAGTTGAAATTAGATAAGAAAATAATCAATATACTCATTTCAAGAAAGAAGTTCGAATATTAATTCTTCTTCTTCCGAATTATGTAGATATGTTCGGTTCTGATGTATATTGACATGTTGGCTCCTTGCAGATTTTCGTGACACATGGACATTTTTGGACAGCCGTGTAAAAGACGCTTTTGATCTTAAGAAATCAATCCAAGAGGTACTTAACTGTAGTCGTGCACTGCCATAGTGTCTTCTTTATTTTCCTCCATTTTGGCATTTTTAAAAAGTTAAAAGCTTTTATTTTTTTATGGTGGTGGAAAAATTGCAGGCGAAGTATTTGGCTGAAGCTGTTGGTGCAGGGATGGGCGGCTCTTTGCAAGGACTAGTGAATAATCTTTTTCAGCGCTAAACATTGTTCACTTGTCAATACGACAATGCCAGATTGTAAACATAGTTATGATCAAAACATTATGTGTATTGGTGGCTTAAAACCGGAATAAATTATATTCCCCCTTCTCTCGTTTCAATTATTTATTTCACTTCTTGCAAAAGCGCAAGGGAAGCGGTTTCACGTTAAGTACCTACGGGGGATCCTAAGTTTGTCATTCTTGGTAGCATTTTAACGAGTTATCCAAGTTACTGGTCAACCATAAAACTGAAGATTGGATGAGCGTATCGAATGTAAATGACTTAAGTTCATTAATTTTGATTAACATCAAATTGATTTACTAAGAACCTGCTTCAAGTTGTTTATTCATGTTAGAAAGAGATAAGAGCAATTTATGAAGACTCGTTAATCGTTAAAATTAGATGGCGTCTAGTAGGAATGTTTATCAACTTTTACCTCGGTCTAATATCAGCGATTGACAATCGAATGAATAGCTATATGAATGGACCGGTTTAGAAATGGAATAAATTTACATGTTTCCTCTTGTATCCACTGGATACACCACGGTAACCACATCTATCGACGTCGAAGAACAGGTCAACTGTCAAAATATATATGATCAAGGGTTTAAACTTTAGATCCGATCGTCAAAGTAAAACTGGACGGAGCAGGGCCTGATGGAAAGACTCAACTCTTGCTGGGAGAATGTGGGGAAGGAGTTGCAGAAGTCCGATGCTATCTTCAGCGGCTAAAGTTTAATTGCAGTCCTAGTGTATTTGAATTCTTTTTCAATTTTCTTTGATGCTTAAGCATTACACCAGATGCAAATCTGACGTCCACAAGGAAACTTTAGCAGATGAAGTTTACATCGAATTTATCAAAATCTTTCCCAAGATAAATCCTATCCGAGAAACAGAAGTCAGGTAAAACCAAAATAAAAAATATTTATTTTCATAAAAAATGGCTCACTTAGGGTGTATTTGTGATAAGGGGGAGGGGATGATGACATGGATGGAACCAAGGACTGTAGAGTGGAGGAGCTCAAACACGGGTATGTTGGTAAATAGTGCTAAATGCTAATTTTCGAAGATTTAATTTATGTACATAAAAAGAAAAAAACAAGAAGAATGGGAGGCTGAAGCCTTCGATCAGCAGAGTAACCGGATGCAGACTAGAATGGGCTATAACTTCCCCATATCGAGAAAAATATTAAATTTTTGTTTGTTTTTTTCTGAAAAGTCGACAATTATATTATTTCAGCTCTATCTCCATAATTATAAAAAAATATAAACATATAACTTAACCGCACCCACCATTAAATCTCAGTTCTGCTACTACCTCCGATTGTGTCCACCGAGTTACTCACGCCCACGGTGGTGGTGTTCATCCAAGCTTAAATCCAGCCAAATAAACCAAAAACGGTAAAAGAACAAAGGTTAAACCTTCCGACCAAACAAGCTGTGAGTTAACAAACTAAAATGTGCCAAACAAACTTGGTTTTTATTAAAAAAATTTTACTAAAATGTGCGAAGCAGGTTTACCACCAAACAAGAATTATTAATTATTATAAAAAAAAACTTGATTTTTAACAAAAAGAAAAAAAAAACTTACAGTATATAGTAAAATTTGTGTCTCAAGAAAAGTCTACAAATTTTATTTTATTTTGATAAAGCCAAATATGTCTACAATTTAGTGTCTCAAGAAAAGTCTATAAAAATGTGCCTAACTTATTACTACAATAGATCTCTCTGTCTCTCTTACATGTATTTTTCAAATTAAAAAAAAAAAAAAAGTGAGATAAAAAGATAGAGAAGAAGAAGATGAGTTCAGTGATAAAAATAAAATCATCAGAAATAGCAGAAAAATTGAATCTTTTGCCACACCCAGAAGGTGGATTTTTCTCAGAAACAAATAGAGACACTTCCATTTTTCTCTCCAAATCTCAGCTCCCCTCTCATTGTAATTTTTTTTATCCTTTTCTTAATTTAGGTTTGATCACACCTTGGCTTATATGATTATATCCCACTTAATTCTTACTGCCTGTTTGGTATGATCTTTTTTTCAGCTTTTTAGCTTCTTGATTAAAAATATTAGGATTAGTTTTTTTAACAAAATATAGTCAAATGGCAAGTCAATAACTAAAAAAAATATACAATTTTATGGCTGATGTGATGCTGTAGATTTTGTAGCTTTTCAAAAAAGAAGAATTAGGGAAGGTAGGAATTTGTGAAATATTTTAGGCTTCACATAAAAATGACCAAAAGAAGAATTTTTTTCATTTAAATCATTTTTAATATTTACAAAGCATATATAAGTTAAAATAAGTAAAAATGGAATTATCAACAAAGATAAGTTATAAGTCACTTATTAGTAAAAAAAAGATAAGGTGGTGCCAAACAGTATACTACAACCTCTTTTAAGCAAGTTTTTTTCTCATTGCTTTTTTTAAAGGCAGCTTTTTGACAAAAAAAATCGATGCCAAACCCGCCCTTAATCACAATTTTAGTTACTTTTGATGCTTATAGTGAAATACAGGTCACTCTGACACTTCTTAAATGAGGTTTGCGAAAATATATACCATGTGTGTATTAGTTATATATACCATGTATGCGTATTAGTTAAGTTTCCTTACTTTAGCACTTTAATCGCTTTCCTAATAAGAAAAAGTTTGATGCATGAATTTCTGACCTTTCCCATCAGTGGGGGAATGAGGAACCCGCTACGGGAGGGGTTGAAATTCATGTGGATTTTTGTGTTTGTTTGTGGGGCTGCTGAAAGACTAAAACCTGTAATTATTTGTTAAAATACATGGTAAAATTTTACTGGGTTTCCCCTTCAGCCTCAATCTGGAGGGGCAGGAATTCATGTAAGGAGTATATTGTTATTTATGGTGGGGGTCATAATGTGATAGTTCGATAGCCAAAGTGCATGGTGAAAGAGGGAATCTTTGTCCGGAAACTACAACTGATTTGTGTATCTCCCTATGCATGCTGACCTTGAATTTTGATCAACTTACTGATGGAAATACAAAATTGCTTTGTTACAGTTCTGTTAATTTGAGTATCATTTTTGTAGTTTTGAGACATTTGATGCATTTTGTTAAATTAAATTGATGAGCGAATGAATGTCAGGCACTGAACTTTCGATGAACTGCAACTGCAAGTAATATTTTATTGCATTTTGTTGATTCATCGAGGGAACAACCATTTATTTGTTGGTTAGTTGTGTATAAATTAAAATTATTATTTGTGTAAGAAACTATTTCCCATGAGGTTAAATGTATGACTTTTTGCCTTACGTCTAGTAGTGTTTGGTAATGTATATGGTAGAATTTTTTTCCCGTTTAGTTATATACCCCTATGTGATCTTTGTTTGGGAGCCTCCCATTTAGTTATAATAGTTTCACCGAGAGAATGTGAGACTTGATCTAGAGTTACCTCTGCTTCCGTGTCATGTTAGATTGGAAGTCCCTGTCTCATTTGAAAGCTTGGATTATCATAAAGGGGGCAATATTTTTTTGTTGCAACAAAAAACACACCTTTTTCTTTGTTTATGTACATATATGATATATTCGTATATTTAGTATTGTAGTGTATAGTTGGATGATTGGATCTTTTTTTGATCATCTAATTTATGCGGAGGGGGAATTGAACCACAGCCTCATATGTGAAAACATTTGCTAGGAGGTTTCCTTTTCCTTTTTCTTCAAAGTATCCATCATATATTTTTGTCAACTTTATTTAAGATATCCAGCGAGTGCTCTGTGTTTAACAACAGAAATACAATAAATCATATGCGGATTTTCGCTCGTAAAGCACACCGTAGTTAACTTGGTTCCTATCTGATTTATCATTCAAAATGGAGTATCTACTAAGAAAAACTATGAATTGAGATGTTTACAAAAAGGAAAAAAAAGCGTTTGAGAAACTCAAGTGGCAAAAGAAAAGAACCAACTGGTCTTTGCAGCAAGAACAAATCTCCCCCCACTATAATTCTTGGATTATATGTTTCTCTGCTTAATAATTTAGAGTAGCATCACTTGAAGTATCCCTCCCCCCCCCCCCCCCCCCCCCCCCCCCCCCCCCGCGGTTATTCGTCTTTACAACTGCGTATTTTTGTGTGTGTACGCAGACAAAGTTGCTCGTCCTATAAGCACATGTATCTATTTCTTGCTCCCCGCGGGAAGTGTATCTCATCTTCACCGTATACCATGTACCGAGACCTGGCACTTTTACATGGGAGAACCTATCACGGTAACCCATCTTCAACTTCCCAATTTATACTAAGAACTTTTCTCTTTATGCTTTGTTCTAGCTTCAATCACCCATCAAATGTTATAAGTACTTACAAATATTTGAACAACATTCTAAAGTGCAAACTTTAACGGTTAGCCAAAAAGAATTCCTTTCATGTTTCTAATTAAAGTATTCTATGTTGAAAAATGATATGGAAATCATGGGTTTGAAACTTTGAATTCATGAAAATAGTTTTGGGTTAATATTGTGTCCAACAAACCATCTCCTTACCCGTAGTATTTGTGCGCCGTGCACACGTTTTCCCTTTGTTTAGTGATTTAAGTTAAAACAAACTATTGGATAGAAAAGGGAATCCTTCAAATGTTGTCTGGATTTTTTTCTCGTAAACTCTTATTGGACGAAAACTGGTGGCGAACAGGCATTGAACTGGGCACTTGCAATTCAGCTCAAGTGATGTTGGATACTTGCTTTGAGAAATTAAAAACCAAAAACTTTTTACTATTCTAATAATGTTTATGGATGCGAATTAGTAATCTGCCAATTCTTTTTTGACCAGCGAGCGAGTCTTTTCATTTTGTAAGCTAAGTGATTTTAGTAACGTGCTTAGCATGATGTCTCTCAGCTTTCTTTTTACTTACTCGTACATATAAGAGTTGATGTAAACGAATTAGTTTGGTGAGTGGAAATGAAAAAAGTTTAATGGAGCTTGTACTCTTTTTATTTGAATGAGGTATCCAAAGATCCTAATAAGGGTTTATATTTGTTGTTTAATCTTTTTTTCCAGATTTTATTTCGTTAGTAGATATCACATTTGATGTTATGGCTGTCTTACATCTCTCTCCAATTTTCCAATTTAAGATTTTCAAAGGAATTAAAATGTTAAATCATAATTATTTTTTTGAAAATATTAGATCTTTCTCATATATTTCTCCGTATTTTTCCAAAACTTATCCCTTTGTCTCCTCGTCAAAATCATCTTCTTCAACCACTACCCTTTTTTTTCCAGGTCATGGAATTAAATGACGAAGATGGTACCGTCAAGTTAACTTGTCTAGGACCCAACCCAATGGAAGAAAACCAACACGTGCAACACACAGTGCCCCCAAATATATGGTTTGGTGCTTTTCCAACTCGTGATATTCAAATTTGCACAGAAAAAGGAGCAGTTAAAAACTCCCCAAGAGATGCCGAGGCCCATTTTTCGTTGGTGGGGTGTACATGTGCTCCTGCTTTTCAGTTTGAGGATTTTGAACTTGCTAAACGAACCGAGCTTGTTTCGAAATATCCAAAATATGAAACCCTGATTAATATGCTCACTTTTGATTAATAAAATGGTGGAAGTTTGTCAATTGATCGTGTGACTTTAATTGTGCGTGATCAGTGTTTGGGTGTTGGAGATCTACTGTCAGGTTTTGCTTTTGTAACTTCATTTTGGGCCTTTTTATACAACGTGCTAAATTACATATGTTCTTCAATTATACTGCTGGTCTGCTGGGTATGTTATGTGTGTTTTCTGCAATATGATCCGTCCTTGACGATTGAATAAAAGAGAAATTTGCTTTTTGATGTGGTAAATACTTTCGGTAATATCTGTAGATTATATTCGAATATTGTACTACAAATGATGAAGCTCTCCTGAGTCAGAAGAGACAAATTATCAGAAGAATGATAACCAACCCCCTTTAGCAATGTTCTTATTTTTACTAATATGCTTGAAAAGAGAGTTGGGCCTAGAAGAGAGTAACGAAAATCCAAAACAATGGAAGTTTTAAGAAGAGTCTTATAGTAATCATTAATCAAAATCTACAAATTCCATTCGCTTTCTCGTCAAGCCTTTCATGTCCATAGCCTCCCTTTCTGCTTTTTGTGCCTGAATTTCACAACATGAACTTATTAGCAAAATATAGAAAAAACAGGAACCTTGGCCATATATTTACTGTCAAATAATCTCATTAAATTTTGCTTTGTTTGTTGCAGCTTCGAAGCTCAACTTATTTGTTTTTTGTTTTATAAACTGCAATGCATTTGGCTGACCACATTTGTGTGTGTGTGTTTTACCGCTTAAAAGCTAAATTATCTTTGTTTTACATTCTAGCTTGAAAACTAAAAGGTTTTTAAGCTGGAGGAAACCGACTTTTTCCTCCGGCTAAATCAAATTTTTTTTTTGTCCTGCATCTGAATAATCATTTAGTCAGTTACTCTGTTGAATTTAAATTATACCGCTTTTATCTCTTCTCCTGAAACCTGAACCATGTTTGATGGTAACTCATCTTGGTCCTGATCCTGCATAACAAACAACAAAATGGAGATTGAAACTAATTCTTTTTCTTTGTCCATAATTCAATTTAGGAATGAACTTAAGTCTTAATGGGTAAGATTAATAGAGAATATAAACCAGTTCTCCCAAGAAAACAACATTTTCTCCTCTAATTATGTACAGACCCAAAGGAACATCTGAATATTGATGCCCAACGATGAGCCGCTCGCGTGCTCCTTCTAATACGATATTTGCTGTGAAGAAAAAATAACTTTTGGTCAATTTCTAGCGACTATTTTCCTTTTTTTTTAAGAGATAAATGTAGGATACATTAAGAAATTTTCAACTGTACCGAATTGATCAAAGGATCGAAGAATTCCCAAAAGTTCCCTTCCATCTTGCAAAAAAATCATTAGCTTTTCTGCATAATGAATAGATATTGAAGAGCTGGGCAGAAAGGAAGTTATAACTTATCTCCAGTGGAACTTCGTGAAACATGAAAAACTAAGGCGTCTATAAATATTATCGATTTTTTTTACAAGAAATTATTTTGTTTGTCGGTTCGAGAACCACAATTCTTTTCATATCAAATCATTGCTTATTAGCAAAAATGACAACAAAAATAAGGGAAATAAAATTATTAGTCTAAGCACCTACTGTCAAGATAGCCTGCTAATGTACTTGAAAGAAAGTTGTTGTTGAGGAATGGCCAAGACATGATCCCTTATCTTTCGCGATTCGAAAAGCTCCGTGATGTTTATTTTATTGCAAAAACATCACATAACATCGAAAATTCTTTACAGTTGATCCCCTTTAATTCGCGTCATAGGTTGCATGCATTCTGTTTCAAAAGAGTATGCTGAAGTTTTATACCTCAAAGTTACTTACCACTTAGTTTTTTTTATATAGAGTATGCATATGTAGACAGAGGGGGAAAAGTCCCATGTCTAAAGTGGCAAGCTAGAATAGCTTTAAGGTCGGTGACTTTAAGTGGAAAAGATAACCTTTCCTTTGATTTATGTCCCATTATGCTCTCCCAAACCATTAGTCATTGGCCTATATTTTTTATTTATTTTAGATTTGTTGTACTTTTATATTGGATCTGTATGATACTCCCGACTCCATACATGCTGCTATGCATATATGTAGATGTTCAGAGTACATGCATACAACTAGGCATACGCACACGAATGTGCAGAATAAAGTAACTTTAGGTTAAGTTAATTACGTTCCGTTCAACAATTATACAGTTACATTCTTTGACGAGAGAATATCTGTATTCCCTCCTATTTGAGATACAGAAGTCGAATAACTCGTACAGATTGGATATTAAACTTTTATCCGAGGTACGCAATGCACCTCGGATCATTTTGTGCGTCCACCTCAGACTTTTTTGTATGTCCATCTCGGCTAGGACAACCAGAACTATCTTGGATGAGGACGACATCACATCCCGGGTTAGATGCACACCCCGGGTGTAATTAATGCGAGGTTAGGTAGGGTAGGTGAACCCTAATCCACTGAACGGCAATAGCTAACGTGTTTGGCGCCATAATCTCGTGCGTCGCGCTGAATAAAGTACACGAATGTGCAGAATAAAGTAACTTTAGGTTAAATTAATTACGTTCCGTCCAACAATTATACAGTTACACTCTTTGACGAGGGAATATCTGTATTCCCCCCTTTCTGAGATACACAAGTAAGATAACTCGTACAGATTGAATATTAAGCTTTTATCCGAGATACGCAGTGCACCTCGGATCATTTTGTGCGTCCACCTCGGACTTTTTTGTATGTCCACCTCGGCTAGGACAACTAGAACTATCTTGGAAGAGGACGACATCATATCCCGGGTTAGATGCGCACCCCGGGTGTAATTAATGCGAGGTTAGTTAGGGTAGGTGAACCCTAATCCACTGAACGGCAAGAGTCAACGTGTTTGGCGCCATAATCCCGTGCGGTGCGCTGACTCTGCCAATAAAGGGAAGGCACGTGTTCCTGACGCCTCCTACGACCCGAGGTACGCGCTCCACCGTCAGATGAAAAATGATCTTAACTAGGGGTGGGCACGGGGCGGATTAGGGCGGATTTGTTTCAATCCTAACCCAACCCGTAAAATAAATGGCGGGGCGAATTGGGGCGGATTGATGAAATTTAAATCTCAACCCAACTCAATCCAACCTGTTACAATTAAAACCCCAACCCAACCCAACCCGCAAAATAAATTACGGATTGGGGCGGGTTGGGTTTAGATTGATTCTTAAATTTTTATTTTGGTCATTTATTTTTCATAGTTTGCATAATCAATCCAAATTTTAAAATAAATTGAATATTTCAAACAGAAATATAAATTAAATCCAATCAAAGTACGTTTATGTTGAACGTTGTTCTTCTAATCGATTATTTTAATGATAACAAAATTTGTACAACATGATAAAAGCTCGTTTTGCGTACTAATCCTTTATCTAGCATGTTAAAGGTTCAAAATGATAGATTACGTGAATACGAAGCCAACGGTTCAAGCGGAACCTCAATCGGGCTTAAAACGAACAAGTTACGGGCTTTCGTAATATGTCAAGAAAACCGAGAAATTACTAAGGCAGAAACGACCAATCGTAAGCAGAAACGACCGATCGTTTCATAGTAAATTTCTTCCAGTAAGTATAGACCAAAAACGACCAATCGTTCCCAGACACGACCGATCGTTTCAATACAGTTTTCTTCCAGTGAGCACAACACAAAAACGACCGATCGCTAGGCTAAAACGACCGATCGTTTTATGTATAAATTCTTCCAGTGAGTTCAGATGAAAAACGACCGATCGTTTCTGAAGAATTTCAAATTCCAGCTTTTTAGCTTATCCTGAAAATTGGGCGAACTGCTGCAAACTAGTAGCTAATCTACTCAACAACTGCCAACGGTCATGCATTAATTGATGGACCTTTTTCACCCTACAAAAAGCCCCAAATCCTTTGTTGAAGGATACCTAAGATTTCACACAACTTCAAGCTTTCAAATTCAAAGATCATACAAGCTTATACTACTAAATTTTCTCACTTGTATCTATAAAATATTCTCGAGCGTATTACTATTGTAATCTTATAAACATCGAGATATTATTTGTTAGTGAGTGATCCATTCAAATTCAATCTTGTAAAAGAGTGTTTTATAAACTCATTTGTGAGCGAGTGATCGGGTAGAGGCTTTTCAAGCAAGTGTAGCTTAAAAGCTCTAGGCTTTTCATTCGGGATACTCATAAAGTGAGGGGGAGCTTAATCGGTCGATTAGCTCCTTAGGTTGTAACCTTGGAACAAAGATTCTAGTGAAACACTCGGTAGTGAAAATACCGAGGAGAGAACGTAGGCGCGTTTTGCCGAACCTCTATAAATCTTGCGTTATTTCTTTTCCCTTAACTTTTACTTTTCGCATTTATTTATCGCTCATATTTATTGCTTGCGTAGATTAAATTAGCAATAATTTGTTAACGAAAGTGTTTAAGTTATAAAATCCACTAATTAGCTTAGTTAATAACCCATAGTTTCTATTCCGCGAAAAACGTACCAA
This sequence comes from Primula veris, assembly GCA_963682055.1. Taxonomy (NCBI): domain Eukaryota; kingdom Viridiplantae; phylum Streptophyta; class Magnoliopsida; order Ericales; family Primulaceae; genus Primula; species Primula veris. The sequence goes on along the minus strand of OY821750.1, from coordinate 28,028,962 downwards.
AACCTTATTCACCCCCCTCTAAGGTTTAGACACCTACGGACCAACAGTTTAGAACATTCACGAACAAGTAATAAAACTAAAATATAACAATAATTAAAGGTTGATATATTAAAATACACAATATATATATATATATATATATATATATATATATATATATATATATATATATATATATATATATATATATATTACGGGTTGAAACGGATTGGGACGGATTAACCCGCGGTTTGTGAACCTCAACCCTAACCCAACCCGCAAAATATATAGCGGATTGGGGCGGGGTGGATTGATTTTTTTTTGGACATTCAACCCACCCCAACCCGCCCCAATCCATGCGGGTTGGGTTACGGGACGGATTTACGGATTTACGGATTTTTTGCCCACCCCTAATCTTAACCTAAATCTAACGGACTTTAAGGAAACCTAAAGACTATAAATAAGGTTAATTATGTTTTGGCCAATTTTAGGATTTGTGACCTAACTTTTAACAATCTCATTTTAGTGACCTAAGTTTATAGTTTGAGTTGTTTTAGTGACCCGCCGTTATATTTTTCCGATGTAAACCATTTAAAGTTTCAATTTAATCCGTACAGTTTAAAAATTTACGATAAACGCTTAAAATTTACAAAAATTGCACACATATAAAAACACTTATATGAAATCTTATAAAACTATTAAATGCAAATTACATCATCATATGTAAATTGAAAAAAAAATAATTTTTCTTAATGCAAATTTAAAAATGATATGAAAATATCAAATAACATGGTACAAATTAATTAATATAAGCTAAATCGTTTTTTTTAAGCGGGATTGTAAAAAGTGAGGTCACCAATCCTAAAATTGGCCAAAACACAGATCACCAAACCATAATTAACCCCTATAAATACAACATTGATAACATAGAAGAAGAGGTTGGTTATTCACACCAAGAAAAGAGAAACAATATTAAATACTAAAGAGCACTTCTATCTAGAAGTCCGACGTGTATTAAGCCAAATACATGCATAGCCTAATCCGGTGTGGATAACTAAATAGCCTATACCTTTGTATTCCCAATATTAAACGATTGTAACTTGTAACCTTATCATACATCAATAAAATACCCGCTTTCATCTATAATCGGTCTCTCTTTATCCTCATAATCGGCTAAATTGTATATATATATATATACACACACACACAAATATGCGTCTTGTTTTTTTCCTGAAATGTATAATGACATGTTTTGAATTTTTAAATTTTACCATAATTTCGAAAACATATCATTATACATCTCGGAAAAAAAAACATGACGCATATTTGTGTTACCGTCGTGAAACCATTGAGATTTGCATTAATCAAATCTTGATTTGGAGCGTTTTTACGAAAAAGTGTCTAGTTGGGTGTTTTTCATGATGTTCATATAACATTTTCCATATATATATATATATACTAGTAAAAGTTACCCACGCGTTGTGTGTGAGACGCGTAATACCATAAATCTCGTAATATATTTTATTTTTAACATAATATTCAGATTTTGTATCATTTATTATAGTTATGGAGGTTAAAACGAATTGTTAATTAATTTATGGTACATCCGTAATTAGGAAAATATAGTGAGGACAAATAGTTAATTAATTAGATTATGCATATTGGTAATTATTAAAATAGAGTGAGGGTATTTTTGGAAAAAATGGATAAAATTGAGCAGTTTCAATTTTTCTTGTGTTTGCTTATATTAATAGTATGATATATATATATATATCTTTTGTGAGCTTGTGTGGTGTTCTACACTATTAAACAAATAAGTTGAGTGCAATGAAAAATTACGCTCGCCACTCTTCAAACATATTCGTATTCAGAAATATACACTAACACAGTGTTTGATGATGGCCATCTCATTTAGATCTTAGGATCAGGTTGCATTTGGAAACACCACATTCGAGATTATTACTGAGGCGAATTTTATTTTTAGCCTATTCTGTTTTGTAACAATGTCTATTCGAACCATGATTTACACTATTCGCATGAACCTTATAAGGGGATGACATATTTTTTTCTTCCTTTTTTTGATGCTTACGACACTGCTATATTGCTCGACTATAAAAGACACTCTCAGGGCCCAAGCTTTAATAATTGAACTGATTCTTTTTTAGGATGATAATAATTTAACTTATTATATACAGTATGCTTTTTGTAACATTATTGAAAAAATCATGATCAGAACTCATATCACATTTCACCTCAGAAGTAGTTTAGAGCATGACCTAATCAGTTAGATGCTACTAATCGGAGATTGATTACTTAAAGAGTTGTATCAGCATAAGGTTTAATATGTATAAAAGGTTTTGTGTGTTACCAAATATAGGCCTAATCATCAAATGAAGTTGCATAGATGGTGGTTTAAGAAGTTTTTTGTTTCAAAAACAGCCTCTGGATTAATTTATAGTTTGTGATAATAATTTTCCGGAACAGTTTTTTCTTAGACACACAAAAGATTACAATTATAACTTTAAAAAACATAATCTTAGAGCATAGAAAAGAAATGGTTTAAGGTATGAAATTATTTGAACTTGTTTAAGTTGATGATTATAACTAAAGGAACTTTACATGTATTACTTCCAATATAGAGCATAGATGATTATTCTATTTCGGTGACACCAAAATCATTGTGAATGACTACTTTTGTCCAATCCATTGCTCTTTTAAAGTTGGTGATCTTTTCAACTAAGTGATTGCTTTTCTTTCTCTTGCTAAAGCACAAAACATTATTCATGGCATATAAAGTTGAGTTTGGTAGGCGGCGGAACCATAAATAAGGGGTTCATTTTTTATATAATAAAAATCTATATACGTTATGTTATATGAAGTTATTTTACGGAATAGGAGACTGAAACACTAAAACTTAAAGGTTTCGATCAAACTATATAGAAAAAAGGATAAATTAACAAAAATATTACTTTTTAAACTAAATTACAAAAAACATACCTTTAAAACTTTTCATTATCAAAAACATAACAAACAAATTTAAATTTAATGCTGTTTATTCTTTTCTTTATCTCTCTTTCTCATCTTTCTCGCTCTCTCCGCCATTCTTCTTTCTCACCAATTCTTCTATATATCTCTTCATTCTTCTCTCACACTAATTTTTTCTGTACATATTTCTATGTATCTTTCTTTAATATTCCACTATATCTCTCTCTCTTCCTCCACCACGAAAACTCATCACTAACTACCGAAGATCATATAGATTATATAGATATCCATATACATATAAATACAGATATATACATTATTTAATACCTCGTAATATATGAAATTGGTGAGATTGTTTTCTATTTATTGAGTTTTGAGACTATTGTAAAAATTGTAAGTTTCAAGTTGAAAGAGAAGAATCCATATATACAATATTGAGAGAAATTCATATGTAGGGTATGAAGTTTTAAAATTAGGGTATGAAGTTTTAAAATTAGGGTATGAAGTTTTGAAATTAGTATATGAAGTTTCAAATTAGAGTATGAAGTTTTGAAATTAGGGTATGAAATTTTTGAAATTATGATATGAAGTTTTGAAATCAGTGTATAAAGTTTTAAAATTAGGGTATAACGTTTTATAATTAACATATGCATATATTGTGGGTTTTTAATCATTTTTAGAAAGAGATGGGTGATTAGCACGTGTTAGAAAGAGGTGCGATTATCGTTTGTTAGAGAGATATGTGCGATTAGAGAGAGATATGTTAGGTTAGAGAGAGATGTTAGATTAAAGAGATATATGTTAAGTTAGAGAGAGATTAGATTAAGAAATAATAAGTATATATAAGTATTTTTTGATAATTTAAATTATTAAGATATGTTTTTATTAATATAATAGGAGTATGGTATGTTTTTGTTAATTGCCCCTAGAAAAAATCTAGTTTTTTGTCAACTTTTTTAAAAATGGAGGCTGCAGTCCCCAACTGTGTCTAACTATTTACTTTCATGTAATATTGAACTAAGTAACTTTCGAGATCTTTACTGTTGCAAAATTTGAAATGCAATATACACACGTCTAATTCTGATGAAAATAGTGTTCCTGCGACTAACAACTTTGTTATAATATTATGTAGGTTCTCATCTTTTTTGCGTTTTCCATTTCCATGGTTGTAAGTTTTTTCTCGCTCATATAGAAGTAGAAAGTTGTACTAAATTCTCCCTATGGAATTCTTTTTGGATGTCATACAATCTTGAAATAATTCAGGATAAAAACAAAATATGGTATTTTAATTTCCAACTAGTAATCAAAATGCTTCTATAGAAATATTAAGTTGGGTATTGTTCCGCCAATTATTCAAGTTCCAACTATTTCCTGGCAAGCTATGATATGACCAGGTTTAGAATTTGTCATCTCAAATCTTATACGGAAACAAAATTAACGATGTCATGATTTGTATGATATTTAAAACTTGACAACAAAAATATATTACAAATTCATTCCCGATCTTGGGAGAAAAAGTCTATTTCCTGAGAAAGCTAATGTGAGATACAATCTCTTTATTTGTTATCTTTCGGGGGTTTTTTCTCGTAAGCAATTCAGAACAAAGCTCTTTTGCTCCAATTTATACCCCTGATTAAGAAAGCAGAAAAAAAAATCGGAAACACTTGGTGACAAACTGTTCCAGTTTATCATTGCTTAAAAATATATTATCTCCATTTATACTCTTCGAGTTCCTTGTAAGTATCTAGTCTCTCGAAATGCAATCGCAGCATTCTCATCTTTTCACCAAGAACCTGAACAAAATAAATAATTAACCATGAAGCATGATGAATTTTTTGAAAAAGTAAGCCATTTTAAAATCAAAAAAATCCTCTCCCCCTTTATTTTGTCTCTCTCCCTTACAATGAGATAGATACATGACCACCTCTATAGGGTTAGGTGAAAGAAAAGCATAAACATAGCATAACAGGTAAGTAAAACTTACCATTACAGAGTATCATAACATGCATGAGATGGCAATCATATCTCCAGGACAATAACTGCAAACATGGAGATTTTTCAATGAACAAACCCCTTATTTAGTATAGCTCGATATGATAAAATTAGATCAGATTAATTTTAAAGATTTAAAAATAATATTGCATTCTCACAATCAGAATCTGTCTTGTCCCATTTGTTTCCATCATTTTCAGCATCAAACATTTCATCATCGCTATCCGAACTGTAGAATTGATTGACGGAGTCCAAGTATTTCTTTGCAGTAGCTTTTGAGTTGGAGTTTTGGGGATATATTTTCTTGTGTAGAATAGCCCTTAAAATCTGCAATAAACAAGCATCACAACCCAGAAATAGAAAAATAAAATAAGAAAGATTATGAATAGATTAACTCTTTTTATGTTCCTATACCTTCTCCATTCGTGACTTATCAGGAATCGGATCTTTTAAGCTTTGAGTTAGAGAAAGACCACTTCGGCATACTAACACCTTTTTTAGAATAAATGACAATGATTTTCTTCCTATAAAACCCTTCTTTTTGTCTGCACGTGTATCCTTTTCTTTATTAAGAACCATACTCTTATACACCTCTTCATTCTTACTTTGATCGTCTTCAAAAATGTTTAGAGGATTGTGAGTTTCTAATAATCCTTCCTCTTTTCGTTTATCTAGTATATGTGTAATCTCTTTTTCAAGTTCCTTCACTTCCTCGGATGTAATGTCTTGTAGATGAACATCTGAGGTTGAGTGGGCCCCATCAAAATGAGATTTAACTGATTTTTGTTTTAGTTTATCGTCATTTCCAAATGTACCGATCGCAAGCAATTCGTGAGGCCAATCACTAAATTCTTCTCCCCTGGAATCCTGTCTTGTGTGATCTGTACATGGAAAAATATTAGACAAATGTAACAGCTTTTGTTTGATCTGCAATATCTCACAATATATGAATATACGTTTTATTTTATTGCTGCTTTTAAATGAAAATTAGCCGACATATTTGAGGTTGAGAAAAAACCACTTACCTCTGGTTCATAAGCTGTACATTTGTAGGATAAAAATCAGAAAGTATCAACTTTATAGTAGACAGCTCTATGCGCTTGAATAGAAAAGCAACAACTAAAAATTCAGAGCTTAAAAGCTGCAACCAGAAAAAGCCTGTTTCTGTGTTTCATAAAATTTACTTAATACCTAGCCTTGCAACTGTCTCCAAATCCTTACAAATAGAAATACCAAACGAAGAAAAAATGCGCTCAGGTTTTAGATATTTACATCAAGAAAGTTGGCCTTGAAGAAATAACGTCACCGTTACAAAACGAACTTAGGAATAAGAATCGACTACTTCAGTTTATCAGTAATAACTATCTATAAATAGATATAAAGGGCATACTGAAGAATTTGCACATATTTTGTCATAATACAGAAAAGTAGGAAGTTATGAAATTTGCTTACTAGTGTATGTTGCTGCCATGTTTTCCTTTTTGATTTCTTGTTTACCAGTGAGTTTGCTATGCATCCAACTAAAAATCTGCAACAAAATATATATAGCTTCCAATTTTTAGCCTTCTATGGAAGAACGATCAAAATGCTACTTATAATCTGACCAACCAAATGAAAATTTGCTTTAGAAAAAAAGAGGTTGAGCTCAAAAGTTGCAACTAAACAAGCTCTTAAAGAGTTCATCGGTGTTAGTTCTACAAAAGAGTACACTTACTTTCATCTTAAACAAGAGCTAGTTTGAAAACACCACTTTAGTGCTCAAAAAATCTGTTAAATGTGAAAGGGATTGGGCTAAGAGAACTATGTATTCAACCACAAGTCTCCAATGAGCCAAAATAGAGCTGTTTTTACAAGTGTTAAATAGGGGTGATGTAATTATAAGATATAATTACATGGCTAATCTGGTTGCTACTGCCTAGTTTACATTTGTTCAGGTCCCAAAGCAGTCCATATGCCAACTATTTCTATAAATCTCTTTTTTTGTTTCACTTTTATTATTTAACTAAAGTGTCTAACATAATAAGCGGGAAAATCTACCCGATATGGGAAACTCGTAAAGTCTATTCTTAAAGGAAATTACGCGTCCCAGAATTTTATCACGAAAGTCTCTTCTGAAGAAAAGTTTTTTGTAATGTGTAGAAACTCTTCAAATAAGAAATGAAACATCTATAATTATTATATTAATAGTAATACCTTTTAAAATAATTAATAAGAAGAGCTTGTTATGAATTATGGTACCAGAATTTGTTTAACCTACTTTTTTGTTTTCAAGTACGTATTTTGCTTATAACTATAAAAAAAAAAATGGTGTCGGATACATTATTTTGTATCCACGCTAATAATATCATTGCTGGTTCCTGTTTCGCTCTAATTTTACAGCCACTTTTACTGCTTTCATTACCCGCGTCATTTCGGTTACCGTTTTACTAACTAACTGAGAACTCTAACTATATATTTATGTAAATTTGAATAATTTGCTTCAAATTTCTGAGCAAAGAAGACGTATTTGTACTTCAGAACCGGTTTACACTATTTATGTGTATTGCTAATCTTGGTAGAATTCTACAGTACAGTCATTGCGATTGGATGAGGTGTTTTAAGTATTTTCATGAATGGTTATTTTCTCTAACAATTAATTCTTATAATTTGAAGAGTACTTCTCAAGGTCATTTGATCGTAGTTGTATTGTCTGTTGTAACTTGTAACAAAGAACAATTCGTTTGTACTCCTGGTTTAGGTATATCCATGGCTAATTATTTGAAGTAAATACAGTAATGTTTATTCGAGCTAGCAAAGCTCGAGCTTAATCTTGATCAAGGTCAATCCCGAGCCAGGGGCCTCGTGCAATGACGTTGCATTGTTTGAATAAACAACCATATCCTAGTTATATATCTAGATATAATCAAAACAAAATGTTGCTATTTCATCAAATCTTGTTACAAATTACAATCACTATGCAAATCCTAAACCTAATTGGGTAATAGATATTGGTTAGAACTACAAATCCCCAACTTCCAGGTGATTCATTTTAATTTAAGTCTTTGGCCACACATGTAAGACCATAATTAAGTCTTATTCAACTTTTAACCAAAATCTGAATCAATATCCAACACTGAAATCTAAGGTTACATCATTCATATCTATAACAACTGACAATATCTTACACTGTTAAGTACTAATCAGTCATTACTCATGTTAATATCACTCTTTTTCTTCCTTTGGAGATCATAGCTTCAAAGATAGATATTTTTAGATGCAGTTTAAGGCAAATAAGTTGGTTTATTTGAGCACGTTGACCAAAAGTGTGAGTTAGACCAAATCTTCACATTATGATGAAAAACAAGATTTGAACCCGGATTCACAATTTTAGACTTCTACAAGAACAAAGTTTATTTTATTTAGCTTCCACTTTTTTTTTTGCTTTGCATTATAAGAATGAATTTTAGCCCCTATAATATGTCGATTAACAGGAACCATAATAATGAATAATATGGTGAAACTGTTTCCTAGATGTCTACATAAGTATTAACAAAAGCTTAAAATCAATGGAAACCGAGGGTGTAACTAAATTTCCATATTCTGTCTCCAATTCCCAAGTTATTTGGACGATACAAGAATTATTAAACATGTAAATTAAGACAAAGTTGAGGATTATTTTAACGAACGATCTCTGAGCTTGCCTCACGTTCGTCGATTGAAATCTCATCAAACGATATGAGACCAACACGTCTGTCTTATACTCACCCAAGCTAAGGAATATTCACTCTTTTCCCCATACTGTGGTCCTGCATTAGCAGTACAATATAAAACATACGTATACAAGACTAATTTAGACACAACCAAAAAAATTACAAGCACCATTGGTTGTCTTGCATGTAATACTATAAATAACATTAAATAGGAAATTTTGTCTGGTTTCTGCTGGCTATTATCATGATCTACAATTTTCCTGAAAAAAAAAACTTTTTATTTCCATATTACACTCCCCCAAAAGTAGCTCACTCGTTTCTAGGTATAAAGGCATATAAGCCATGGATTAACATTAGTATTATCACCTAGATTAACCCATTGTATTAGAGAATAATGACCCAATCAGTATGCAACAAATGTTGAATAGGACTAATTTGTTAGGGCGTGTTTAGAAGTGGTCCCTGTCACGTACCAAAGGTGAATTTGCATGCATGTGGTCCTATGAACAATCTCGTGTAATGGAAAAAATGGCTTGTAATATAAGAATGGTTCATTGTGGATTGTGGAATATACCATGCATTTTTTAGTAGTACCATAAAATGTTATGAAAATAACCTACATTTAGGCAAATTTACCTTCTATTCTCTACCAAGTGTTGTATCACTGATACGAGAATAGGACGATCTATGATAATATCTCAACTTCACACCTTTACGATGAACTCCCGTTATGGCGTTATGAAGATCGAACTCAAGTCTCATAATTTAGCGATGTTCACCGAACATATATAGTTAATTTAGTGAAAATGTGAAATCTCACTTAAGAGGAAATAAGTTGCTAAGTAAACATTAAATTAAATCTAATAGAATCTGAATTGGAATGTGATACCAACCCAAATCTTGGCAAAAAAAAAAAAAAAAAACCATTTCCAGAAAGAAAGAAAATCCACATGAATACCTTGAAATAATTGATTTTTTTCTCCCGAGAATTCGATAAAAGCTGGCGAAGGGTACGGGTTCCCTGTGAAGAGAACAAACTAAAACCAAGAAAAGTATATATGTCTAGTTTCAACACAAGCTAGCCATGTGAAAATTCTCACAAAATAATATGCAAAATGACTATTAGAACCCATACTTGCCTATATGACTTTCCCGAAAAGGTAAGTTTTACAATTTTATTGGTTGGAGAATGTGGGAATTATTAAATTTAGGTTAAGCATACCATGATGTAATGTATTCCATACCCATTTAATTTTTCATTACGAAACTAAATGTAATTTTAATTGGCTTATAACTTGTATCAAAATTGTCGAAATGAATTTTTTTAAAATCTAATCATAAAATTTAACATTTGAACTATATTATTAACTTTTAAAAAAATTCATTCCGATAATTTTGATACAAGTTATTAGCCGGTCAAATTTCAATAATTGTACTGATTTCTCAAGTTTGAGTTTTTGGTTTCTATCTATATATAGACAGTATAAGTTAATTTGTAATATCAATGATCTGAAAATAAAAATATACATTTCCAAGAAAAGGTTTAAGATCTTAAACGTGCACAACCCTTTTTTTTTTGTAGAGTCAAGAACGAGATAAACTTCAATGCACACAAAATATGAAAATAATACTCCGTTACTGAATTGACAATATTAATTTGCTTAGGGTGTTCCAAACTCTCATTCTACTAAAATAAATAAGAGTGATGCTACATCCAACCATAAAATTGACATGCAAATTATATCTGCTGAGCTGAAATAGTTTTAGTCATCATTTTCTCAACCCAAAATCTAAAATCTCAAAAACAGTCATAATAAAATACATATTTATCTCTCCAAATATACATAAAATTTTATAATTTAATAAATTAAAATATAAATATCCAACATAATAAAAACTCAAACTATTAAAAATCCAAATAAAAATATACTAGAAGCCTAGTTAAGTAGAACTTAAATTTAAATATTAATTAAAAATAAAAAAAATATTAAATATAAAAACTCAACCCACTAAAAAGTTAAATAAAAATATAATAGAACCCTAGTTATTTCTAATCTAAATTTAAATATCAATTAAAAATAAAAAAAATTTATTAAATTTAATATTAATAACAATTAAAACTATTGATAGCTGGATAGGGGATATATTTTTTAGGTAATAAAAATACGGCACACTAAATAAATACTTGGGCCTCTTCTTCAACCGCTCGTATTTTTTAGGTAATAAAAATACGTCACACTAAATTAACACGTTCCAATCCATTAAATCATATGTAAACTACACTAATAGTCCGCTAAGTTTAACAGGTTTCAATTTATCCTAATAATTCAACCCACTAACAGATAGTCCACTAAGTTTACAAGTTTCAGTTTATCCTAATATTTCAGTTTATAAAATGCGACACACTTGGTGCTTTCATAATTCATAGTGTACTTATTATAAATTAACTTAGAATTCTCAATTTTGAATAGTTAAGATCCGTCAGCAAGGAGAAATTATTATTTTCTATTACACACCTCCTCCAACACACTTTTTTTTTTAAAATTAAATGGTGGAAAAAACCAACATATATAATATATTGTATTTTGTTGTGTTTTATGTACAGATAAGATTCAAAATGTGGTGGCAAGATTGTTACTTAGTATATAATCTCTCAAATCATCCAAATTTGTGTAGTTTAGTTAAAAATATGAAAGTTCAAATTTTATAATAATAGAATTTGGTTCATATAATATGAGTATTGTTCCCTCTAATACTTTTTGATACTTTCTTTTATTATTTGTATCATGCTCAATATTTTGTTTTATTTTAATTTTCAGTTATTGTCAAATAATAAGAAATAGACATAATAAAACCTCTACTTTTAAACTTGTAAACTTTGGAGTTTGTATATATAGAGCCTCTCAAGGAAAACCCAATACATTACCTTGAGGAGATATGTCATTAGTATGATAATAATATGATCACAAGGAGATACACAAACGAACAATGTTATTTGATTTCCAATTTTGAGGACATAAACACACTAATGTGTTCCAGAGGGTACGTCACTGTAGTTGTAGTTTAACGGAACTATTTATATCTATACTATTAAGAAAAACTTATCAGTCGTTAAAACAAATATTTATAAAAATACCCAACTAATTACAGAATTTATAAAAAAAGTCAAACCAATTTTTTTTCCATTTAAAAAATGTAACCGCACATGAAGTAACCGTTTCTAAATTATTATTAATTAAATTCGTTTATCCTATTACTCGTCATATGATTTAGTCTGTTCTTTTCTTTCTCTCTCATTCTCTACAAAGTACAAAGTAGAAAAACATTGGTATAGAGCAAATTTTTACCATGATCAACCGTGGCAGCATAGGTTAGTATCGTTTCTTTCAATTTTGTTGTATTTTTTTTATATGATTTATGTTTAAAAAATACACCGGTTACACCACAAAACGCGTGGGTACGTTGGCTAGATATTACATATATTAACACATATATTTATAACGAAATACCACTTTGAGGGAGTTTTCATGATTCCATCAATAAAATAGACCAAATTAATGCGTCCCCTATTCCAAACATCATTTAACAAAATGGCTAGATTGGCTTATCTCAAAAACTATGTGCACTATTACTGTTATTAAACCTTCGTGTAGAATCTTCATGCTAAATGTTACACGTGTCAGTAGTTAGTTGACATACTAAACGTGTCAATCTCAAAAACAGAAAAATGTGGCAAGTTTTTTTCCTTGTGAAATATTCATCTCATTAATTCCTGCAAGTTGTAAACCACTTGGAAATGGCAAAAACAACTTAAAAGGCAAGTACAATTTATTATTCCTTTTTCCTGGACTATTATTTTATAGCTTATCATATTCTGTAATTATATTAGGCGCCAATTTTTATAAAGTGTCATTTTTGCATCTTGTATAACGGAATTTTTCCAGTTATATAAGTTTCTTCATGTGAAAAAAACTTTATCCACATGAATTTTTAGCCCTCTTTCGAGTAACCTTGGTTTAGTACCTGCTTATTTCTATGCTTAAAGCCTTTTTTTCTGTGGTTTAATAACAAGTTTATTCGGGTAGCTGCAGAGTGAAATAATTTTATTTGTTCAAGTTATCATATAATTAATTATTAGCAATGAGGCAGATGCTTTGCCTGTTTGAGGTAATGAATTATAAGGTCTTTCTTCAAATCCTGCTGTTACCTGAATACCAAAGCAAAATATTTAAAGGAAAATGATTATGAGTTCAATGTACAAGTATGGTTTTTTTGTTATAATATTAGCAATGGGGAAGTTGCTAATTAATAAAACCATGTCTATGTGAATTAAACCTACCCAAAAAATGCTTATATGAATTAAATGGGAAAACAAAAGTTTAATATTAGAATTTGGATAAGAATTTGCAATATCTCAAAAAAAAAATGCATGGAAAAAATGCAAGATATGATACAACTCATGTAAAGTAAGAGATTGAAATGGTGAGCACTGAGCACACAGATTTAATTTTGTGTTTATGCTATTAGACTGTGTAACTAAAGATTTGTTTGGTTGTAGTATTTGAGACTAAACACGGTTTCTTAAGAAAAAGGAAAGCTAATATGGATACTTCAAATGTTTAACTTTTGTAAGGTAAATGAAAGCTTTGATAAACTTTAGATGAATGCTTAATATGCTTAACTTTTTAAGTCAAATGAAAGCAAAACCACACGAGCCTTTACTTATAAGGCTAGTTGCCCTTCAATGATTAATCACTATCTTTTGTTAATGTTGGGGAGTTTCATGATGATTACAAACGATATACTCCAGAACAAAATGATTGCAATATCTCCTTTTTACGCAATAACAGAAAACACTGGCAGCGGATTCCTTCATAACGGAATAGCGAAATGATTGGGCTTAGTATTGTATATTTGGCGTATTCTTTTATAGCCAAATGAGGGTTAATATAGAAACTGGGGGCCAATGCTGACATATGTTAACTATTTAGCTTTTCGATTTTTCGTCCTAAATGTGGTGAGTGTTTTGAAGAGAAAAAAAAAGAAGAAGAGAAGCAATATAAAAAAACTAAGTACGGGGAAATGATTAGCATACTCGAGATTCGCAGATGTGGTATTACCATAAAAGATTTAAGTAAAATTATCTGTTTTCTAACAACTAACACTTTTTTCATATCATATCACAGATTGTGATTCTTGTGAAAGTTTTAGTGAGAATTTTTTCAAGGACTGGCGGAATATGCGCGTGGTATGGAAATATTTAATGCCCTTGCTGACAGAACAACGTACAGAGATCTTCATGAACCGGCATTTATAGTAGCTGCATGTTTTGCATTTGTAGCTTTGGTTCTCTCCACCATTCTAATTTTCCAACATCTTCGATGGTACACTAATCCTGCGGTAAGTTCAATAATACTCTCTTTAATTGGGTAAATTAATCTGTTTTTGCAATAGTCGTGTTATGTTTTAGATGTGAAAATTATATCAGTAACGTATAATCATCTGCACTTCCTGTAGTGCAACGAAGGGAAAAAAGAGGTGTGCTTTGCTTTTCAGAATTTGACATATAACCTTCTGGGATATTGGATTTAAACGGTGAAAAATAGTTGGTTCCATATTAAATTTCATTTAGTTCGCATACTTCGAGTGTTAGGGTTAAAAAGCCTATTGATGTATAGTTCTAAGGTTCAGTAAGACAGTGAGGGGACCAGGAAATCTAAACGGTTGGGGCAGAACTTCATATGATTTTTCCTTATCATGCGGGGATAAAAGGCTATAATTTGTTTTGTTAAAATACATGGTAAGAAATTGTTTTTTCTCCATTATTTCAATATGCGCGGGGAAATTAGCCTTCTTCTATCCCTTGCTAGTTCCTCCCCTATAGGAGAACTATTAAAGCGATAGCTATAATTTTTGTTTAGCGAACATCTGAAGTGAAGGTCACTGTCTGTTATAATATCATTGAAGTAAATATGACAGATTATTGAAATAGTGACCTGAAACTATCTAGTCATATTTGGTGTATTTCAGGAGCAGAAATGGACCGTTGCTGTTATTCTCATGGTTCCTATCTATTCTACAGAATCAGTAAGTACACTTAACTGGGACAAAATTTTATATTTCCACTTCTCGCATTTTCTTGATGTTCAGATAATCATACTGATTTAGACATGATTCTTTTTTATTGTTGAAAAATTGCGGTAATATCAAAAAGGAGCAAGTTGAAGCTAGAAAATCTGAAAATGCGTTGCTGCAACATTATTTATTTTTATTGATTTCGTTTGGTTTGCAGCTTTTGTCCTTGTGGAACCCAAGGTTATCCTTGGCATGTGATATACTAAGAAACTGCTATGAAGCATTTGCGTTGTATTCGTTTGGGAGTTACTTAATTGCCTGTCTAGGTAAATAATAATTTTTTAACCATTTTTTTCCGTTTTTCTTAATTAGGAAGGTGAGTTTACATATTCTATTGGAGGCGTGCTTCTGCTTTTGTCTTCTTCTTTTGTCCTATTGAGAAGCAATAAATATGCTGTAATTTGTTTAGAACAGAAATTGCCTTCAAATGTTTAAAAAACAATTACTCTGAACATTGTTTAAATTAATTTACTTGGTGGATCAGACTTTTTTACTTCAATTGGGAAATTTTCTTAAATTTTGTTTACACTAAGGTGGGGAGCGAAGGGTAGTCGAGCTACTCGAAGAGGAGGCAAGTAAGCTCCTCGACAAGCCATTGCTAGAAGAGGATGATGAAAAACCAAAGGCAAAACACAGTAAGCTTGGAAATTTCTTTTGCCTACCAGGCGTGCTTGGAAAGGACTTGCTTACAATTGAAAAGTTTGGCCTCGTCCAATATGTAAGTCCCATACGTTTTTTCCTGGGTTTATTCCTATCAAGTGGTATATTTTTATCTTATTTATTATTTGTTAGAGAAACTTTATATTCATATTTAGTGATAGCATACTACTAAATTAGTTTGTTAAAGTGTATGCTCATCAAATCTGAAATCAGTTAACAGAACAATACTATAATCCAATATCAATAAGAAAACTGTATATTAATGAAAAGTTAATCAGTTTATCACTTTATTTCATAGTATGCCAATTTTCAACCAATAGTTGGTTTATTGAAGTGTATGCACATTGAAAAGCCCACAATGGAAACAAGCTTTTACTTTTGACAGCCAACAGTAATTTTATAATTTTCTCCCTTTTTCATTTTGGTTTTCAGTTAATTAACTTTTTGTTTTTTGGATAGACCAGATGATCTTGAAGACTTTTTCCGCGCTCTTGGCGTTGATTTTGGAGCTATGTGGCGTATATGGTGATGGGGAGTTCAAATGGAACTATGGGTAAGTATCGTCTCTTAGTAATTAACAAACAGAATTTGAAGATTTGAAATATCTAAATGAATGCTATGCATATGTGAATCACAACATTGTATTTCTTCGCCACTTTTATTGCAGGTACCCCTATATAGCAGTAGTACTGAATTTCAGCCAAATGTGGGCATTGTATTGTTTAGTGCAGTTTTATAATGTTACACATGAAAAACTCCAACCAATAAAACCTCTTGCAAAGTTTATTAGCTTCAAAGCTATCGTTTTCGCCACTTGGTGGCAAGGAGTAGGCATTGCTTTATTGTGTTCTCTCGGCGTTTTGCCCAAGGAAGGAAAGTTCCAGACAGCGTTACAAGATTTTCTGATCTGCATAGAGGTTAATTTTTGTTTGCATTAGATCGGTAACCCTTTTTGTAGGATCATACGTACTTTTGGTACTTTCTTGAATACTCCGTAGTCCTGTGGGCAAAGCTGTCTCGGACTACTTTTTCAATAACACACCGCAATTTTTTGTGGACATACGATTAATCGTATTTGCATGTACATTGTCCTACATGCGTATACAGAATAGTCACTTGATCGACGTGTTTTTTCTTTTCAATTGAGGTGCTTCCGTCAGTTTAATTGGTGTCTGCCAGTCAACAGCGTTTTCAAGTGCTAATTTCTCCTTTTATGCACTAGTGTATCCTTTTCCTTTTAGTAATATAGTAATATGTATAATTGTATCATATCTATTTTCTTTTAACATCCTGTAACCAATTAACCAAAAGAGTGAGCATGTTAGTAAAATCGTACTTTTGTCTTATTTTATGGCCAAGTCAGAGAAAAGTGACTCAATATCAAAAGAATCATTGAGATGAGACATGAGTTACCAAATTAAAAATGTTATAAGGAACAAATACATTTTTTTTTTTTAAAACTGATAGGTTGGTTTACAAAAAAGTAATTTACCTTTGAAAAGTTCTGCAAATACCATAGTATAAAAGAGGAAGCTGAATTCTGACTTAGTTTTGTTCACAGATGGCCATTGCAGCAATTGCTCATGTTTTTGTCTTCTCGGCCAAACCGTATCATTTCTTGCCAATATCAGAATATGGCAAAATATCAACAAAAGAGACAGTGAAGCTAGAAGAAGGTCATAATAATAAAAATAATAAACCAGCTCGTGTCAAAAGCAGAAGGGTAGATACGGAGATTGAGATTGAGGCCCCGGGTACAAGTGTCAAAGAAAGCATTCAGGACATTGTTGTGGAAGGTGGTCAACATGTAAGTAGTTTTTTTTTTTTCATATTGGAAATCGACATTCCTAAGGTTTGCTTTGGTTTTGACACTATCCTATCATCATATTACGATTTTGTGCACCGGCGTAATTTTTTTTAACTAATTTAATAATAAAGTAGAATGTAGTACACTCAATAAAAGAGAAATTACTGGTTGGGGTGTTCAATAATAGTCAAGATGAAAGACTTCATATAATATTCTATGATCTCTATATTTTGTATTCTACCAGGTTTTTCAATCTTAATCTTCAAATTTCAATCTTGTTTTTCTATGTAGTGTACATTAGAAAAAGGAAATGTTAGGTTTTAAGGGTAGTAACTGCTAATTTTATTGTACAAATTCAAAAGATGATGTTACATTATAGTATGACTAACCCACTTTTTTTATGATTTCAATGCAATATTATAAGATATTTGTTTTGAAATAAAAAAAAATTGTGAAGCTTTTTTCATGTACAAAATTATTTTATATTCATAAAAAATGTGTGCACAGGTGGTGAAAGACGTGGTCTTGACCATAAACCAGGCGATTGAGCCCGTGGAAAAGGGCGTGACCAAGATCCAAGAGACTTTCCAACATGTAAAAGTGTCCGAGGACGATGATGAAGAGAAACAACAACAAAAAGTTGAAGTTGAAGAACATGTGGAGGAAAAGTTGGTCGTTGATAATGATAAGCCAAAAAAAGAGCAAAGAACTGTAAGGTCAAAAAATTGGAGAAGGAAAAAATGAGAGATGCAACTTTTTTTTTCCTACTGGGTTGTTCTACTTGTGGTTTATCAGATTGAGGTTATTTTCCTCTTTGTGGGTGATGGAATTTTTGTCGATCGATTTAGGGCTCATGTTTGTAATATAAGTAGGATTCGTGTTTTTTTTCATACATTAAAATAGATTAGATGTATGCATTACTTTTATGCGCTTGAGTTCCAGAGAATACATGTAATCTGTAGACTTCCCGCTGCTATACAGAGTTTAAAATGGCATAAATTATACTCTTATTTACCGTCAAGAATATAGTAGTTATGGATGATGAGTGACTTTTTCCAAATAAGATTGTGCTAGAAAAAGCTCAAAGCTTGAAATCGTTCAAGTGTCGTATCAGCAAGCTAGAAAGGTGATGTACAACAATGGATAGTATTTAAGACGGATAATCGTACAACAATGAACAGTATCTATCAAGACGGATTATCGCAGAGGTCACTGGACTTGTATCCATTAACAGCAGGCATAGAAGGAAGATGCAGAACCAAATAAATTTATTTCGTGTATAATCCAATATAGGAATATGTAAGCAGTGTACATCACTTTTTATACCTTATACAGGGATGGAACGACAGATCAAAAGCAAGAAAAGAGAAAAACTAACAATTGACGGTATAGCTCACGCTCCGGTAGTGAAAAAATACCTTAGGCCTAGGCAGCTTCTACCGTTCCTAATACACCTCCTAACAGAAAATATGAAATCACCAAATCGGCTTATGCGAACATAAGAATAATTCATGGTATTCCCCAGGAAGAAATATCGACAGTGAAATGCTGAAAGGAACAAGACCACTATCTCAAGCCATGATCGTATCATCAGAAATCACCTGATTAAAAGGTTCCCCTTTCTATAAGCTCATGCCGGATATTCCCATCAAGTGAGAAAAGTTGAACGATTCGAGTCTTGGATTCCATCAAAATACTTACAATTTCGGTGTATTTCCGTTACACTTCATAAATACATACAATCAACATTTTCATATTTGCGCGAAAAGAATTTCGTTCCACGTATCCGGAACACCCGGCAAGCACCAGTGCAAACAATCCTGCATAGCTGGCGTAGTTGCCCTTAAACTGTACTTTGACATATGACCGTCATCCCTTAACTTAGAATTGGCCGTTATATCCAAAAATTTAACCTTTTTCCCTTTCACAGCACTAGCAGCAATACTATCACTAGACTCATCTTGCAAAACCTCTTTTTTACCCGAAATAACTGTATTGTCACAGGTACCTCCAGTGTTCCAATCCCCGTTAAAGAAATGCCTTGGCGAAATAGACCGATAAAATACTTTCAGTTTTGAATATTTTAAAATCTGTAAGTTAGCCCAGTCGAGTATACTATGTATAGTGAAATTTTTAGCGCCGTTAATATCGTCGATTTTTTTGTCGACGTTGGGCTTTCCACCAACATGCATAACCCACCTGTAATGGCGGAGCAACATTAATATCAGAGGAGGACAAAAAACACAAACTTAGTCAGGTCTTGGTTGTTGCAGATTTTCAGAAAACAAGTTGGAGTTCAAATTTTCAGATAAATGCAAGGTTAATTTGGTTACAGCTCCAATCTTATTCAGGAAAAAAACCCCCCAGAAAACTGAGCTTTTAAGCTGGCCAACCAAATCAACTCCACTTTTTTAGCACACAGCATAACCTGCAACGAATCCAGGAATAGAGAAGTTGCTCAAATAAAATGTTTCAAAATTATTTGAAGAATCTGAGCTTGTTTGGTAGCAACTTTTAGGCATAAAAGCTATTTTTATTTGCATTCGGAAAAAGCTAGGTTCATCCTGCTTGTAAACTTGGATCTTATTCGGGCTAAAATTTAACAAAAAATTAACGTGGTCAGCCAAATACTGTCCAGATTTTAAGCAAAAGCTAAAAGAAAAAAGATGAATCCAAAAGCTGCAACCAAAAAAGCCACTATATAGAGAAATTTGCACTTTGGTAAATGATGTCGACCTATAGCTTCACCCATGCCCACCTGTTACCGTCAAACTTCCCCCGGTTCCAATGATGCCCAGTATTTAAAACCAAAACGTCGAATCTATGAATATATCGTTTCAAAAAGGCTGGTGGTCTATCGAGGTGCATAGCAAAATTGGTTAGCTTATTTGTAATATAGAGTGGTTCTAAATCGGATAAACTTGCAGACCAGTAGTAGAGGATTGTGGTGTTGGTTTTTAGGAAACGATAGACCCAACCGTCGGGGCGTTTTGCACCACGTGGTTTCACAAGGTTGTACTCTTTTGCCACGTCGATAGCGTCAGGTCTGTGTTCCCCACCTGAGGCCATGCACATTAGTGACTGAAATTGTTGCCTGCCTAATGAATCTCCGACAAAAGCAAGAGTTTTGTCCCTCATCCTGTAACAAGTTACCGGGATAAATTTGTTTTTGGGCCATAAAGTCATAAAATTTCAATTACATACAGACGCACGAAAATATAAATGAGTACAATAACATTATATTTATCGACTAAATTCAATCTGGAATAATAACAAACAATTAGGCGAGGATAGTAATTATTTTTGTATTTTAAACATTATTCTATTATAATTTTCATATTGTGTACACTATTCAAACACGTTTGTTTTCCACTCTAGTCACCAATCCATAGTTCTTATCTATGTAGTTTAGAAAAGCGAAAAAGAAATGTTAGGCTGGAGGAGTGCCCCATTAAAAAAATTGTGGGCTAAGGGCAAAAAATTCAAAAGCATGACAGGGTATAGTATGGAACTGCAAAAACCCTAAATTACAGGAAAAACTGCAACATGTCATTCTCACAATTCCACACAGAAGCACACACCTGAAATTTTGTAAGGAAAAGCTAAATGAAGTTCTCACGGTTTACAAGTTAAATGTAAAATCAGAAGAAACTTGGATGTTTTTTAATTTGGCAACTATGTACTTTCCATGCAAAAATGTCTACTAACAAGAGCAATATTTTTTCAACACGCTATGAGTTCTTTTAGTAGCTATGACCATAACTACATTCAAACTGAACTACATATGTTCAAGAGTGCCAGTTATTACCTTAACCATAACAGTGTTACCTTTCCAGAAATTTAGGCCCTGTAAATTCATCCATTGCACAATCCTTAGGTTGCCATCGCAATTTCTCGTATGAAAAATCTGTACGCTGAGTAAGACGGCAAGCCCACATCGCAGATAGCCACTGTTTGCAACCAAACCCGGAATATAAAGGCCGAGCCTCATCTTCAACCCATTTTCCTTTCGCATAGTTACATCCTAATAATTTTATCAAATTAATAATAAGTACAACAAATCAATAATTACACAGTATGATAATAGTTTAGTTAGAAAAAAAATCAATGATCAGGAATATTTGCAATATAAAATAAAACATTGCACTACATGAGCCAGATACACAAATCACCTTCTTTTTCTTTGGCAAAAGAAAGCCCTTTGGTATCAAGCCCGTGTCTAGTTCTCTTCCGAGTAATTTTCCTAAATTCAAAAGAATTAACTTTTGGGATCAAACTCGTGTGTAATTCTCCTAAGTTCAAACTCGTGTGTACTACTCCTTAAGTTCAAACTCGTGTGTAATTCACCTTTTTAATTAGTCAGTCTATATAGTGACTTACGCCAATAGTGCCATCTTACACGGAAAATCCAAGAGGATATCCAATTAAGATCTGGAGGACTTGTCCAGGGTTTACCGAGTCCTGGCTATATAGTATTGTTCTACTCTGAATATTCAAGCGTACGTGATTCAATGAAATATAAAAAGTTTTTTACCTCCACTTGACATATTAGTTGATAAGTTCTTCACAACTCTTTCTGAAGAGTCTCCAGAGTTCAAACTTTGAGACGTTGCTAAATCTGTTGCGGTTATTAATTTTGAGCTATTATTTCCATCTGAGACATGTATGGAATCTACTTTCGTTGTGACGCGCCCGAGACTTTCTGTACCAACAAAGTGAGACATAGAAATGTAAATAACTAAATATTATAAACTGTCTTTGCAAAAACTCATTAATAGTATTACAGAAATCATAAAACAAGTTCCATCCAGCAAACCTACATGAGAAGTTCTTTATTATGAAAACACTTCTGAAGTAAACTGAAGCATAAAAAAAATGAAGTTTTACGAAATGAAAAGATAAAACAGGTTATTGGTTCATTTAACGAGGTATAAACAACATGACACCGTCCTTATCCCTGGAAACTGTCCCAATTATTGTACTTTAAAATATTTTTCCTGGTCCATTTTCTAATCAAACTAAAAAGGTGGTCGAATGGAGCATAAGAACAGGAAATATACAAACTGCAAAGACAACTCAGATTGGTCATATAAAAAGCATTATTCAGAACAAACAGAAGAACAGGAGCAAAGAGAAAGGTAAATTCGTTCTAAATCTATCCTTTCTTCTTAAGCAAAAAGAATAGCCTTTCACTTCCTTGGTCACCCCCACAAGTACATAATTAAGTTCCTTATAAGTTATACCCCGTACTAATTTCAAGATGAGTTGCAAAAATTTAAAATACAAAATTGACAAGCCAAAAATTAAACAATATGTATAACAATTGTCTGGAAAAAAGAAGGATCCTCTTTGATACTATTTCAAAGACAACAGCTAAGACAAGCGCCGTAAATGAGATTTGGCTTGACAATAAGAGAAACACTCAATACAATACAGCATTTTGCTAAAGTTTGATAAACAATAGAAGAGTGAAGACGGGCAAACATAATCATGTATGTTGGTATATAATCTTGTTGGCTGTTTTGCATCCACTCATTAACAAATAAACAGCCCTTTATTTTCGTAGAGATTATGAAACTACCGCTTAAACTTATAAAAGTTCACATTACCAGGGCTTAACACAGAGAATAGTGATGATAGGCAAACTGATGTGCCTAATTATATCAGGACTTATTAGGTCATCCTAAGAAACATATATACCAATGTGGATACGAATAACATAAGTAAGTGGCATGTCCAAGCACTTTAGGCCTACTAGGCTACTATATGGCAGATGAAAATCGTCCAACAGTGAGGCCAAAGACCCATAACTATTGCATACCGCCTATTGTCAAATGTCATCATTCTATGGTAGGTAAAATCTATAAAAGCACCCAAACTCAAGGTTCTGTACACCTCGTACATCTTACAAGAAGAGACGATAAGTATAGTAGAACACTTGCTAGTTTTGTCTCATTAAAGTTATTATGTACTTCGTAGTGCTTGAACGCCGGAATGGTGACCCTGATGCAAGAAATTTTTAGGAAGGACAGTCGATAAATCTTTACAAATACAAAAATTACAACTCGGGCACTTAACTGGAAGACATCCGCCGAATAGTTACCCGTGAGGTTTCGGTCTTCATCACAAACATAATCAGGTCTCGACATAATTTTAATGGTGGCTTCTCTTCCATTCATTCAAAATAACTTTCATCTAAACATTAAAACACTAATGACAGGCAAACGAAATTATGTTTACATATGATATTGTTGCCTTTTTCTAATCCACGCATTTAAAAACAAGCAATCCTAATTTTGCCTACCATTCAGAAATACTGCCACTTAAGATTACATAATTATGTATTCCAATCATTTATCATGATAGAAATAAAATGGTACCTTTCTGCTCAGCTGTAGAGCTGTTTGGAGTTTCTTTTTTGACTGAAGCGTCGAATGTTTTTTCATTTTTAGTGGTTTTCACGTGAGATACATCTTTTCCAATTCCAGAAGAAATCTCAGCAACTACAAAGACGTGTGGTTTAAATTATTAGTACAATGAAATTAGCTAGCAGCAAAAAAGAAAAGGAAAATAAATACAGTATAACAAGGACAAGGGGAAACCTGGAAATGGCTCTAACGAACGATTCTGAGGTGAAAGCAAGAAGGCAATACCAGGAGTTTTATCCCAAGCCCAGATGAGAACTATTGTGCATACAAGCGCCAAAAACCCAAATGAGAGTTGTTTTCCATTTAACCCGTAAGAACCTCTTTTCATCCTACAAGATTATAAGTTTCTGAATTAGGTCATTGTTCATTTTTTTTTCCAAAACACTTTTTGAAAGCTGAAACTTCATTATAACATTACAAAGTGATCGGCACCGATTAGAACAAGTCTGTGTGATACTGAGTAATTAAGTTCTTAAGTGGCATCAAGATCTGATTTTTTTCCTTTGTGTCTAAAAAAGAATGATAGACATAGAAGCTGCATATACATTCATTCATTAACTAATTCTAGATAACAGCAAGCCTGAAAAGAAGATAAAAAAATCCACCAGGGTTTGGTATGTCAGCTATTTTAGCTTTTAAAAGGTAGCTTTGGGGTCAAAAAGCTAAAAAACCTCAAAAGCAGAGAAGGTAGGAATTTGCGGATTTTTTTACAGCTTTTTCACATTAGATTTTCCAAAAACAAATACTTTCTAACGTAATGTGTTTGTATATCTACAACTCACTTATAAGTTAAAATAAGTGACCAGTGACTTATCAAAAAACATTACATAAGTCACTAATAAGTAAAAAAGTTACAGTGGTGCCAAACACTAGACTGCAGCTTTTTTTAAGCAAGCTTTTTCCTCTTTGCTTTTTTTAAAAGCAGCTTTTTGACCAAAAAATCTGATGTCAAACGGCCCCAAACACCACATCACACTATAATTTACAGATTTATAAAATTAGCTTTTTTAGAAAGAGAAAAACTCGAGGTGGACTAAATCAAATCATTGGTATAGTCAACATATGATTAACCAATAGCCTATAAAACGAAAAACCCAGAAAACCACCTTTAGTTATCTAGGTAACGCATTAAAAAAAAAATCTATGAGCTGATCACTAATACCCATTTTCTCATGATCCTCTTAAATACTCCTTAATTACCAGCAGAAAGGAACTAGGTGGAGACAATCAGGAGTGCGGCCCTCAATTTTGATAAAATTTGATGAAAAAGTAAATTTTTTGCTAAAATAAAATTCGTAAAAAATTAGCTTTCGGCCCGCTCGTATAACGGAAAAAAACTAATATATAGTCATATACGGTATGAGAAAAATCATATAGAATATCGGTCCGTGGTCCCATTAAAATTTCTGTTCCGTTCCAAACTATTTATATGATGAAACAAATCATTTTTTGTGTTTAATCCAGTTACATAAAACCCTGTTAGAATATGATCAAACAATTGCTCAAAGAGATCATTTAAAAAAAAAAAAAAATCTACATCATAAATAGGCATGTTTCTCAATCTTATAATAAGTAAAACATTAGAAATGGTAATTTGCCCATGTCCATGAATTCATAAATTAAAAAAAAAACATTCTTTCTATCCTAAGATCATTAAAAGAGATAAACTTTGACATGTACATGCAATAAAAGACAGAAACAAAATGATCTGAGAAGGGTTTATTTAATTATTTTACCTGGAAATGGGCTAAAAACTGAGTGGGAATTTAAAAGAGTTTAATTGAGGCATTAAAAGAATTTCCCAAAGTTAGAAAAGCCAACTTAAATGTAATAATTATATATTATTATTAAGATATTATTGTCAGAAGGACAAAAATGCGTCTTGGTATTCGGTAGTTTTATTTATACTCTTTGATTATTTCTATGTTTCCATTTTGTATTGTTACACTTTACTACAAGTACAATTTTCATAAATACAAACATTTTATTAAGTAAAATTACATATATCTTTGAACATTAAATTTTGTAAAAATAATAATTAATAAATTTGAATAGTTGGTGGAAAATTACGATAATCATGATGTTCCCTAAATTAATTTAGATCAATTGGACTTTTAAATTAGGACACAAGAGTACTAGTGTATACAACAATGCAATAGACATGTTAGTATGTTATTCTAAATTTGACTTTCCAAGGTTTCGTATCAAAATTCACTGAGTTTAAAATTTTCAAAATACAATGATGGTATTTTATAAATGTTGAAGTACGTGATAAGAATGCTAACATTTTTTATTTTTTCAATTTTGATGGTAATATATTTTGAAGTTAAAATTGTATGTAATTTTGTAAAGTTCACTTATTTATGTACTTAGTGTTTAAAGATGAGAAATATTGCTTTAGTTACCGGTTTTAGTTTTTCCAACTCGGCACAAAAGGTATCTCGTATTACAATTGTAGCCATTTAAGGGTTTTTCTTTTGTCGAGTCCAAAGTGGACGGTAAAAAATTCCGTTTTCAAAAATAAGTATTGAATTATTTTATTTTTTAAAATTTTGATTAATATTTAAATTTAGACTAGTATCCACTAGTATTCTATATTTTTATTTTGGTTTTTATTGTTTTGTAAAATTTGTTTTAATTTATCAAATCATAATTTATTTAATATATAATAAAAATAGAAAAATTAAATTATATATTAAAAATGTATCATTTAACCCTCTATTTTAGCGTTCCATTTTAAACCATAATGTATGCATCGTCGTTGATATATATTGCATTTTGTGGCTCAACTCATCATCTTTCATGATTGGAGTCTCTACCAAACTTAGTTGACAGATGATGCATTTTGTGGCTCAACTCATCATCTTTCATGATTGGAGTCTCTACCAAACTTAGTTGACAGATGATGCAGTGGTGGTGCAAACCCAAGTTTAGTAAGCCTATGGCCTTAGACAAGAAGAGAAATAATATTTTTTTTATGATCAACATTTTAACCCAATAAAATTTAGGTTCACTATAAAAAAAAAAGGTTTCTGTGTTACATTATCTATTAATTACAATTTCAAGCCAAATTTTTGTTACTATTGATATTAATAGATTTGAATTTGGCTTGTAAAATGTAGGAGCAATTATAAAATCATATTGAAAAAAGAAATGTTTAAATATTTTTTTCCCTTGATAACTAAACTGTGAGCAACCTAATGAAGCTGTGGACTTTCCAAAAATATTTTGGTTTAAACGAGCCTGTTGGTCTGTAGTATGTTCTAAAAGTTGTTCTTCAAAATTATTAATACTATCTATATCAGTGGGAATTTCTGATAGAGTAACAATTTGTTTGTCTTTACCAATATTAAGGCTTTCTAACTGCTGTGTTAATAGAGTAATAATATCATTATAATTATTAGAAATAGTAATATCAATACTTGGTTTTAATATAATAGGTTCAATAACCTTTTGACTTTTAATAGGAGTAGGAGTTTTAGAAGTGCTAGGTATGTCTGTAACCTCCTTACTGTGTACTATAAGTGCACTTTTTTCCTCTATACGGCTTAATTGGGAACAAATAGTTTGAAATGTTAAGTTAGTAAAATTTAACTGTTTGTCAGGAAAGAATGCGACAGATTCAATAGCGACATCTCTGGTACGAAATTTTAAATGCTCTGAGGGGATGTACAGCATAAATAATTTTCCTTTTTGCAGTTGTCCAATTTTTTTGAAATTTTTTTAAAACATTTAAAAAAGGACTATTTTTTGTGGTTGTCTGAGCAATAAACCATATTGGAAAAGAAACTACTTTTTGAATACAATCAATATGATCGTAAAATAAGGTTTTATAATTATGTTGTTTTTCACAACTGTAAGTAGTAAAAAACCATTTTCTGAAAGAAGCATATTTCTCTTGTCTAAAATCCTTTACACAATTTTGTATGTCGTAAGTAAAAGGAATAGATAATACATTGATAGAAAAAATATCATCAAACTCAGACAAAGTTTCTCGTTCTCTTTTTTCTTCGTGATAAATAGCACGAATAATATTTTGTGAAGAATTATAAACACCATCAAAAACTAAATTAGAATTTTTGGTAGATGGCAAAGAAGGGTTTGGAGTATAAAACCATGAAGATTGTTCTCCTTGTCTAAAAGAGCTTTCATAATCTGAAAAAGAACTTCTAGAGGCTAATCTTTTTCCTTTATCAAATTTGATAAAAATATTTCCTTCTTTTGTTTGAATAATTTTATCAATATTTTTATTTTCCATAGGTTCAGCTGGACTTACGGAATTTAAACTCCATTTTGTTGGGGTTCAATATCTTCCCATTTAATAGTTTGTGGAGTCTGGACATCTGATTTTAATAAATTCGTTTCTATTAAAACAGTTTTTCCTTTTGTATCAAATATTTTTGCTCTTCGACTTAAAGTAGTCATAGCTTTATAAAATACTCTATAAGTTATGTTTAAAGGCTCAGTGCCTTCTTTAAGTTTATAACCATGAGTTTTGACATTCAAAGTTAAAACATCCAAAATATTTTTGTCTGTTAAAAAAACAAAAAAAATTGGAAAACAGTTAAAATAAACTGGACCATTACACAAGTTGGTTTGAATAATTCCTAATAAAGAATCTTTAAATTCTAAATGCCGGCAATCACGCAAAGCAATAACAACATATGTATTTAATCCTTGAGCTGTAAGCGGTTTAACCGCTACTTGTACCATACCTAAATGGACATATTTATATTTTTCAAAATATCTTTTCAGTTCTTCTTTATGTAATAACTGAATAGTTTCAAAATATCCCTTTCTACTGGGATGGTTTGTTCGATAGGTCATAGCCATTTTAAAATCAAACATTCCCACAGAATATATTTATGAGGGTTTAACCTCAGAAAGGTGCCAATTTGCTAAATGTTCTTCAAAGTTAGTCATTTTTGTAATATCATTATATTGACATTCTTCTTTATTTCTCATATTTTAAGAATTGGAATTTCTAGAAGAATTTGAAGCATAGCTTCCTGATGAAAAATTATTAGAAGAATTAGATCTTTGCATTTTAGAGAACATAATAAGTGATCATTAATATAAGTCTATTGCGGAAAAAAAATTTACTCTTTATACTACTGTCAACGATTTAAAAGATTCTTTACCTTCTGATGCCTCTTCTGGGCTATGAGGTTTTATCTTAACGCGACTAAGTTGTAGTGCGATAAAGACTTGGCTCTGATACCAACAATGAAGACTTACACTTATAAAAACTTATTATTTATTTATTGATGAGCAATATTTTATACAGAGAGATAGATACACTTGTTATTACTTGCCTTAATGAAAAGACATACCTTCTCTTAAATAGGCAAAATATCTAGAACAGACCGGCCACCGGTTACTATTCTAAGATTCGGTAATAGAAAAGGCCAAAATATGGGCGGCCGACAAAAGAAAAGTAAAATAAAGCCAAAACATAGTGGCTTACAAAAAGAAAAAATTCTCAGCTTTTCCTTGAATCACGCCGGGTGCTCATTGGGCCCCATCGATCACGTGAAATTAGGTAGTGATTGAAGGAATCTTTCTAATAGAATAATACAAATAATTTCATATTTAAACTTTAAGCTTTAAGCTTGCCCTTATCCTTATTCGTGGCATTTTTTGCCAATTTTTCTTCTAGAAGAGCATGGCTTATATCGAAATTTTCGTGGTTGTCCAAATAATCCTCCATGTCCTCATTACTTTGGGCTAAATCTTGTTCCCCAGAGTCTTCATCTATTAATGAATTAGATTTAAAAGAAGTAGCTTTAAAACAATCAGAAAAATCAATATCTATCTGTCTTTGCAAAAGTGCTAATAACTTTTCCTTTATTTCAGTATGGGAAGCTAAAGGAAACTTCTTTTGAAGGTCTGCAATGGAAGGCAGATCTAATTTATTGGTTTTCTGTTCGGGTGCATATTCCCGCTCCATTTTCTTAAAGGATTCAATCCCTTCTTGAATTTTTATGATCTCTATAGGTTTGACCGAATAAGTCCATTGCCATATCAATGGTAGACTGTATTTGGTAATAAAATGGAGTAAATTACTCCATTTGATAACTTTAATACCCCTAATTTTAGGGTTACTAAGGATATAATCCTCATACTTCTTATGGATTTCTTCAGGAAGAAAATCCTCTTCTAGTCCTATGAAATGAAACCAATTATAAAACCAATATGGTAGTTCTTGGATAAGTAAGGATGGTTCCATCCGTATGAACCAAGTATGTTTTTCAGATTTATTTTGATAATAAAAAGCTTTTTTCCAAACATTAATATAATCCCAGTAATTATAATTTTTATGGGAAAAATTTAGCTGCATAGGCTTATTGGTTTTAATTACTGGGATTTAATAATTACTGAGATTATATTAATGCTTGGAAAAAAGCTTTTTATTATCAAAATAAAGCTGAAAAACATACTTGGTTCATACGAATGGAACCATCATTACTTAGCCAAGAACTACCATATTGGTTTTATAATTGGTTTCATTTCATAGGACCAGAAGATGATTTTATTCCTGAAGAAATCCATAAGAAGTATGAGGATTATATCCTTAGTAACCCTAAAATTAGGGGTATTAAAGTTATCAAAGGGAGTAATTTACTCCATTTTATTACCAAATACAGTCTACCATGGATATGGCAATGGACTTATTCAGTCAAACCTATAGAGATTGGGGTTATGACCCTTTCACGACAAAGCCATTATAAATGGTGGACAAAATTTGATTACAAATTAGTCCTCATAAAAAAAGGGATTGAATCCTTTAAGAAAATGGAGCGGGAATATGCACCCGAACAGAAAAACCAATAAATTAGATCTGCCTTCCATTGCAGACCTTCAAAAAAAAGTTTCATTTAGCTTCCCATACTGAAATAAAGGAAAAGTTATTAGCACTTTTGCAAAGACAGTTAGATATTGATTTTTCTGATTGTTTTAAAGCTACTTCTTCTAAATCTAATTCATTAATGGATGAAGACTCTGGGGAAGAAGATTTAGCCAAAAGTAACGAGGACATGAGGATTATTTGGACAACCACGAAAATTTCGATATAAGCCATGCTCTTCTAGAAGAAAGATTGGCAAAAAATGCCACGAAGAAGGATAAGGGCAAGCTTAAAGCTTAAAGTTTATATATGAAATTATTTGTATTATTCTCTTAGAATGATTCCTTCAATCACTACCTAATTTCACGTGATCGATGGGGCCCAATGAGCATCCGGCGTGATTCAAGGAAAAGCTGAGAATCTTTTCTTTTTGTAAGCCACTATGTTTTGGCTTTATTTTACTTTTCTTTTGTCGGCTGCCCATGTTTTGGCCTTTTCTATTACTGAATCTTAGAATAGTAACTGGTAGCCGGTCTGTTCTAGATATTTTGCCTATTTAACAGAAGGTATGTCTTCTCATTAAGGCAAGCAATAACAAATGTATATCTCTCTCTGTGTAAAATATTGCTCATCAATAAATAAATAATAAGTTTTTATAAGTGTAAGTCTTCATTTTTGGTATCAGAGCCAAGTTTTTATCGCACTGCAACTTAGTCGCATTAAGATCAAACCTCATAGCCCAGAAGAGGCATCAGAAGGTAAAGAATCTTTTAAATCGTTGACAGTAGTATAAAGAGTAAATTCTTTTTCCGCAATAGACTTATATTAATGATCACTTATTATGTTATCTAAAATGCAAATATCTAATTCTTCTAATAATTTTTCATCAGGAAGCTATGCTTCAAATTCTTCTGGAAATTCCAATTCTCAAAATATGAGAAATAAAGAAAATGTCAATATAATGATATTACAGAAATGGCTA
The DNA here is from genome assembly GCA_963682055.1 of Primula veris. NCBI lineage: Eukaryota > Viridiplantae > Streptophyta > Magnoliopsida > Ericales > Primulaceae > Primula > Primula veris. Next base: position 27,997,458 of record OY821750.1, on the reverse strand, counting down.
ACTTTGAAGAACAGTTAGCAAATTGGCACCTTTCTAAGGTTAAACCCTCAGAAATATATTATGTGCGAATGTTTGATTTTAAAATGGCTATGACATATAGAACAAACCATCCTAGTAGAAAGGGATATGGAAACTATTCAGTTATTACATAAAGAAGAACTGAAAAGATATTTTGAAAAATATAAATATGTCCATTTAGGTATGGTACAAGTAGCGGTTAAACCGCTTACAGCTCAAGGATTAAATACATCTGTTCTTATTGCTTTGCGTGATTGCCGGCATTTAGAATTTAAAGATTCTTTATTAGGAATTATTCAAACCAGCTTGTGTAATGGTCCAGTTTATTTTATCTGTTTCCAAATTTTTATGTTGGTTTAACAGACAAAAATATTTTGGATGTTTTAACTTTGAATGTCAAAACTCATTGTTATAAATTTAAAGAAGGCACTGAGCCTTTAAACATAACTTATAGAGTATTTTATAAAGCTATGACTACTTTAAGTCGAAGAGCAAAAATATTTGATACAAAAGGAAAAACTGTTTTAATATAAACGAATTTATTAAAATCAGATGTCCAGACTCCACAAACTATTAAATGGGAAGATATTGAACCCCCAACAGAATGGAGTTTAAATTCCGTAAGTCCAGCTGAACCTATGGAAAATAAAAATATTGATAAATTATTCAAACAAAAGAAGTAAATGTTTTTATCAAATTTGATAAAGGAAAAAGATTAGCCTCTAGAAGTAGTTTTTCAGATTATGAAAGCTCTTTTAGATATGGAGGACAATTTTTAAGGTTTTATACTCCAAACCCTTCTTTGCCATCTACCAAAAATTCTAATTTAGCTTTTGATGGTGTTTATAATTCTTCACAAAATATTCCTCGTGCTATTTATCACGAAGAAAAAAGAGAAGCAGAAACTTTGTCTGAGTTTGATGATATTTCTTCTATCAATGTATTATCTATTCCTTTTACTTACGACAGACAAAATTGTGTAAAGGATTTTGGACAAGAGAAATATACTTCTTTCAGAAAATGGTTTTTTTACTACTTACAGTCGTGAAGAACAACAGAATTATAAAACCTTATTTTACGATCATATTGATTGTATTCAAAAATTAGTTTCTTTTCCAATATGGTTTATTGCTCAGACAACCACAGAAAATAGTCTTTTTTTAAATGTTTTAAAAACTTTTTAAAAAAATTGGACAACTGCAAAAGAGGAAATTATTTCTGCTGTACATCCCCCTCAGAGCATTTAAAACTTCGTGCCGGAGATGTCGCTATTGAATCTGTCGCATTCTTTCCTGACAAACAGTTAAATTTTACTAACTTAACACTTCAAACTATTTGTTCCCAATTAAGCGTATAGAGGAAAAAAGTGCACTTATAATACACAATAAGGAGGTTATAGGCATACCTAGCATTTCTGAACCTACTATATTAAAACCAAGTATTGATATTACTATTTCTAATAATAATAATGATATTATTACTCTATTAACACAGCAGTTAGAAAGGCTTAATATTGGTAAAGTCAAACAAATTGCTACTCTATCAGAAATTCCCACTGATATAGATAGTATTAATAATTTTGAAGAACAACTTTTAGCTATGGAACATACTCCAGAACAACAGGCTAGTCTAAACCAAAATGTTTTTGGAAAGACCACAACTTTTGGACCAAAGACTATGAAGAAGAGAGTGCTAATCTTACTGCTAGTTTTAGTGCTAGAACCATTTATGAATGGAATATTGATGGTATGACTGAATACCAAATAATGGTTATACTACACAGAATAACTATGTATTATACGGTATGTCTTAGTGCTAATAACACGGATTACCAAATTGCTGAATTTATAGTAGCAGGTTTTGCAGGCCAATTACGTGGTTGGTGGGACAATATTATGTCATCTGAACAACAAAGAATGATTTTGACAGCTACTAAAATTGTTAGGAACCCAATAAAAACTGAACAGGGTATGGATTCATATACAAACACAGTTTTACCAAATACAGTATATATTCTTTTGATTGCTATTTTACAAGCTTTTATTAGTTCAAATCCAGTTTTTATTGAAAGAAATAAGGACTTATTAATTAATCTTAAATGTCCGACTTTAACCCACTTTAGGTGGTATAAGGATTTTTTCCTTACAAAAATTATGTTAAGACCTGATGCTAATGCAGATTTTTGGAAAGAAAAATTTATTGCAGGTCTTCCTAATTTATTTGCCCAAAAGGTTAAAGATAGGATTTTAAGAAAACTGGGAAAAATACCATTCCTTACCATGATTATACTTATGGTCAACTTATTAGTGAATGTGTCGGTGAAGGGTTATCTCTTTGTAATGACATAAAACTAAAAGCCCAATTGAAAAGCCAGAATTTAACTGGCAGAAAAGAAATTGGTGATTTTTGTGACCAATTTGGGTTTGATTTACAAATCCCTCAAAACCCTTATGAAAAGGCTTATTCTAAGAAAAAACATTTTTATTAATCTAGAAGAATGTATAAAAAATCTTCCAGGCCTAAGAGGGAAAATCATGATAATAATTATGTTTCTAAATTCAGAAATAAACTAAATCGTAATCCCAATGCTTCGATTGTCTGTAAAAAATATGGAAAATCAGGGCATTATGTCAATGAATGTTGGACAAAAAAAAATTAAATGAAATTTCTGATGAAGGTCTTAAGAAACAGCTTATAGCTGTCATGTTATATTCATCTGGTGAAGAATCAGATGTTAATGAAGATTATAATAGTGAGTCTGAACAAGACAGCTCATCCTCTTCAGATTGTGGTTGTAAAGATAATCACTATAAAGCTATGCTTGATATTAATGGGTTAAGTATTAATGTTCTTACTTCTCAAGAACGATTTATATTAGATCTAATCAATGAAATTGATAATTCTGATATTAAGAAAAAAATGATTGAACATTATTTAGATGTTCTTACCAAAGGTAAGCAAAAAGAAACCCCTTATATTCCAAAGGAAGCTTACTCTTTAAAACAAGTTTTTCAAGGGCTCCAGTCCCTTCCTTCTAAAAATATTTCTAATGAGGAAATTCACAGAGAGGTAAAAACTCTTAAGAGAGGAAATAAATGTCCACAAAATAAAAGAAATTTCTATTTCAGATTTACATAGTGAAATCCATATTTTAAAAGATGAAGTAAAATTCCTCTAGAATTTCAGACAAAAAGACATTCGTTTTACAAAAGAAAAGATTTACTTCTTATGGATTTCTTCAAGAATAAAATACTCTTTGTGGTCCTATGAAATGAAACCAATTATAAAACCAATATGGTAGTTCTTGGCTAAGTAAGGATGGTTCCATCCGTATAAACCAAGTATGTTTTTCAGCTTTATTTTGATAATAAAAAGCTTTTTTCCAAGCATTAATATAATCCCAGTAATTATAATTTTTATGGGAAAAATTTAGGTGCATAGGCTTATTGGGATTTAATCCCCATTCAGAAATATGAACAACTTTTTTAATAAAGGCTTTGCTAAAGAAAATATCCCATGTATGTTTGTTTTGGTTCATGTCGTTAAACACCAAAGAGCCTGTTTCAATTAGAATGGACTGGAAATATTTCAGATTTTTGTCATCAATAAGAAGAGGGAAATTAGCCTCATGGTCAAAATATCTCTTTGCAAGGGTGTTAGGAGAGGTAAATAATTTTTCATCTTCTTTTTGAAGAATAATAATCATTTCTTCTTCATCCTTTTTAATACCAGGTAAAACTGGCTCTTTAAGAGCTGAAAGAAAGCTCTCTTGTGATTTTCCTGAAGATAAATAATCTTCGTAATTAGCGGGCTCTCTTTTGGATCTAGGTAGTTGGCTAGAAGAATTGGACCCCGATATACTTTTTGCAGAGGAATATCTCTGCTTATCTTGTGCTGAAGAGGAATATCCTCTCCTTCATTGACTTGGTTGGCTCATTTAGAGCCCAATAATAAATTCCCTGGTAAGAAAATCAGGAAAAGAATTATTTTCTCCTTTAATATATTCAATATCGAAGTCAAAAATTGACAGAATAGACTGCCGTCTGGCAAATATCTATTTAGATGCTAAATTTTTTACATCATTTTCTAAGACATCTTTTGCTGCTTTGCAATCAATTCTCAGAAGAAATTTTTGATTTAATAAATCATCTTGGAATTTGGTAATACAATTTACTATTGAAAGAATTTCTTTCTTTATAGTGGAATAATTTTTCTGAGCACTATTCCATTTGCCAGAAATATATCGAGATAATATCTCTTTATCTTTATTGGGAAACTTTTGTTTTAGAATACCACCATATCCGATTTCAGAAGTCTGTTTTCACAATTTTGAAACTATAGGGTGAAATAAGTGCCAAACATGGTAGGCTTTTGACTTTAGACTTAATGAGTCTAACAGCTTTTGTGTGAATATCACTCCATGACTGTGGATTCTTTTTTAGCCGTTCATATAAAGGTGAACTATCAATAGATAGGTTTTTGTAATAATTCGCAATATAATTTAAACTACCCAAAAATCTCTGAAGTTGGGTTTTTTCCTGTAAAATATCAGGGAATTTGTCTGCAAATTGTATTGCTCTATCAATAGGAATAATTTTCCCTTGGTCGATTTCTTGGCCTAGAAATCTAATATGAGTCTGAAAAACAGACATTTTTTTAGCAGAAACCACTAGTCCTGCATTTTTTATAAATATATTGAGGTGTTTAAAATGAGAATCCATATCTTGGGAGAAAATAAGGATATTATCTATATAAGCAATACTGAAAGTTGAATAAGGATAGAATAGATCATTCATAATATTCTGAAATTCGGATGGTGCATTTTTTTTAAGCCAAAAGGCATAACATTCCATTCATAATGTCCCATAGGACCACAAAAACAGTTATATATTTGTTTTTTTCATCTATTTGAATTTGCCAATAACCTCATTTTAAATCAAATTTTGAAAATATATTGGTTGATTGTATTCTAGTGAATAAATCTTTTTTATTAGGTAGAGGTACCTAATCCATTTTAATACCTTATTTAAAGGTTTATAATTAATAACTATTCTATTTCTGTATTTTTATAAACATAAAAAGCGGTGCAACTCCGAGGAGAATAGGATTTCCTAATAAGTTTTTTCTGTAATAAAGAATTTATTTCTACTCCGAGGAGAATAGGATTTCCTAATAAGTTTTTTATGTAATAAAGAATTTATTTCTTCCTTATAGTATTCAATAAGGTCGGCCCCCATTTGGGCCGCTCTTGCCATAGTAGTAATATTATTTTCTTTAAAATCATCCTCATAAGGACGTGTAATAGTATGTTTTTTTCTTTCCCAAAAAGCAGTTGGTATATCACTACAGATTTCTCGTTTTATAAGATTGGTGATAAAATTAATTTTATCTTTTTGAGAAATAATTTGTTTAGAAATATTCATAATTTTTAAATCCTTTTGTAGAAAATTGATTTGATTTTCTTTATAAATTAATGTTTGTTTTATCATATCAATTTCCCTTGTTTGTAGTCAAACATAATTTTTTGACCATTTGTCTCAAATAAAATACCATTTGATGTAACCATAAATGATTCAATTAAATTAAAAAAAGAGTACCCAAAATAATTTGTTGGGTAAGACATCTAACCATAACAAATGTAGTTTGGAAACATATTCCTGAACTGCAAATATAAGCATTTGATAATTTATACTGGATCTTCATACGAGATCCATCTGCAGTATTAAGGGACTGCGAAGTTTTATCATAATAATGTGTAGGGATTAAGTCTTCACAAATACAATTTAAGTCAGCCTCACTATCAATAAGCGCTTGGCCAGAAAAAGCGTATTCTTTATTTATAACAATAGTTACTTGAGAATGCCACTTTTGATAGGTAATCCTATCAATAGTATTAAGAAAAGTTTCATAATCAGAATTGGGACTAATCTTTTCTTCTGTAAAAGGAATGTCTTTTTGTATGAAATTTTTGAGGAATTTTACTTCATCTTTTAAAATATGTATTTCACTACGTAAATCTGAAATAGAATTTTTTTTTATTTTGAGGACATTTATTTCCTCTCTTAAGAGTTTTTACCTCTCTGTGAATTTCCACATTAGAAATATTTTTAGAAGGAAGGGACTGGAGCCCTTGAAAAACTTGTTTTAAAGAGTAAGCTTCATTGTGTTTCTTTTTCCTTACCTTTGGTAAGAACATCTAAATAATGTTCAATCATTTTTTTCTTAATATCAGGATTATCAATTTCATTGATTAGATCTAATATAGATGGTTCTTGGGAAGTAAGAACATTAATACTTAACCCATTAATATCAAACATAGCTTTATAATGATTATCTTTACAAACACAATCTAGCTGTCTTGTTCAGACTCACTATTATAATCTTCATTAACATCTGATTCTTCACCAGATGAATATAACATGACAGCTATAAGCTGTTTCTTAAGACCTTCATCAGAAATTTCATTTAATTTCTTTTTTGTCCAACATTCATTGGCCTAATACCATGATTTTCCTTATTTTCTACAAACAATCGAAGCATTGGGATTACGATTTGGTTTATTTATGAATTTAGAAACATAATTATTATCATGATTTTCCCTCTTAGGCCTGGAAGATTTTTTATACATTCTTCTAGATTTAGAAAAATGTTTTTTCTTAGAATAAGCCTTTTCATAAGGGTTTTGAGGGATTTGTAAATCAAACCCAAATTGGTCACAAAAATCACCAATTTCTTTTCTGCCAGTTAAATTCTGCCTTTTCAATTGGGCTTTTAGTTTTATGTCATTACAAAGAGATAACCCTTCACCGACACATTCACTAATAAGTTGACCATAAGTATAATCATGGTAAGAATGGTATTTTCCCTAGTTTTTCTTAAAATCCTATCTTTAATCTTTTGGGCAAATAAATTAGGGAGACCTGCTATAAATTTTTCTTTCCAAAAATCTGCATTAGCATCAGGTCTTAACATAATTTTTGTAAGGAAAACATCCTTATACCACCTAAAGTAGGTTAAAGTCGGACATTTAAGATTAATTAATAAGTCCTTATTTCTTTCAATAGAAACTGGATTTGAACCAATAAAAGCTTGTAAAATAGCAGTCAAAAGAGTATATACTGTATTTGGTAAAACTGTGTCTGTATATGAATCCATATCCTGTTCAGTTTTTATATGGTTCCTAACAATTTTAGTAGCTGTCAAAATCATTCTTTGTTGTTCAGGGGACATAATATTGTCTCACCAACCACGTAGTTGGCCTGCAAAACCTGCTAATATAAATTCAGCAATTTGGTAATCCGTGTTATTAGCACTAAGACATACCGTAGAATACATAGTTATTCTGTGTAGTATAACCATTATTTGGTATTCAGTCATACCATCAATATTCCATTCATAAATGGTTCTAGCACTAAAACTAGCAGCAAGATTAGCACTCTCTTCCTCATAGAGTATATCTTGTGGTGTAGGTCTAGAATAATAATGTTTCATATGGGCACTTGGAATAGTCTAGAATAATAATTTGTTTGACTTTACCAATATTAAGCCTTTCTAACTGCTGTGTTAATAGAGTAATAATATCATTATTATTATTAAAAATAGTAATATCAATACTTGGTTTTAATATAGTAGGTTTAGAAGTGCTAGGTATGCCTATAACCTCCTTATTGTGTACTATAAGTGCACTTTTTTCCTCTATACGTGTCACGCCCCAAAATCCATAGAACACGGACATCGAGGCATGACCTTTTTAAATAAAGGAAAAGAGAACCTGTTGGTACGAATTTAAAAAAAATTTAAAAGAAAAAGACTTGCGAGCTAAAGGAACAATTAAGCAATTAAATAAAAGTGTTTGCCAAACGCGGCTACAAGACCAAAAGGTTTTAACAAAATTAAATAAGAAGAACTAAACAAATGTAATTTGCCCGTAGGCTACAACCTCAAAACTGTTCTAAATAAAAAGAAAGCGAAAGCCCCAAACCCATGATGTTGCAAAGCAACCGCTCTTATCCAAACATGCCAACCTATGTGGTACCTGAAAGACAAAAATTGTAACGGTGAGTCCCACGCACATAACTAGACGGGACGGCACCACAAATACCGTCACTCCATCCCTTAAATGCAAGAGCTCACAAATTCTACAACTACGATAATCGACGTATAAAAATAAATATAATAACATTCTACAACGGGATAAAATTAAATAAATTAAATATCAACAACACACATCAATAGCATACATGGACCTCTCACGCCACCTACCCCGGTCCGTAAGGTAGGTCATTCCCTATCCCTTCGGCCGTCTTCTGTCCCCGGAATTAGGGAGAGACAGAGACCATTGCAACATAAAAGTAGATTTATAGTGCGCACTTGGACCTCTCACGCCACTCGTCCCAGTCCGTAAGACGAGTCATTCCCTATCCCTTCGGCCGTCTTATGCCCCCGGAATTAGGGAGAGACATAGACCATTGCTAACATAAAAGTAAATATAGTGCACACTGGGACCTCTAACGCCACTCGCCCCAGTCCGTAAGACGAGTCATTCCCTATCCCCTCGGCCGTCTTCTGTCCCCGGAATTAGGGAGAGACAGAGACCATTGCCACTACAGCTAAATCACAAGGCCTCGGCCAATAATATAAAATCATCCAATTAACACAATTTCATACGTATGAATATTAAGGCCTCGGCCAATAATGTTATACTATTCAAATAACACCATCTCATACGTCATTTATCGTAATACAACATAACAGTAACGTACTACAAGTCTACAATCATGCTAGATACAACCATGGAATTCCTATCAAAGTTTACAGTAGGTACATTCATACTAGTCCACAAGTTCTACAATTTAAGTCAACAATTATCTACAGATGGCCTCAGTTGATATGCATAACTGGAGAACTTAAAGCAGCGGCAAGTTGACATGCATAGTCTCTTTAAGATATATATCAAGTTGCATAGTAACAGTGCTTCTATACTCTATAGTATATTCTCCGAAAAAGAAGTAAAACTAATATATGAAGCAGAAGATGAAGACAAATAAATCTTATCAAATGCAATCTTTGTATACTGAGACATCATACCAGCATGCACAGACACTTATAACCAGTTCTAGTTACAAGCACTAAATTCACAACTAGCCAAACGCTATAACAACATAAAATCACTTTCAGGCCTTTTTACAAACACCTTGGATGCATAAACTGCAATTCACCATTATTCAACATAAATTTATCCAATTTCATCAATAATTATATAATCACAATAATCAACGCATAAAACATGCAAACTCATCCATAGTCTCATTAATCCGAAATTAATATAATTAACTCATCAATTTCCCCCATTCAAATAATTAAAATAAAAATAAAAATAGAAAGCAGCAATACCAACCATTAACAGATTGTCTATTTCACCAAAAATTACAAGTAGTATTCACCCTTGCATTCGGTTCATATTATATATGACCAAGTCTGTATAGGTCATAACATTAACTGTTCGTTAAGCAATTTCTATAGTGTAGTTCTATTCTAAATTAACAATTTATAAATCTAATTAAGATAAAAAGGCATAAACCCCCAATTTCTAATAAACGTAAAACCAAATCCTAACATACACCCTCGTCTAGTCGCAATGGATAACCCCCGTTACCTTTGAGCGTAGAGGAGATGTTTTCGGTAATAATCCGCTAACGTGGTTTCTCTTCTTCTTCTTCTTCTTCTCTTTTCTCTCTTTTCTCTCTTTTTCTCTCTTGTTTTTAGGTTTACTGAATTAAAAGTGGGCTGATTTTAGGTTTAGAAAAACTGTTTTTAGATAGTTTGTGGTAACGAACTATTTGGTCCCCAAAGATCTAAAAGTTAACTCTTAATCCAAAAAATATAGTTTTACTACTCAAAAATAACAAATCTTTAAAAACAAAACTATTGGGTACTTTTTATTTATAAAATTAGTAACAGGTTTTTTTTTTTTAAAATAAAACTTTTTGGAAGAGTTTCGGTTTTTGGCTAAAAATTAGTCGAGTGACCGGTTTTTAGTAAAATTTTGAATAAAACGTTTTTGGATAAATTAAATCATAATTAAAAACACTTATAAAAATACGGGATGTTACAACTAACCCTCCTTAAAAGAATTTCGTCCCGAAATTTCCTTTCTAAACAACTATACCCAAGAACTATAAACTTCTATAAACAAGGCCATAAAAATTTTAAACGTACAACTCGTGACATAATTCAAGAAATAACATACACGGGGTTCACAACCCGTAACAACTCCATATCTCAAATAAAATAAACTCCAGATAATGCACCACATGTAAGTATAACCGCCTGTATACAATATCTAACAGAATAAAAGACAACAACGTAAAACAAGCGGCTGTAAAATAAAAGTCAATAAGGTAAACTAAGCTGGCATGCTTCTACCTCAACAACTTCATATATCTACAAAGCCCAAATAAGGTAAACACCTATATGCAATATCAAACATAATAAAAGGCAACAACTCAACAACTCCGTAAACTCTAGGCGTTATAACAAAAATAAATTCCAAACTCTAGGCGTTACAACCCTTCCCCGATAATGAAATTTCGTCCCGAAATTAGAATGCATCTAAAGAAAAATACCTAAAGAAAAGTTGAGATTAGGATATTTCCTCTTCATCTCATCCTCGCGTTCCCAAGTTGCCTCCTCGGCCCCGTGGTGTTTCCAAACCACCTTTACCAATCTAATCGTATTTCCTCGAAGTTCCTTCTCTTGCACATCAATAATCCTCATAGGTCCCACTTCGTAGGTCACATCCGCACTAACCTCAATGTCCTCAAAGTCCACCACGTGTGAAGGGTCGTGATGATACTTTTTCAACATTGACACATGGAACACCGGGTGGACCCCCGCCAACTTTGATGGCAAGTCCAACCGGTATGCAACTTCTCCAACTCGGTCCACGATCTCAAATGGTCCGATAAATCTCGGGCTCAACTTCCCTTTAGAGCCAAATCTCATAATCCCCTTCCTGGGCGAAACTCGCAAAAATACTTGATCCCCCTTTTTGAACTCCAAAGGTCTCCTCCTCTTATCCGCATAACTCTTTTGTCTACTTCGGGCTGTCTCAAGCCTTTGCCGAATTATCTTGATCTTTTCTGTCGTTTCTTGAACCAATTGCGGTCCTAACATTTCCGCTTCTCCCACCTCGGTCCAACACACCGGAGACCTACACGGCCGCCCGTATAAAGCCTCAAAAGGTGCCATGCCAATACTAGCCTGAAAGCTATTATTATACGCAAACTCCACTAAGGGTAGATGGCTCTCCCAACCTCCCTTAAAGTCGTTCACACACGCACGCAACATATCCTCTAGCACTTGGATAGTCCGCTCCGATTGTCCATCCGTTTGGGGATGGAACGCCGTACTCATTGTCAACTTGGTCCCTAAGGCATTTTGTAATGCGCCCCAGAACCTCGACACAAACCTCGCGTCTCGATCCGATACTATCGAAATAGGCACCCCATGAAGTCTAACAATTTCCTTAATATACTTCCGTCCCAAGATTTCCACCGAATTCGTCATCTTAATCGCAATGAAGTGTGCGGATTTGGTCAAACGGTCGACCACAACCCACACAGCGTCATTCCCACTTACCGATCTAGGTAAGTTGGTCACAAAATCCATTGCTATCCTCTCCCACTTCCATTCCGCTACCGGTAAGGGTTGGAGCATACCCGCCGGCCTTTGGTGTTCCGCTTTCACTTGCTGGCAAGTTAGACACCTGCTAACATATGAAGCTACATCTCGTTTCATTCCGGGCCACCAAAACTGTCTTTTCGCATCATGATACATTTTCGTCCCGCCGGGATGAACGGCTAATCGGGAGTGGTGAAACTCCTTTAATACTTCGTTCCTCATATTTTCCGTCACATAAGTCCTTCCTTTAAAGCGTAGTCCTCCATCGGTTCCTTTCGTCCAACCATCTAATCCTTCGCTAGAACTCATCTGTTTCTCATAACTCTCCACTTTCTCGTCCCCATCTTGTGCTTCCAGAACCCTACTCACAAGTTCCGGTCGTACCACTATTGTGTACAAAGTCCCCCCATTAACAGGTCCCAACTCCAAGTCGAACTCGTTCACTTTTCCCATCATCCTCCATTCCTCGATCGCCATATGCGCTAAGGTCGCATGAGACTTTCGACTCAAAGCATCCGCCACTACATTGGCCTTTCCCGGGTGATAGTGCAAGTCGTAGTCGTACTGTTCCAGATATTCCATCCATCGTCGTTGTCTCCTATTTAGATCACGTTGGGTAAAGATATGCCCTAAGCTCTTGTGATCCGAAAACACTTCGAACTTTTCCCCGAACAGATAATGTCTCCATATCTTCAACGCATGAACTATTGCCGCTAGCTCTAGGTCATGAGTCGGATAGTTCTTTTCGTGAACCTTTAGTTGTCGCGAAGCATATGCGATAACCTTTCCGTCTTGCATCAAGACGCAACCCAAGCCTTCCTTCGAAGCATCGCAATACACTTGATAATCCTTCCCTTGCTCGGGAATAACTAGTATGGGAGAACTAGTCAACCGCTTCTTGAGCTCTAAGAAAGCTTTTTCGCAAGCCTCACTCCACACGAACTTCACCCCCTTCTTAGTAAGGTAAGTCATTGGAGTCGCTAACTTCGAGAAATCCTTGACGAACCGTCGATAGTATCCAGCTAAACCCAAGAAACTTCGAATCTCGAACACGTTTTTCGGTTGTGCCCATTTCGAAACTGCCTCAATTTTCGTTGTGTCCACCTTTACCCCTTCTTCCGAGATCACATGTCCAAGAAATTTCACCTCATTTAGCCAAAACTCACATTTGCTAAATTTCCCGTAAAGTTGGTGCTCCCTCAACGTGAGCAACGCTAAACGGAGATGTTCCTCGTGTTCCTCTCTTGAACTCGAGTAGATCAAGATATCGTCGACGAAGACTACCACAAACTTGTCGAGATACTCCTTAAAGATTCGATTCATTAACTCCATAAATGCCGCCGGCGCATTAGTTAACCCGAATGGCATGACCACAAACTCATAGTGACCATACCGGGTCCTAAAGGCCGTTTTCGAAATATCTTCATCCTTCACCCTCAATTGGTGATAGCCTGATCGCAAGTCAATTTTTGAAAAGAACGTCGCTCCTTTCAGTTGGTCAAACAAATCGTCAATTCGAGGTAGTGGGTACTTGTTCTTAATAGTCACCCTATTTAACTTTCGATAGTCGATGCACATCCTCATCGATCCATCCTTCTTTTGCACGAATAAGGCCGGTGCCGCCCACGGTGACGTACTCCGCCTAATAAACCCCTTTTCTAGCAGTTCTTCTAACTGCTTACTTAACTCCTTCAACTCTGCCGGTGCCAAACGGTACGGGGAAATGGCTATGGGTGCCGTTCCCGGTACCAAGTCGATAGAAAAATCTAACCCTCTTGTCGGTGGTAACCCCGGTAGATCCTTCGGAAACACATCTCTAAAATCGTCCACTACATGTGGCCACATTTCCACTTCCTCGTCGTTATCCACTATCGAGAGACTAGCCAAAAGACAAGACAGGTTGCCCGAAACCCGCTTGGAATAATAAGGAATAGAAGAAAGGGTAGCATCCCTTTCCCCATGAAAGAACACCTCATCTCCGGATGAAGTTGTAAGGAAAACCTTTCGTCGAACACAATCGATGAAAGAATTGAAATGAACCAACCAGTCCATTCCAAGTATCACGTCGAATCCCGACATCTCTATAACGACTAAGTCAAATATAAATACGTGGTCCGCGACCACCATCTCACAAGACCGACACACTCGGTCCAACACAACTCGACCCCCAACAGGAGTCTCTACAACTATCGGGTTCTCAAGAACCCCAATTTCTAACGACAAAGACTCAACTAGACTTCTAGATATAAAAGAACGTGAAGCCCCCGTATCGAAAAGAACATGTGCCCAAGATGAGCACACAAGAACCATACCTTGTACATTTGCCGGATCTCCTTGGTTTGGCAATTGTGGCAAGGCAAATAGACGTGCTTGAATTGGTGGGTTTCCTTGCGGTCCTCGATTTCCCCCATGATTCCCTCGGTTTCCCGGGCCCTGATAGCCTCCTCGGTAGTTCCCACGGTTTCCCCCTCCTTGGTGATTACCTCGAAACCCTCCCCCTTGGTTCCCAGGTAATTGGTGTGGTGGTACGAATCCTGGTCCTCTTGGTGGTGGTGGTGGCAACCTAGGTTGGTTAAACGGTCGGTTGGTGTCGATTCTTCCTTGTCCCCTGGGACAAACCCTTGCCGTATGTCCCATTCGGTTGCATGTCCTACATTGGACCCTAGGGCACTCGAATTGTCGATGACTCACGTCTCCACACTGGAAACACGCTCCCCTTATCATGACGTTTGTCGGTGGTAGATTAAAACTCCTCTCTCCTCTTCCCGGTTGTTGAAATCGCGAATTATTCGCCATATCCCAAGTCCGCTTTTTATCTTCCCTCGGAGCATTTCCGGTTTTCGACTTCTCCGATATTCGCTTGTTATGGATGAGAGCTCCTTCCACAGCTTGGGCTGATTTTACCAATTCGTTATAGTTGACATGTCGAGCCGATGCCAATTGTAACGAGATGGTCGGATTCAACCCCTTCATGAATCTCCTACATCTTTCTGCGCCCCCTATAACCGATTCTGGAGCATACCTCGAGAGTGAGGTAAACTTCAGTTGGTATGCTTGAACAGTCATACCCCCTTGATACAGCTCCTCGAAACGTCTTCTCATTTCGTCCTTATAAGAATCTGGAAGAAACTGTCGATTAAACAATTCGATGAACTCGTTCCATTCGAAGTTGCTTACGTCGTACGTATCCACAATTCCCAACCACCATTTCCGTGCTTCACCCTTTAGGTGAAACTGAGCCATATTCATTCGTTGCTCCCCGTTAACTATTCCCGCTGCCGATAAATATTTCTCCATTTCGTCCACCCATCCCTCAGCTATGGATGGTTCACCTAACCCATCGAAGGTCGGAGCCCCCAATCGAGTGAAGTTAAGCAATCCATTGTTGCTTGAACTCCCAGCTTGTGCATTCTGCACCATCATTTGTACCACCTTCTGAAGATCGGTCATCACTTGGTTAGCATTGACCGTTTCCGGTTCCGGTGCAAATGTCTCTTCTTCTTCCACATTCACTTCCTCATACACATTCTCAGCCTCGGGTTGCTCAAGTGGCGGGGCATTAGTGTTACCTCTCCCCCCACGATTTCTTGCTGTCCTTCTTCCTCTAGTTGCTCCACGCCCCCTTGGAGCTCTTCTTCCTCTTCCATCTGCCCTACCTCGGGTAGCCGTACCGCTTGATGGTGGTGCGCCCCCGCGTGTAGCTGGTCCCCTTCCACTAGTCCTTGTGGTAATAGCCATTACTATAACAGGTTAAACAGACACTTTAGTCCACGACTACATCATTAACAATACAAAAACGAAAAATTCCTCAACATTTGTAAATTCCTTACATGAAACATATCACCCAACTACATCATTTTAGTTCACAACATATCAACATCCATTCGCATAAAATGTTCATTACCACACAAGTTAATAATATGAAAACGCACTACGTAAAATCATCAACTTCACAATTCTCGCACTCTAATAGTTCGCTACTACCAGACATGCAAACTTATACCTCATACACACTATATCAATCTACGCACGCAATACAAACAACACAAAAGTGCGAGGGATAACCCATCACGATATGTTAAACTAAAGCATCCGAGCGTCCTCGCATACTCTAGAATTCCACATCGCTAAGGTATTCCTTCACACATACCGACGAAAGGTCTATTCACTAGTTTGGTGAGCCGGGATCAACAAGCGTCCCTATTGTCCCCAACTTGCCTCACATGTGGACTTTCCTTCCATCAACTACTACTAAATTCTAGCTAAATGTCTTAAGCTAAATGCAACCCCCCGTTTTAGAAAGGAAAAAAAAAAAATTAGAATCTTTTGGAAAAAGTTTTGTAAAAATGATACGATGGATCTTGGTCCAATGGTTACCCATCTTCCCGTCGTCCCAAAGTATACAAGAACCTAGTTCGCTCTGATACCAACTTGTCACGCCCCAAAATCCATAGAACACGGACATCGAGGCATGACCTTTTTAAATAAAGGAAAAGAGAACCTGTTGGTACGAATTTAAAAAAAATTTAAAAGAAAAAGACTTGCGAGCTAAAGGAACAATTAAGCAATTAAATAAAAGTGTTTGCCAAACGCGGCTACAAGACCAAAAGGTTTTAACAAAATTAAATAAGAAGAACTAAACAAATGTAATTTGCCCGTAGGCTACAACCTCAAAACTGTTCTAAATAAAAAGAAAGCGAAAGCCCCAAACCCATGATGTTGCAAAGCAACCGCTCTTATCCAAACATGCCAACCTATGTGGTACCTGAAAGACAAAAATTGTAACGGTGAGTCCCACGCACATAACTAGACGGGACGGCACCACAAATACCGTCACTCCATCCCTTAAATGCAAGAGCTCACAAATTCTACAACTACGATAATCGACGTATAAAAATAAATATAATAACATTCTACAACGGGATAAAATTAAATAAATTAAATATCAACAACACACATCAATAGCATACATGGACCTCTCACGCCACCTACCCCGGTCCGTAAGGTAGGTCATTCCCTATCCCTTCGGCCGTCTTCTGTCCCCGGAATTAGGGAGAGACAGAGACCATTGCAACATAAAAGTAGATTTATAGTGCGCACTTGGACCTCTCACGCCACTCGTCCCAGTCCGTAAGACGAGTCATTCCCTATCCCTTCGGCCGTCTTATGCCCCCGGAATTAGGGAGAGACATAGACCATTGCTAACATAAAAGTAAATATAGTGCACACTGGGACCTCTAACGCCACTCGCCCCAGTCCGTAAGACGAGTCATTCCCTATCCCCTCGGCCGTCTTCTGTCCCCGGAATTAGGGAGAGACAGAGACCATTGCCACTACAGCTAAATCACAAGGCCTCGGCCAATAATATAAAATCATCCAATTAACACAATTTCATACGTATGAATATTAAGGCCTCGGCCAATAATGTTATACTATTCAAATAACACCATCTCATACGTCATTTATCGTAATACAACATAACAGTAACGTACTACAAGTCTACAATCATGCTAGATACAACCATGGAATTCCTATCAAAGTTTACAGTAGGTACATTCATACTAGTCCACAAGTTCTACAATTTAAGTCAACAATTATCTACAGATGGCCTCAGTTGATATGCATAACTGGAGAACTTAAAGCAGCGGCAAGTTGACATGCATAGTCTCTTTAAGATATATATCAAGTTGCATAGTAACAGTGCTTCTATACTCTATAGTATATTCTCCGAAAAAGAAGTAAAACTAATATATGAAGCAGAAGATGAAGACAAATAAATCTTATCAAATGCAATCTTTGTATACTGAGACATCATACCAGCATGCACAGACACTTATAACCAGTTCTAGTTACAAGCACTAAATTCACAACTAGCCAAACGCTATAACAACATAAAATCACTTTCAGGCCTTTTTACAAACACCTTGGATGCATAAACTGCAATTCACCATTATTCAACATAAATTTATCCAATTTCATCAATAATTATATAATCACAATAATCAACGCATAAAACATGCAAACTCATCCATAGTCTCATTAATCCGAAATTAATATAATTAACTCATCAATTTCCCCCATTCAAATAATTAAAATAAAAATAAAAATAGAAAGCAGCAATACCAACCATTAACAGATTGTCTATTTCACCAAAAATTACAAGTAGTATTCACCCTTGCATTCGGTTCATATTATATATGACCAAGTCTGTATAGGTCATAACATTAACTGTTCGTTAAGCAATTTCTATAGTGTAGTTCTATTCTAAATTAACAATTTATAAATCTAATTAAGATAAAAAGGCATAAACCCCCAATTTCTAATAAACGTAAAACCAAATCCTAACATACACCCTCGTCTAGTCGCAATGGATAACCCCCGTTACCTTTGAGCGTAGAGGAGATGTTTTCGGTAATAATCCGCTAACGTGGTTTCTCTTCTTCTTCTTCTTCTTCTCTTTTCTCTCTTTTCTCTCTTTTTCTCTCTTGTTTTTAGGTTTACTGAATTAAAAGTGGGCTGATTTTAGGTTTAGAAAAACTGTTTTTAGATAGTTTGTGGTAACGAACTATTTGGTCCCCAAAGATCTAAAAGTTAACTCTTAATCCAAAAAATATAGTTTTACTACTCAAAAATAACAAATCTTTAAAAACAAAACTATTGGGTACTTTTTATTTATAAAATTAGTAACAGGTTTTTTTTTTTTAAAATAAAACTTTTTGGAAGAGTTTCGGTTTTTGGCTAAAAATTAGTCGAGTGACCGGTTTTTAGTAAAATTTTGAATAAAACGTTTTTGGATAAATTAAATCATAATTAAAAACACTTATAAAAATACGGGATGTTACAATACGCTTAATTGGGAACAAATAGTTTGAAGTGTTAAGTTAGTAAAATTTAACTGTTTGTCAGGAAAGAATGCGACAGATTCAATAGCGACATCTCCGGCACGAAGTTTTAAATGCTCTGAGGGGGATGTACAGCAGAAATAATTTCCCCTTTTGCAGTTGTCCAATTTTTTTGAAAAGTTTTTAAAACATTTAAAAAAGGACTATTTTCCGTGGTTGCCTGAGCAATAAACCATATTGGAAAAGAAACTACTTTTTGAATACAATCAATATGATCGTAAAATAAGGTTTTATAATTTTGTTGTTCTTCACGACTGTAAGTAGTAAAAAACCATTCTCTGAAAGAAGCATATTTCTCATGTCTAAAATCCTTTACACAATTTTGTCTGTCGCAAGTAAAAGGAATAGATAATACATTGATAGAAGAAATATCATCAAACTCAGACAAAGTTTCTGGTTCTCTTTTTTCTTCGTGATAAATAGCACGAAGAATATTTTGTGAAGAATTATAAACACCATCAAAAACTAAATTAGAATTTTTTGTAGATGCCAAAGAAGGGTTTGGAGTATAAAATCTTGAAGATTGTCTAAAAGAACTTTCATAATCTGAAAAAGAACTTCTAGAGGCTAATCTTTTTCCTTTATCAAATTTGATAAAAACATTTCCTTCTTTTGTTTAAATAATTTCATCAATATTTTTATTTTAAAATAATGCCAAAACATAGTGGCTTACAAAAAGAAAAGATTCTTAGCTTTCCCTTGAATCACTAATCTGCGAGTTAAATCCTGGCTTTTCAATTGGCCTTTTAGTTTTATGTCATTACAAAGAGATAACCCTTCACCGACACATTCACTAATAAGTTGACCATAAGTATAATCATGGTAAGGAATGGTATTTTCCCCAGTTTTTATTAAAATCCTATCTTTAACCTTTTGGGCAAATAAATTAGAGAGACCTGCTATAAATTTTTCTTTCCAAAAATCTGCATTAGCATCAGGTCTTAACATAATTTTTGTAAGGAAAGCATCCTTATACCACCTAAAGTGGGTTAAAGTCGGACATTTAAGATTAATTAATAAGTCCTTATTTATTTCAATAGAAACTGGATTTGATCCAATAAAAGCTTGTAAAATAGCAGTCAAAAGAGTATATACTGCATTTGGTAAAACTGTGTCTGTATATGAATCCATACCCTTGTTGTTTAGGGGACGTAATATTGTCCCACCAACCACGTAGTTGGCCTGCAAAACCTGCTAATATAAATTCAGTAATTTGGTAATCCGTGTTATTAGCACTAAGACATACCGTAGAATACATAGTTATTCTGTGTAGTATAACCATTATTTGGTATTCAGTCATACCATCAATATTTCATTCATAAATGGTTCTAGCACTAAAACTAGCAGCAAGATTAGCACTCTATTCTTCATAGAGTATATATTGTGGTGTAGGTCTAGAATAATAATGTTTCATAGGGACAGTTGGAATAGTCTTTCGTCCAAAAGGTGTGGACTTTCCAAAAACATTTTGGTTTAGACTAGCCTGTTAGTCTGGAGTATGTTCCATAGTTAAAAGTTGTTTTTCATAATTATTAATACTATCTATATCAGTGGGAATTATAAAATGTAGGAGCAATTATAAAATCATATTGAAAAAAGAAATGTTTATATATTTTTTTCCCTTGATAACTATACTGTGAGCAACCTAACTTTTTTTTAAGCCTTGGGCATTTCTCGGACTCGGGCCGCCCCTGAGTTGATGACACATTTTCTTGCAATAAGTTTGACCGTCGGTGTGCGGTACGTTGGTCATTGCATACAAGTTATAAACTGTTAAAGAAAAATGGACTTTGGTTCCATGTGAATATCTTGACTTTTAGCCATTAGGATTATCATTCTGTTCTCTATGATTATCACGTCAGGATTACCATCTAGTTGAAATCCTAGTTAGAGAAATGAACCCGAAAGGTAGATTAAGAAAGGGATTTTAACTGATTAGATTGTCTATAATGGAAAAAACTGAATTCAATTCATATTGCTCAAGAGGTCGGAGTTGTGACTTGTGAGTGAAGAGAATCCATCTTCCAGAGTCTTGGTGGTGACCGAAGAGAGATTGACGAGAATTTGGTAGCTATAAGTGAACGAGAAGAGCTAGCAAATCAAGTTCTTATAATGATTTATTCGCTGTCTTCTGTATTATTACTTTTGCCTTTTTGCGCTTGATGAAATGGACCATTTTCTCATGATATATATGTAAGAAATATATCAAGTACTAACATATACTAGTTGTTTGGTTATTTTCCAAAATCTCAGATTGATATCTAGGACTTGTTTGGTTGCGGCTTTTAAACTCAGTGTTTGCTCTTTACTTAAAAGCTGGAAAGCATCAGGTTAACCAGCTTAAAAGGGGTCTGGTTTTGCTGAATGGAGCATTTCCGGATTGTAACGGACCATCGGATTTAGTCTTGGATTGATAAGGGTCATTGGATGAAAAGTAAGAAAACAAAAATAAAAACTTAATATTTTTGAACCATCTATAAATCAATCTGAAGGTCCGTAACAATCCATTCAGACAGAATGGAAATTTTCCATTTAGCAAATCTCACTATGCTTAAAAGCTGAAACCTTTCTGAAATTTTGGCCTAAAAAAAATAGATGATTTCAGCATGACAAACTTAGCGTTTCCCTCAATCTCAAAAATCCGCGCTATACGCTTAAAAGCTGCAACCAAATATTTCAAGCCTTTCCACAAAACAGGAAGAAGGAAGACATAAATTAAGCAACCATGAGAAAAGATGAAAAGATTAAAATAAAAATTCTGAAAAGAAGATAAAAATAACACAAGAGTAGGACACCTGCAACAATATATTGATCCGATTAGCCTTTAGTTCCTTAGATCCCGAAAGTAACCTTTTGGGTTGCTCTCGAAATTAGCTCTCGGCATCCTATGGTTCCTCCCCGGAGCTTTCATTGTCTTTCCACTCCCTCTTCCGCCACAAAAAAAACGAAACAAAATGATGATCAACCCAGCAATGGACACCCGCTTGGCATACTTTTGTGTGACTTTTATCCACTGCTTATCCCTTGTTTCTAGAGGGAACACATTTTCAACCTTATTCATTAGAATTTTAACAATATCGTTAACTGTTACTTGAGTTTGTTTGAGTTTTTCGATAGCGGTGTTAGTCCAAACATCTGACTGTATTCCTTTTAGTAAATCCTTCACTTTGTTCATGAAATTGCTCATCCAGTACACTATACCCATCTTTAACTCACTCTTTTCTTTTTCCTGTTTTCTTTATAGTGGTAAGTAACGTATTGCCACTATAGTCTATGTAAAATGAAGAAGTTATTGAAGTGGTGTCTTCTCAGATTTCCTTTTTCATTGCAAAAGCAACACTTGATTCCTACATATCACTTTAGAAAACAAACAAACATGCATCTATTGTAAGAAAAAGCAATAGTTTTTAGCAACTAGTCTAAGTAATTGATTCCAAGTACTTTCTCATTTTGTAATTATTGTAATGATAGTGCGCTATATGGCGAGGGAACGTCGGTATCCCTTGTCCGGGACCTTATCACCACCAAAACAGTTTGTTCGGGCCTCTAACTAGCCAGTCAATCGTGCTGCCCCGGACCTGAACAGGCCGAACCGTCCCTACGTTGGCCTAGAGAAGCGTATCGAGCACGCTTCTTCAATTAATGATGCTGCTCCCTTGAGGGGTCCCTCGGCATTTCAGCGACGTGGCCCAGTCACAAGCCACCAACTGTAAGCCCTGTTCAAGGACTGTACCATTGTCAGAGTCTTAAATAGCTCTGACGCCGTTAAATCAGTATCTAACGGTACAGTGATCCAATGACTGATATGCCTTGAATGATACTATAAATACCCCACCAACACCACATTAGGGGAAGGGGGGACAAACGGAAGAAAAGAGAGAGAACCGAAAGAACCCGGCATACACAACTGTATCTCGTCAAAACTGACTTCACCACCCGAACCACTTCACCATCCGTAACCGGCCCGATCCCCCTCTCTTTTTAGCTACATATTTGTATCAAGCTTTTTGGACCCACTCCACCGTACTGACTTGACCGTCGGAGAGGGAAATCATGCGATCAACCTGGGCCACCTGTTCGTTGCTTGTGCAGGTACGACAGGCATCTGTTGCTGAAGCAGACGATATCATCACCGGACCTCTTAACGACCCCAGAACCGACGTGAGTCATAGATTAAGCCGAATCTAAAAAGAAAAATAGGCTCACCACTATATTA
Source organism: Primula veris (assembly GCA_963682055.1). NCBI lineage: Eukaryota > Viridiplantae > Streptophyta > Magnoliopsida > Ericales > Primulaceae > Primula > Primula veris. The sequence goes on along the minus strand of OY821750.1, from coordinate 27,974,640 downwards.
TGTTGTGAATAATTTTTACTGCTCTAACATTCCTATCTACACTCTTTGTGAGAGCAGTAAAGATGAAATTGCTCATCCAGTGTATACTATACCCATCTTTGACTCACTCTTTTTTTTCCTCTTTTTCTTTGTAGAGCGGTAATTAGTAAAGTATTGCCACTATAGTCTATGTAAAATGAAGAAGTTATTGAGGTGGTGTCTTCTCAGAATCCCTTTTTCATTGCAAAAGCAACACTTGATTTCTACATATCACTTTAGAAAACAAACAAACATGCATGTATTGCAAGAAAAAACAATAGTTTTTAGCAACTAGTCTAAGTAATTGATTCCAAGTACTTTCTCCTTGTGTAATTATCGTAATGATAATGCGCTATATTATATGGTGAACAAATATATTTTCACTATTCTAACACTTTTATCACACTCTTTGTGAGAAACTAAAACTCCGGTTGGGATTTTGAGTAGGATTTAAGAAGCAGATCAGATTAACAATCATCTGGTCTGGGAATTATTAGGAAACAGTCGGTTTATATGACTGTTTCACAACCCGTTAGCATAAAAAGGTGTCAAATATATAAAAAAATTTCAAATTTTGATTAATATTTAACTTTAGGGTAGGCCTCCCTATGATTCTATATTTTTATTTGAGTTTTTAATGTGTTGTAAAATTTATTTTTAATTTATCAAATTCTAATTTGTTGAATATAGAAAAAATAAATTATTTATTGAAAAACATTATCTAACCATCCATTTTTTTAATCTAACGGTGGTTAAGGTGACTGTTCCATAAACAGTCAAATAAGTTGACTGTTCCAAAGAGACACTCTCTCGTCTGGCTCGAACTACTTTAATACCATCCTCTTTGTGAGAACAGTGAAGGCAAATTTTGCATTTTTGTTCTGTTTTGTTTTTGTATTAACTTCTATCACAAGTAGTGTAGTAAACAGTGTTCAAGTAATGAACGTAACATTACATTTTTGTCTGTAATATACAAGTAATAGTTTTTATTTATCAATCCGAAATATGAAAGGTCATTGGTTTTGAATCTTTTGACTAAGTCAATTCTTTGAAAATATTACATCAAGAACATATATTTCTCAAATTTCTTAATTACCATTTTCATTATGAAAATAGTTTTAAATGTTTTTTCTGAGTGTTTGATGAAGACCCGAACCGACATGGGAGTGTGGGTCTGACCCTCCGAGGCCAACTTGAAAGATGCCCAGATGGGCCACCTGATTTTGATTTTATAATATAATGATAGAAATTATTATTTCTTATTATTTTTCTGTTTGTTTATTAGTTTGGCTATTTGATATTTTGACTTAAAGGTCCAAGATTATATTGTTATATTGTTGTACAGTTTAGCATATACAATTAAATAATAAAATGATTACTCCCTCCCTCCGTCCCAAAATATTAGTGATAAAGCATACAGTTTGTTCGGTTAAATCGTATTTTTCAACAATAATTATTTAAATGGTCGACAGTAATAGTTTGGACGAGCAGATATCTTTATTGATTGATTGAGTAAATTATAATGTGCTTTTGTTGCAATAATCTTAATTTATCTAATGTTCGGTATAAATCTTCGGTGTTCGACTTGATTTCTTGTATGGTGTGTACTTTCTAGCGAGATAAGCTCTGAAAAGTCTCTGTACTGATATATGTTTTTCTGATCATGGAGTTTTTATGTGATTTGGAGTTACCTTTCCTATCTTATAAAGAAAAATACCATTATATCCTTATATCAATTATGATTCCCATATTTGATGCGATGGATACACATTAAAAATATGTAGGTCGGGTCATGACCGAATATCGCTTATCGGGTATTATTTTCATGCCGTACCAATTGATGTTTTATATATCTACGTGCAACTTTAACCGATAAATAACTCATATCTAAATTGTCGAGATTGAATTTTTAAAAAGTTAATCAGATATTTCAAATATTAAATTATATGAATAAATTTTAAAAATTTATATTTCATATAATTTAAAAACGAGATATTTTTCGATCAAAGGATACGTAGAACACATAATAAGGAAGTACTTTTTTAGTCATGTCATCTGTATTCTCCGCAATTCTCACCCAAAGTTCTCTTCAGTCTCATCCATTTTCTTTTTTATTTGTGTGTTTGATATCTTTTTCCGAATCTAGAACTCATTTGTTGAGTCTAGGTCCAATATATTATTCTTCGTTTTATCATTAATAACTTTAGTTGTTTAATCTTAGTGGAAGAATTCTTGAGAGTTGAGATTGTAGGAACAGGTAATTGTATAATCGAGTCCTAGCTTTCATTTTGAATTTGGATCAGATAGTAGAAGAAATCTCAGATGAATTGTCGGTACGTAGGAACAGATAGTAGAAGAAATCTCAGATGAATTGTCGGTACGTACGAACAGATAGTAGAAGAAATATCCGATGAATTGTCGATATGTAAAATCCAAAATCCAAACGATGCTCAGTTAGAGCATATGTATTACCATTTGAGGATGGTATTAAAATAGTTCGAGCTAGACGAGAGAGTGTCTCTTTGGAACAGTCACCTTATTTGACTGTTTATGAAACAATCAGCTTAACCACCGTTAGATTAAAAAAATGAATTGTTACATAATATTTTTCAATAACTAATTTATTTTTTCTATTTTCAACAAATTAGAATTTGATAAATTAAAAATAAATTTTACAACACATTAAAAACTCAAATAAAAATATAGAATTATAGGGAGACCTACCCTAAACTTAATTATTAATCAAAATTTAATTTTTTTTATACATTTGACACTTTTTTATGCTAACGGGTTGTGAAGCAGTCATATAAACCGACTATTTCCTAGTAATTCCCAGACCAGATGATTGTTAATCTGATCTGCTTCTTAAATCCTACTCAAAATCCCAAACGGAGTTTTAGTTTCTACCGAATGCGCCCCATGAATTTAAGATTTTAGGTGATATACAGTTTTAACAATGAACTCATATTGCCATTAGGGTTTACATAAAAAACTTAGTGGGGATTTCTAAGATCCGTCTCTTCGTTTACTTAGACGTTAAAGGACTAAATCACCAAGCAGGGAGACAACATTACTAGATCCAATGATATTATGGACTTGTTTGGTAGCAGCTTTTAAGCTAACTATTTTTGCTCTTTTACTCAAATTCTGGAAATCATTTGGTTGATCAGCTTAAAAGTTGAGTCTTACCAAATTTTGGCCTAAAAAGCTAGAAGCTTTAAGCAAGACCAAATTAGCTTTTCCTTTTTGAAAATCAGGATATAAGCATAAATGTTGCAACCAATTATATTAACCTTTCCCAGAAAACAGTAGAAAGGAAGATATAAATTATATTTAAAAAAAACATGAAAAAAAGATGAAAGCATTCAGGAAAAAACACAAACCAAAAGACAATAAACACCTGCAACAAAAGTACGGAAAAAGAAAAATTAAGTTCATCGCATAAAACTCAAACTGACATGCATCAATAACGATCCGATTGGTCTTTACTTCCTTAGCCCACGAAAGTAACTTTTCGGATCCCCCTCGAAATCAGATCTCGATATCCTATAGTTCCTCCCCGGAGCCTTCATTGTCTTCCCACCTCCTCCTCCTCCGCCATAAAAAACCCGATACAAAATGATGATCAACAGAGCAATGGACACCGGCTTAGCATATTTTTGTGCGACATTTTTCCACTGCTGAATCTGCTCAGCCCTTGTCTCTAGAGGGAACACATGTTCAGCCTTGTTCATAAGAATTTTAGCAATATCGGTAACAGTTACTTGAGTTTCTTTAAGTTTTTCGATAGCAGTGTTAATCCAAGCATCTGAGTCTATTCCTTTTAGTAAATCCTTCACTTTGTCCATGAAAGTGTTCATCCAGTACTCCATACTCATCTTTATTTCACTCTTTTCCTTTTCTTGCTTTCTCTCTTGAGTGGTTAGTCCCACTATGTATAATGTATATATAAAATGAAAAAATGAGGTGGTGGATTCTCAGATTCCCTTTTTCTTTGCAAAAGCAACTCTTGATTTCTAGATATCAGTTTAAAAAACAAACAAACATGCATGAATAGTGAAAGCAAGCGAATGTTTTTAGTAACTCAGAGGCCAAACCAGGAATTCTGAGACGTGTCGATATTCTATTTAGTTTTTTTTTTATCCCATAAATGCGTTTTTTTTAGTAATATGGAGGTTAACGCTAATTTTTTATGATTTTGATCAGAATATTATACATCTAATTTTTTTATTTTTCCATCAACTTTCTCAAAATGGGAGAGAGGCGAACACCAACTGTCTCCACCTAACTATTTTCTCATTTTTCTTTAATTTTGCTATTTATTCTAAATAATGATAGTGCGCTATATAGTCTTTGTCTTAGTATAGAAGGAACACTCGGTCTTTCAATATGCTTTTGAAAGGTCATTTCTTTTTGGAGTATACGAAATAGACGAATTTACTAAATCAATTTTATTGATCTCGAATCAAAAAATTGATATTTTGCTATTTTTTCTTAAACACTACTTTCATTATGAAAGTAGTTTTACAATTTTTTCTAAAAGTGTTTGGTCAAGACCCGAACCCACCCGGGGCCGACTTGAAAGTAGCCGAAGGGGCCACATGATTTGCTTTTTAACAATGAAACAAATTAGTATTTCATATTATTTTTCCGTTTTTGTTTATTTAAGTAGTTTGGCTATTTGATATTTGGACTTAAGCCCAAGATTATATTATTAGATTACTTCTTTAATCATGTGTATTCTCCGCAATTCTCACCCAACGTTCTCTTCAATCTCATCCATTTTCCTTTTTATTTGTGTGTTTGATTTTATTATCTCAAATCTAGAATCAATTTGTTGAGTCCAGGCCCAGTATACAATTTTTGTTTTCCCATTAAAACTAAGTAGTCTTGAGATCGTAGGAACATATTGAATTATTGAGTCCTAGCTTTCAATGAACAAGATCTCATTACACTTTGATGGACCTTTCATTTTTGCATGAATGTAAAATAGTAAATTACAAGCAAACCCGACAGTGATAGCAGCTCAATTATCCATGTTGGGTTATTGAAAGCGTAATTGTCTCGATCACTTATTCATGTTCTTGTTCTGATAAAGTACAGATATCGAAGATTATTGCTTCAAGGTTTTCAAAACTTGTAACTAAAAGAGTATTTTTCATGAGTGCACTTGGGCGGTCTTCGAAAATAAATTTCGCAACTAGCATGAACCCTTTTTTCATACCCTGCACATCTTTTTTTTACTGGCGGTTACAATCCTTTGCAGCAACTTCAAGATCCAATTTTCCAATGAAGTTTGTACTTAAACTTCCCAAATAAAGATGGCCCTCAAATTCCGTTGCTGAAGTTACAAAGCTCATCACCTTCCCATTTGGGTCATGGAATTTCTGAATCATCTTTCCGTCAGCTCCAACATTTATAACCATTGCTTTTTTATCCGTGCCCCTCACACGATCATATATTTTTGGCGAGGTTGCTATAATATGCTTCAACACCTTAGAAGTGTGAATGAACTCGAACCCAGTAGTGGTAAACTGTAAAAGACAAAGTCTGAGTTACTTTTACAGAGGACATACATACCAATTTTAATTTTCAAAATATGCAATAGAAAGTTTCATGATTATCATAACCAATTCAGGCTTCATTTGATTGTAATTTTTATGATAGTTGTTAAGTTTTAAAACTAAGCTATTCTTGGTTTTTTTACCAGAAAAATATTAGAAACTTTCAAGTTAGTTTTACACTATCAAGCCATTAAATAGTTTTACTGGTAGAGACTGAACTTGTATTGTACATACTCTTTCAACAAAAACTACCTATTTTTCTATTTCTAGACATTCAAATTGCATTTGTTTATGAAGAGTGAAAATCCTAACAGCAGCTCCTATTTGTGAGTATTGTATGTGTTTTGGCCACTAGGTCAGTCCTATTAGATTTGTTCTTTAACAAAAATAAAAAGGGTGTCGTCCTGAAGAAACACCTCTATTATAGCGATCCAAAAGGAGCCGTCGGGGCCAAGATTAATGTTATCAGGACCATGAGGAAGATTATCTACAAAAATTTCCGTTTTTCCTTTGCTTTCCCCTCTCAGCCAATACTTTAAGCACCTATACCTGAAAATATTACAATAGAAAGAGAGCTTTTAAATACTTATAAGATGTCAAATACATTAATTCAAGGAGCCCAAATATTAACTTCTTACTTACTTCCATGATTCACAAATCACCAGAAAGTATTCGTCTGCGGATAATGCGACACCATTCGCAAAATAAAGATCATCAAGCACTATCGATGTCACGTTCGAAGAAAGATCATATTTGAGAAGTTGACCATTTGGTTTTGCCTCGAGTAAGTCCAAGTACCATTCGTGAAGCCCGAATTTTGTGCTTGCAACACTGAAATATAAGCTACCGTCTGATGCTTCAATCACATCATCCGCAAACCTTATGAACAATAAAGCAAAAAAAAAATGTTATTTGTTCACTACGTAGATCTAAGCAATTGAGTACATTAATAGTATCATTTTTTCTTTCTCCTCTTTTTAATTTATTTTGAAAACACTTTCTTTTCTTTTTTGAAAAGAAGATATTTTTCCCTCTACTTGATCTTAATAATACAAGTTATAACAGTGACATTTAGGCGTGTTTTTTCACTCAAATGGCCCAACCTGATGGGCTTGCGTCCACAGTTTCCTATCTACTGGGTATGGCCTAAGAAACCGGTCAGGTTTTTTTTATTAAAATATCAATTCGAACCCGGCTCATACAGACGGATATATGGTTAAGACCGGTCCAAGTAAACTCGTTTCTGGCTTGAGAATGCTCGGAGCTTTAAGTTGGATGAAGACAACTTTTTACAGTAACTAAAAAAAAATGAGCTCATTTGCCTCAAAAATAGGACAAACGTCTGGTATCAATTGATTCATTTGAATTATTCAAAGCACACTTATACTGTCATACTTCAAGAAGTGTGACAATCAGACTTATCCCTTTGATTTCATTAAAAGCCTAAAAACTATTGGGACCCAAGTCCATTTTCTGACTATGAAACATCAATTCAATTCATATTATGTTTGTGTCTACTCAATTGTCCCAATAGAAAGAAAAAAAAAAACCCTCTCAAAAACCAAGTGCCAGTAACAGCAAGTCTATAGACTGTAAAACACAATTTCTGAACATTTAATGAACCAATGCATATTTACAGTACCCCACAAAAAGTGCACCAACCCAAATACTCCATCCCTCCTGTTTAATTGTCTTGCAATTTTGAATTGTCTTAATGAATTTTTTAAAGAAATGATCGTGTTAAATTTTATAATTAGATCTAAAAAAAATTTATTACCACAATTTTGATACAAGTTATAAGTCGGTTAAAATTGTACGTAGTTTCGTAGTAAATAATTAAATGAGAACGGATGGGTACTATTAGACACCTAACTTTTTCTTTTGTGTGTGCATTTGTGTATGCGGGTAGAATCAAAATGCATTTTAGGATTATTACGAGGATACAAAACTTTAGCATAAGCCAGCTTAAAATATCGCTAATCTCAGCCTACGACATGTTATCTAGAACAAAATGAGGGAGTCTGATACCTTATTTTACGACCGTTAAGATGAGATGTAAGTACAGTCACACCATCTTCATCAACCTTGAGCAAACCCTGCACATATTATGATATTGTTAATTATTTAATGGCTGTTAGCGATGATATGCTGCGACTCTTGGGCCTCGACTTTATGTCAAGTGATGAGTTGAATCACTTCATGTTAGTTCCTTACATACTTTACATAAAATTACTTAAGTCTAAATAGTAACAGAAGATGAAGCAAAATTCTCGTCAGCTTGTTAACCAACTAATAAGCTTAGCCTGGTCACTTTTTTAAAGTTTTTCGACACTTTTCTTATACGAAAAGTAATTACTATATCTTTTTTTTTACATGGTATAGTAAATTATAAGTTTTACCTTTTCAACATCACAAACTATGAGACTCCCTGATTTCGAAATTGTTATTCCAAGTAAACCACTGCCACCAATTTTCCTCCAGTCTTCCCACGAGCCATTTTTATACATTCTTTTTATCCAACCGTCTCTTGTAGCTGTATACAAGACTCCATTTTTGTCAAAACAAACATCTTCAGGTTTCTCCAGATTTCCTTCTCCAAGTTTAACCACTTTCTGTCAAAATTTAAGGGGGGAAAAGTGAAAAGAAAATCATTTGTGACAAGTTGTTAACAAACAAGAAATTCATGCGTTTCTGAAGTTATTAGTTTTAAAAAACAACGTTAATTACAATTCCCTAAATTTTACTTTGTGTACTCTACACTAGTCTCAGGACTGGAGAAACAAATTTTTTAAAGCACTATCCATGTTCATAAATCATATGATTTAAGCAAAAAAAAAAATGGTTCATGAAGCTGGAATATTTTCTTAAACATTCTCTATAAAATGTTCTGAAACCCAATATGATTTCTTGCTTGTTTTGTTTTCAGAACTGAAACAGTTTGTAAAACGACCGTGAAATCAACCTTTTTTAAAAATTCTGTAAACCTTAACGAAATTAATCTTTTTAAAAATTATAATACACAGAAACTAACAAAAAATTCCATTTGACAAAAATGAAATCATCTGCCCTTAGAAATTACAGTACTAAACCATTTATCAAGTACCCATCAAGCCATTGTTGAATCGTATCGAAAAGGTATATGATGCATTAAAGAAATAAATTTTAGCTTTAAAAACTACTAATATTTTGTACCTGTAGTTGACTGTTTGATGGGAAACGGGGGTCCGAAAAAGCACGAGGCAGTTCAAGAGGCTCTGGTGATATCGGCGAAAAGAAAACTATTTGAAGTGAGATAGCAACTACACAACTTAGCACAAAGCCTAAACCAGCTGTTATCCAATGTTTCATGGTCATTTCAGTCTCTAATTCGGAATCCATTAGTTTGAAAATAAACATGATGTTAAGACCTAACTTGGAATGTGACGATAAGATAGTAGATAGATATAAGGCTGAAAAATGTTTCCAAAATAAGCCATTTGTGAAGGCTCTTATAGTTGAGTGTCTAAACTCTAGAGAAAATATGGACAAATTTGATAGTCACTTCCAAGACTTACAATCACTCTATATCGAAATTACAAAAGATTAATTACAGGTCAAATATTATTTGTCTCGGCTGAAAATTAAAATAGAATCCCATGCATACCTCTTACAAAAAAAATACATTTAATTTACTATCAAAAGATTAATTACTATTTGTTTTCAACGATTTAGCTATTATACTATCAAAATTAACAAGTGACGTACTGAACTATTATAAGGTTCACAATTCAGGTATCACCGTTAAATTAGTTTGATGTAAATTAGTTTCAATTTTTATTTTGTTCCTATTTTTTGTAAGTTTTATAAATCTAACTCTTAATGTTTTGAAATATCTCATTTTAGTATAAATTAAAAAATATATAATTATATCACACACATATATATATATATATATATACACAAACACACACACACACACACACACACACACACATATATATATATATATATATATCTTATATTAATGTATGTATAAAAATATATATAATATAATCCATATATACATATTAATGCAAATAATGTAAATTTTAGATGATGTTTGTGCATAAAAAAAAAAGTATTCAAATAATGATGTGGTCTCAAATAATTTTTACTCGAATGTCATAAATTTAAAACTTACTTTATTTTCGTTTTAGAGAAAGTGTAAAAAAAAATTATAATTTTTTTATTTTAGAAAAAAATCAAAGAAAATTTAGTCAAATAATATATTTTTTAAACTGACATACTTATTATGTATGTATTTTAGTAGAAACATTGTAAATTGTAATTTTTCGAAAAGACATGATTAAATTTATACAAATTACAAAAAATATGACTAAAATGAAAAGTGAAACTAAATTTCATCTGACTAAATTAATGTCAGTGCCTGAATTGTAAATATTATGATAGTTTAGTACGTCAATTGTTTAGATTTGTTAGTCTGTTATCTAAACCGTTAAAAAACAATACAGTAAATGTATTTTTTCTCAAACCGCTATGCAATGTACCTAATTTGTATTTATGTATGTCTGTTGTTGATGGTTAGCAAAAGAAAATAAAATTGTTTGACATCTGGTTGATCATATCGACTACGTATCTAACAAAGGGTTCTAAATAGTCAAACTTTGCCAAATTTAGTTTATATCTAGCTACTAATCAGCCAAACTTCACTATAAACATAGAGGTAAGACATCACACCCAAATTGGTAAAGTATTTGGATTAACAGGGGCGGAATCAGCACAAAATGTTTGAGATTACGAAAATTAAAATAATGAACATAATGAACTCAACAACAAAAAAACAAGTGTTAGAAAAGTTGTACAGTAAGAACATAATTGTGGTATAATTTGTCGTAAGTTTTCTTTCGGCTCACATCCCAAATGCACCCGTAGTAATATCTCTTCGAGTATTATGCTAACAGCTGGTCGTATGCAGAATGGAGAACACAATTGTAACGACCTTGTTCTCTGAACAGACCTCCACCATCTGCTTACTACCACTAATACTGTCCGCTTAGGCCTGGTTTCGTCCTAGCTTCTCGGGTCGCACGGCTTTAAAAGGCATTGGTGATAGTAAAGAGAGTTTTATTAACTTATATACTACATATGTATTTACATATTTAGGCGATGCGGGACAATACTTTTTATTTACACCGATAGTTTCCTATGAAAAATCGGTTTCTTACAACAATACTTCTGAAAGTGAATTCATTGGACTAGTCATTGTCAGCTATGCTTAAACTGATTTTCTTTTCTTTTGTGTGGAGTGATGAAGTTAATAACTCATTATACAGGAATAACAATGATAGCAAATTCAAGAACACGAAAGATGAAATTTACATGAGAAGAAATCACTCCATGGATTAAAACTGAGACTACAACAGTTACATAGGTTTCGTGTTTTGCAAATCTTAACCTCGTATTATCTTCACACAAAAAAACCACAAACCACGTATAAGGTTCCAGTGGCGGATGAAGGATTCGTAAACGAAGGTGCTAAAATACATTTTGCATGCATGCAGCATGGTAAAACAGTAGTTTTTCTTTCTAATTAGCTGATTAACAATGAACAAGGAAGGTCAAAAGCGTTTTGCTGGCTTAAATGATATCTAATAACAAGTTAGTATAGCTGATTAATTAGTTTTCGATGATAACAAAATAGCTATAATTAGGTTTCAGTGCGTGGCAGGTGTAGGATTCGTAAATGAAGGTGCTAAAATCATGTTACATGCATGGTAAAACAGTAGTTTTCTTTCTAAGATCATCAGAGCGTAGGGTTCTCATTTTATGCAGTTCACCTTTACAACTATTAGATGATTAACAACGAATTCAAATAGCGTTGTTTTGCTGACTTAAATGATATCTAATCACAAATTAATATAGTAGCTGGTTAGTTTTCGATGATAAAAAATATAGCTCCCGGCGAGGATCGAACTCGCGACCTTTCGCTTACGAAGCGAACGCAATACCACTATGCTACGGAAGCTTTTGTTTTAAAAATCTCATATATATTAAATAACGAAAATATCAACTGTTAAAGACCACCTCAGGAAAAAATTGACTAAAAAGTAATTTTTTTAATATATATTTCGATCAAAATTTTCATCTCATTATACGGAAAAAACTCAAATAGCGCATGAAAAAAAAATTAAATGGAAACCGGCCCCTTCCATTTTTAGATCCCGGTTCTGCTGATCACATCGGTAGTTTATTGATGTTATTTGTTTAATTGATGCTTTGCTTGTTATATTGGACGTTCAATCAAAAGCTTGTACAATTTAATGATGTAATTAAAGAAGATTGATACAGTTTGAATGTTCGATGTTATTGTCAGTTCTCCCAAGTCCTACACCATCAACAACAAGAACTTATTCAATAGTCAAAACTTGAACCATTTATATAAAATCTAGTTATGAATTACGTGAACGTATATGTCTCTTGAATTATTAGTGCTTGGATTAAATGTGCTATTTTTTGTGTGTTATAAATAAACGTGAAAAATCTGGCTAACCATTTAGAAATCATCAGCCGTGACTTGGTCATCCATGGACCATAAATAATATTCCTTCACGCTTGGCAGCATGCAAATTCCTTTAAATCATGTTTTAATTGTGCGTCTAAATATCTAATGCAATTATATATGCATGTAGCATTACAAATTATAACTGAACGTTACCCCGTCATTCTCATTTCCCAACCAATTAAAATGTAAAACGAATTGTCTTCATATATATAGTCTACAGCATCTTGATGCTAAACATAAAAATAATACATTTACAACATAATCAGGGCCAGTAATAGGCGAACCTCACTTCCCCGCGCCTAATGCCAATGGCATGTTCCCAAACTATCCAAAAAGATTCCTCCAGAAAAGTCACATGACTTAGCTGCATATAGGTCGTCCCGGAAACGAACATCGGGTACGTAGAAATGACCGATGCGGCGATGCGTTAATTTTCCATTATGAAATAAACGATGGAACACAACGGTTTGATAAAAATCTTAGGCATTACCCATTTACGAAAAGCTAGCTGAGGGGTAAAGGAATACCCCCTCTCGTACGTGTAATAGGTGAAGGAATTGTAGAATACACTTGATCACTCTAAGATAAGTAATTGTATTTATTATCTCAAGAACATACAACAAACTAACTTATGCATCGGGATATTGTTGCAGAACTACGTATTGATGCCTCACTTAGAGCTTCCGTTTGTGATTAACCACGATACGAGAGGCCGATTCATCAAATGCAAGGAGTTATCGAGCTATCTAAGGGCGAGTGGACCATTTCTAATGACATTATATATTCCTAGTCGTAACAACTTCATATTCTTTTTCTTTTCGATACAGTCACAATTTCTTTTTATCTCTTTTTCATTATTAATAGATGCCAAATCCATTTTATTAAAGCTGAAAGAGTTAATTCATGGGACAAGTCCCTTGATAGTCGTTTCATATGTGCAACGAATTGAAGAGCCTAGGTTACATATTTGAAGATAAAATCCAATTTAATAATTTTTTTATTTTTAAAATGAGTAAGCATTCACGGCTTCACATGTGGTGATTTTGCTGTCGGCCGTTATTTATATTTCACTTTTAACCCTTTTATTTGGTATTGAATCATATTTTACTCCTTTTTACCATTTTTAAGAAGATATCAATTCTTCCTATATTTCTCTTGACCGTAATATTTTCAAAATGACCATGAAGTTCAAATATAAGAGAGAGCATATACTCAGATTCATATAACTTTTCCGAACCAAGAGGATTAGATTTAAAAATTTACAAGTTTACAAAATTATTAAAATTCAGAATTTTTAGTAAATTCAATCTGTGTGTGTATATCATGCTATATAGCCTATATTTGGTTGATGGAAAATTATAGTTCAAATTCATTTATATACAATTAAACGTAAGCTGGAAAATTATTACTTCCTTATCATTTATATAGCCGAAACGATTATTATTATTTTATGTTTAATTGTAAATATATATATTTTCTTTGTAAATATATATTTTATGTTCAAACTATTTTTAAATAAATATATGTTTTTCTTATTAAAATATATGTTTTTCTTTGTAAATATATATTTTATGTTCAAACTATTTTTAATCACTTGTTTTTTTAGTTTTAGTTTTAATTTATATTTTAAATGGAATAGAAGTTGAAAATTTCTCAAGCTAATCATTTTTAACTTTTCACCCTATTAAAGTTTGAACCTACCATTTTGGCTTCTATAATTATTTTGGTCAAAATCGAACCGCACCGATTTTTATTGATTGGTCTAATCCATATATTTTTTATCAAAACCCGAATGATGAACACCCATAACGTTATCCTCCTTAACTAACATTTTTATTACTTATTTGTAAAATCTGAAATAACGTAAATTTCGTTTCAATCTTTAAAAGAAATATTATTCACAATGACGCAGGCTCTATCTCTTAAATTCATGTATGACACATGTTAATATAAAATCATGGTTTTTCTTCTACGAGTAACTTTAGCATCCACATTACACTTGATAAATTTGGCTAGTTTAATTTGCTAATAGGAGTATAAATTTGGATCAGCTAGTTTTGAATTACAAGATTATAATATATTTTTTTAATTAGTGGGCTCTAATTTCCATTCAGTTTAATAACAAGAAAAAAAGTATTTCCACTTTTGCTAGCTAGCTAAAATCAAAGTTACAGTTAGCAAAAAATTCAAGTAATGGCCATCATCATTGCATTTAGTAAACACACTAACTTAATTCAATGTAACGCAAAAAATACCCATAAACCTAAAGTCTTGACACAAAACGAAGAGTTAATCGATCTAATGTTTCGTAGTTGCTCTAATATAAAGTTGTCAATTATTTCTTAATGTGTCAAGCCATGTCAATTATTTCTTAATGTGTCAAGCCAATAGCAAAAACTACCCATAAACCTAATGTCTTGACACAAAACGAAGAGTTAATCGATCTAATGTTTTGTAGTTGCGTTAGGGGCAATTAACAAAAACATAGCTCACCTCTATTATATTAACAAAAACATAGCATAATAATTTAAATTATCAAAAACATATATATATATATATATTTATTATTTCTCTAATTCTAATCAGACAATAATCTAACCTCTCTCTCTAATCTAACCTCTCTCTCTAACCGCAACTCTCTCTCTCTCTAATCGCATATCTCTCTCTAACACACGATAATCACACATCTTTCTAACACGTGCTAATCACACATCTCTCTCTCTAAAAATAACTAAAAACTCACAAAATATTCATATCCTAATTATAAAACGTCATACCCTAATTTTAAAATTTCATACCCTAAATGTTCTGTATCACAATCAAATATCTAAAAAAGATTTCATACCCTAATTTCAAAACTTTATAACCTAATTTCAAAACTTCATGCACTAATTTCAAAACTTTATACCCTAATTTTAAAACTTCATATCATAATTTCAAAACTTCATAATCTAATTTTAAAATTTCATACCCTACATATGGATTTTTCTCAATACTGTACATATGGATTCTCATCTTTCAACTTGAAACACAAAAGTTTTACAATAGTCTCAAATCTCAATAAATAGAAAACAATCTCACTAATTTCATATATTTTTCATATATTACGGGGTATCAACCAGTGTAATATTTGTGTATTACGTATGTATATATCTGTATTTATATGTATATTGATGTCTATATAATCTAAATGGTGCTCGGTAGTCAGTAGTGGATTTTCGTGGTGGAGGAGGGGAGAGAGATAGAGTGTTATATGAAAGAAATATATAGAGAAGAATGGAGGCGAGAGAGAGTAAGATCAGAGAGATATATATAGAAGAATTGGAGAGAGAGAGAGTAAGATGAGAGAGAGAGAGAAGAGAATAAACATAATTAAATTTATTTGGTATGTTTTTGATAATGAAAAATTTTTGATTATATTTTTGTTAATTTAGTTTAAAAATTAGCATGTTTTGTTAATTTATCATTAAAGGATGAAACATAAAAATCTAATTGATTTGACGTACTAAATTACAAGATAAACTAATTTCAAAAAAGTTTTTCTCGTTATACTTTCGTCTTTTCGTAAATACAGTCCGAGACTCTTAATATACGAAATTAATTAGACTTCTAATTTTGAACAATACTAAATCTTGATCACATGTATACTAAGAATATAAGTGAAAATATGTTGTGTGTCAGTTACTGTTTAATTGTTTATTACGAAATTAGGTGCAATTTTGAGCGGTCAAAAATTTGTATCAAAATTGTCAGAATGAAAATTTTCAAAAGTTGATCATAAAGTTCAAATGTTAAATTTTATGATTAGATTTAAAAAAAATCCATTTTAACAATTTGAATACAAGTTATAAATCAGTCAAAATTACACATAATTTCGTAATATAAGGGTGTATCAAACCTGATGACTATGATTAGATTTAAAAAAAATCATTTTAACAATTTTAATACAAGTTATAAATCAGTTTCAACGAAGTATCAAACCTGATGATAACGAGTCTATGACTGCGACTATACACCACTTGCATTAAGCTAAAGGCATTCTCACTGTGGAAGAAAATTAAATTAAAAGAAGAAGGAAACTAATTAAACTCATGCTGAGATAATAAGTATACACTACAAGAAATTTGTCATATAGCAACAAAAGAAAATAAGAAGCCAAATTATGTTGCTGATTAGCAACAAAAACGACCAAAATAATAACATAAACTATATGAACTATTTAATAACAAAATTTTCAACTATTTAGCAACTTAAATTTAGCAAACCTCGTAATTTGTTGCTAAAAAAGTTGCAAAATTTCCCGGACGAAATCTGTAACAAAATTAGCATCAATTCAACAACATGATCTTCTCGTAATATTAGCAACATAACAATATGTTGCTATAATTAAATATTTATCTTAAATTCAAAATAACAATGGAATTGTATCATAATTTAGCAATATAAGTTTATATGATACTAATAGATTTATTTCAAACATACTAATATATATCGTTTTGTTTTCTTTTACATTAATTTTTTGATAAATGAATCATGCAACATTAGTGACTTAGTTGAAGGCAACATTAGATTTGTTGGTGGCATTTTGTACCATTAGATGAAATTGTGAATGTTGCGTCCATTTTCAAATGATACTTTGGTCGGTCGCGTTAGGCTTTTCAACAATGATATAATGATAAATCAACCGTGAATAAATGATACTTCCTGATCTTTATTATTGCTCGGATTATTGTCCTTGTTCGGACTATTACATTTGCTCGGATTAGTATTTCGGCTTTACAATTATGCTCGATATAACTATTTAATCTCTCGTCTTGATCTTTCTCCTCTTTTATTCGGTGCTCGGCTGTCTTTTCTCGGTTTATTTCTCGAAGTGATATGCTTTGGTTAGTTTCTCTCTTTTCTTAACTTCTCTCTATATTTTTTGGATAGATTTTCTGGTCCTTTTCTAGGAGGGGTAGTTGGCTATTTATAGGCAACTGCGCCTTCTAGGATATTGACAAATGTCTTCATCCTAGGGATTTTTCAGACAAGGGTCCCCCTTTGATTGGGCTTAGGCTTTGGGTAGTAGCACCTCAATTCCTATAAAAAGTATGAGATGACCCATTTAAGCGTTGGATTCCCATTTATAAAGTGGGTTGATTATGACCCGAATAAAATATTCGGGTCTGATTTTTATGTTCTATCAAGTGCTCCCTGACTTCCTCGGCGTGGTTTCCATGTCGGGGGAGTCATGTTCGGTTTGTCGAGAACGTTACTTCGGTCTTGTTTTTCCCAATGCTTCATCGAGAAACGCAATAGACTCGCGACGTTTTCCAGGGGGGCACATTTAATGTTTCCTATCTTAATATCTTTCTTCGAGGAAAACTCCTATAAAGGGGTGTGCTCCCTCCATAATTAGGCATTTTACTACTAATTTGCTCGTGACATAATGGCTTCTTCTGGTTCTACTGGTGAGAGCTCCTTTAATTATATTTCATATTTAGAAACGGAAATCAAGAAATCTCGTACCGCGAATAAGAAACTCGTGGCCAATGTTTCAAACTACAAGAAAAGGTTGTCTGACATGGATTCTGATCATCATGTGACGATGGCCGATCGGGATTGGGCCTATGAGCATATAAAGAAGCTCGAGGCTAATCTGGCTAAGCAGAAGGTAGCAAAAAGGGCCTATAAGCTTGCCTTCAAGGAGTTGCATGCTCGGTCCAAACCGAGTTCGGATGACGATGAAGAAGGCTCTTCCTCGAAATAATTAGTCTTTTGTAATTTCTGTCGTAATTTCTCTTGAATGGGGAGTCTTCTCCTCAGTTGTAATCGAAGTTTTTGGAATTAATAAAATATTTCCCTTTCCTTGTTCTTGTCTGTTTATCTTCTTGATGTCTTTTTGGATGACTTTAATTGGATTTGGAACTGTGGTTAATTTGCCTTAAATGCTCTTGGGAAGTTCAAGAGGTTGTATTTATTCGAGATGACCTTTGATCTACTCCTTGTTTCTTCTTATAAAAGGGGGCTGTCCCAGTATTTTTTATGCAGTTCATTCTTTATTAACGAACAAATGGCTTCTCCTCTTGAAAAATATGGTGACAACCTTCCTGAATACGTTGCCCGTCTGGAAGAGGAAGTTCAGAAGGTGCGTTATCTCAAGAAGAGGGTTGCCCGGCTATCGGTGGAAGCTCGTCGGGCCGCCGAACTAGACGAGCGATTGGATGCCCTAGAGAAGGAGCACCAGAGGTCTTTGCTCGACAGTATTCGTGCTCGTGCCCGGATCAAAGAGCTCGAGGCCTCCAGAGATAGGCAGCTTGCTTCCAAGAGGGCTTACAAATTGGCCCTTAAGGAAGTGTATGCTCGGTCGAAAAGGAAGCCGAATGACGAAGCGGGCCCTTCTATGAAATGATTTTATTGTTTTCATTGTATTTCCTCTTTGTGCTTCTTCTGTAACGAAGTATCAACCAATCAATAAAGATTTCTTTTTCTTGTTTATATCTGAATTACTTTCCCAATGCAATTTATTTTGACTGCGCACGCTTGTGGCCTCATTAATGCTTTTCTTGGGCCTTGCGTTTGATCTTATCCATTGGACCTTCTTACTCTTTATATCTAGGGACTAATAGGATTTCTTGAGCCTTGTGCATAGAAAATCCTATTCACCAGATTTTTCTTGAGCCTTGCGCAAAAGATCTGGGATATTTATTTGAACCGATGTCCTTCCCAAAAACGACGCGTGTTTCAATGCCATTATTACTTACTCCCTTTAAATATTGGTAAGAATCCAAACGTTTCTTGAACAGGAGTGGCTTTTAATTACTCACGCTCTTTAGAGTCTTTTGGGAATCCAAACGTTTTTCTTGAACACACCTCTTTTGAGTGCCATCGCTTCTGAATACCCATTGGCGAATGGTTGCGACTCTCAATCCCAGCCCTCATCTAATGGATCTATAAATACCTGCTTACAGCATGGTTACATCCACACTTCTCATCATATTATTTTCCCCCATATATAGACCCTCATCTTATAATTTCCCTAAGATGTCTGGTCCTTTCACCCAATCAGCATTAGCTTTGCAAGTGGAGGCCTTTGAAGCCTCCTATAACCATGTACAAAGGCTGTTGAGGGATGCCGAGGAGGAATTGAAGGTGATGCGTTATCACCATACCGAGATGGTTCGGGAATTAACTTGGCTAAGATCCGAACTGGCTTATTGCCGACGTGCTCGTCAGGCTTTAGTCGAAGAGAATGAGATGCTAAGGGGGAACCCGACACTGAGGGACAGGGATGTCTCTGCCGGGCCCTCTCATCGATACCGATCGACTTCCCCCTAACCTTCCCCCTTCTTTTTTTCCTTTTTCTCTGCTCTTTCCCCATCTTTTCCCATCTCTTCCTTTTTCTTCTCTTTTCTTTTTTTATTTTTTATTTCTCCGTTTCCATCATTTCTTCCTCTTCCTCTCTTGTGTTTTTTTTTTTTTTTATACTCTGTTTTCTCGTACTTTTTATTCTTTTCTTTTTCCGTTTCTTTTTTGTTTCATTGACTTCCTTTTTAGTTGTCTGTCTCCTTCGTCTCTTTATCTTCTTCTCATCTGTTTTTCTTCTGTGCCTCCTCTTTCTTTTTCTTCATCTTCTCTCCCATCACTCTTTTTCTTTTCTTTTTTTTATGCACCACTACGATGTAACAATCAGCCATGTGATCCTTTGCCATTTAGGGTTGGTCATTTTTCTTTTTGACTTTTCTTTCTTATCACTTCCTTCTTTTCTTGCACTCTTCTTCTTTTCCTCTTCTTGCTTTTCCTTTCTCTTTCTTCTTACTTTTTCTTTTTGGCGTCTCCTGCTCACTTGGTCAGCTAATATAGTTGATCGTTTGCCTGATCTTCTGTACTAGCTCTTCTCGGATGTAATAGATCTTTTCGGATGTAATAGGTTTTATCTCGGATGTAATAGATTTTATCTCGGATGTAATAGGTTTTCTTTTCGGATGTAATAGGTTTTTATCTCGGATGTAATAGACCTTGATGTAATATTGTCTATTGATGTAATGAACAATGATGTATTCCATCTTCATTAATGAAAAGTATTTTTGCCCTTTTCTTTTTGCATTTCTTTTTATATTGTACCTGTGGTTTGTTGTTTGTCTGGAATCTAGATCTTTGAATATCTCGTCTTTATTTCTTCTGCACTGTAGTCTCAGATGTCAGTAGATGTCCCCATCACTGTCAAACATATGTGCATGCTCCCTAGTAGGTCAGGAAATGTGCATGCTCCCTAGTAGGTCAGGAAATATGCAATTTCCCAAGCAAGGTCATAAAATATCATACTCTTCGTTCTATAAGTACTTCTCTTTTCTTTGGTAGTCTATCATCTCTTTTTTCTTTTTGCTTCTCTCTTCCTTAGCCCTTTATTTTCTTCCGTACTAAACAATTTCCCAGAATGTCTGGACCTGTGGTGAGATATCATGCTCAGATGAAGGGCTTGGATACTGAGGTATCTCGGGTCCGCCGTCGGATGGCAAGGCTTGAGAAAGAGTATGGCGTTTTGGCCTTGAGCTTGTTCGGCTCTTATCCCGAAGAGACGGTAAAGTGGACCGAGATCTCGGCACTGAGTCGCCAGCTCGATCACTTGTTGCTGCAGAGAAACCATCTGGCCAACTCCTGGTATGATGCCGAGGAAATTTGGGACCATTCTCAAGATGAGTTTGACAACTCTCCTCAAGGCCTAACTAACATAATGGTAAAGAATGCTCGGCTCGTGGAACGCGTCAGGGTTCTTACTACGGAAAACAACAGGCTCTCCTCGGAGAATGACGATTTGGTCGCCATGAACGATTCCTACCAAGCTCGGTTGAATTGTTCTGCTCGTTTTGCTTTCTCTCGGTCTGGCAGTTCGGTTTTTCCACCCATTGATCCTTAGATTGGGCTGGTTTTCTTTTGTATTTCCCCTTTTGCCATTTGTGTTTTATCTTCTGTATTTGATGAATCAGTTGTATCTTTTCGTGTCTCGTGCCTGTCTTGTGAACCATTGTAACGCCTCGTATTTTGTGCCTTTTGATTCTCTATAAATGCTCCCTATTGCCTGTATCTCATTATCAATTTCTACCTCTCTCTTGTTTTATAATTTGCTTTTGCGTGAGATGGCTCCCATCACTAGGTCTGTCTCCAAAAAGAAGGCCCTTATGGAAGAGGAGCCTACCTTTTTACTACCTCGTCCCCCTGGCTTTGGGGAGGAGGATTTGACTTCTCTTCAACTAAAAGAAATTGAGATGTCATGGCTGAAACATGATCTCATG
This sequence comes from Primula veris, assembly GCA_963682055.1. Taxonomy (NCBI): domain Eukaryota; kingdom Viridiplantae; phylum Streptophyta; class Magnoliopsida; order Ericales; family Primulaceae; genus Primula; species Primula veris. Next base: position 27,953,242 of record OY821750.1, on the reverse strand, counting down.
TGTGCTCGGACTGAAGCGATGAGGTTTAAACAATATTGGGACGAGGAGGGCACTGCTCGTTTCAAGGCCGAGCAAAAATGCGAGTCTCAGTCTTACGCCTTGAAACAGGCTGAGATGGCGATTTCTCGTTTGGTTAGGGAGAAGGAGCGTCTGGAGGAACTTTTGGCGAAGAGGGATGTTGCTATGGGGGATAGTTCGAAAAAGTAGGATGGGTGTATTTTCTTTTTTCTGTTGTATTGTTTGTGTTTCCCCCTTTGTGGATGAATAAAACTTGTCTTGCATTTGATTCTGTCCTATTTTATTTCCTGTTTGCTTCTCTTTTATGTTTCTGAGCATACACCGAACAATATGCCCGATTATCCCCCCGGAGAGCGTTGTTAGACTTGATGCTCCCTGCCATCAAGCTAGGAACGGTCTTCGTCCACCTTGTTCGGTGTGCCCTTTGGGTAAGGATTGGTTGGGAGTCGAGGAACTTTAATCGGGGGACATTCTCGGTGTGATAGTAGTGGTAGCGTATGTGGGAAGCTTTTCGTGGTAGGGTCCACTGGCCGTTTATTTAGGTCTAATGATGTGAACTGCCTTGGGTAGTGGGATACGCGCTGACGTGGCGAAATCTGGAGCGTTTATATGTTAAAAAGAGCAGCGGTTGTTGACTTTTGTATGGTTGGAAAAAGGTAAACCTCTGTTACACGAAAGGACGGTTATTATTTTATTCCTTTTGTGACTCCACTCCTTTCTATTATGCCAAGTAATCCTGTTTATTTTTATCATAGAATTTGCTGAAGAAAATATCTCTCTCTCTCTAAAGCATATTCTTCCCGCCAAAAAGGAAAAGAGTTCGGCCGCTTGATCTAGGGTTTCGTGGTTGTGTTGGAAGACTTGCTGCTGTTCGTGCTTGCTTACTCAAAATGATTACTGTAAGTGACTTTTCGTTCTCCCCCCTTCCCTCTTTTAGGAGTTGTATTTGATTTGTCGTTGTGGTCATAGGTGTGTCGTGGGTATATGGTTCAAGTTATCTATATATGTCTGATGATTCTGATGTAATGTGCGTGGGGGGGGGTGTGGTTCTCGTTCTATTGATGTGGTTCTGGTTTGTGTATTTGGTTAGTATATTGATGGACTTTTGATGATCGTTGTATAGGAAATTTTGACCCAAAGTGTGGCCCAAGTTGGCACATTCGTGGAGAAGGATTTTAAAGAACTCGCCGGAATACCCGACAACGTACATATTCGGCTTCCTATTTCTGACGAGGAGGTGCTGGGATTTGTTCCTGCCGGCGAGGTAGCTGTGCGTTCGTCGGCATTCTTTACTGGGGGTCTTCGACTTCCTTTTACAAATTGGGTGGCCTCGTTCTTTGAGGCCGTCCAAATTGCTCCGGCCCAACTGGCCCTAAATGGTTACCGTACTCTGAATGGTATCCAAAGGCTATCGGAGTTGTCCAGAATACCGATTGAACTGAAGGACGTCTTTGGAGTCTATAGTTTGAGCTTTGAGCGTCGCAGCTCGTATTTGAAGACTCTGCGTGCCTTTTGCCGGCTCGTTATCGGTTTGCCGGATACCAATAAAGAGCGTAATCTTGGTATTGTAATTGCTTCCGGTGCATGGGGTTGTGCGGGACACCAGATTCCTGGACCGGCGACCAATGCTCCCATCATGCCAGACCTCGGCGCCCCCAATGTAGAGGCTCTGTTAGCTCTTTGGAAATGGTGGGGGCCTGGACCTATGCCGGATCCTGCGAGTCGTACGGCTCCCATGTTGCTCGGTTACCCTATGGGGTCGGTGACCAGGGGGAATCCTGCACCCGAGATCCCCAAAGAGCCCGAGGAGGAATTCTTAAAGGTGGTCCAGGCTCGATGTGCTACTCGGCTTGGGAAAAAAGCCGTTCGTTCTAAGCGTCGTGCATCTGACCTTGTCGTTGAAACAACGAAGAGGGCTAGGGGAACCGATACATCGGTTATCGAGGAAGATGCTAACGTTGGCTCGGGCGAGGGGGTGTTTGCTGCTGCTCAAGGGGATACCGCCGAGGATGCCTCTGCTCCGGGCGAGGTATGTGTATATGTATTATGATTTTCTTGTCTCTTGGTTGTTTGTCATTTGGTTCGCTAGTGCTTTGCTTTATTAGTCATCTTGTTTCAGCTACTGACTTCTCCATTGGTTACCCTCGCTCTTGCCCGGTCTATGGGTATTATTGTGTTTCAGGGGTCGATCGACGATGTATTCGGATATATGAACCTCTTGACGAACATGGGAGAGGGTACGATGACTTTGCCTGTCATCTCGCCTATCCCCACCGAGGGTCCGATAGATTTGCCCGTTTGCTCGCCCCTCCGTACTGAGGAAGAGATCGAGCATAGGGCCCCTGAGATTGAGCAGTTGGAGGAGGACGTGGGGGTGGAAATGGAAGGCAGCGAAGAGAATGCCGGGGATGCTGTGACGGGTGTCGAGGATGAGGCTCTCGACGGATCCGAGAAGGGGTTGGTTGACGGGGTTGCAATGACCCGGTACATTGACCGATGTAGGGGTGAACTGCTGGATCAACCGAGAACGTTGAAGATGGGGTATACGGCTCTGAAACCCCTTGTGTTCAAGAATGCAGAAAGACTATCTGCCCAACCTACAATGTCGGTTATAGAGCAGGCCCACGCGGATGCGCTGAGGGTACGTGGGGCTCGTATTTCACTATATAGGTTTGGTACTTGTATTTTATTTGGAAACTAATGTGTTGAAGTGCATATTGCTGTGAGTACCGTGGCACTACGGGATCAGCTGGGAGCTCTAGGGGCTGAGAAAGAGAAGCTGGTGGCCGAGAAGGAGAATCTGGTGGCCAAGAAGGAGAAATTGGTCGCCGAGAAGAAAACCCTGGGCGAGAATTATGACAAACTGTCGGTGGACTTCCTGCACCTGACCGAGGATGTCGAGAAATTGAGAGTGGAAAAAGAGAGCATGGCCGCTAAGTACGGCGAATTAGAGGAGGAGAACTTGCTCCTGGCTGAGGACGTGGAAGCCGAAAAGGCTAAGGTGTCTGCCCTGAAAACGGCACAAGCGGAGGAGCAGAAAAAGTTAGCGATGATGGCCAACTTCTCTGTATACTGCGCTCATGTGCGGGCGCTCAATTTCGCGAATGTTCCTTTGTCGGATAGGGCGTGGTCGGAGTTGGTGTATCCATGTCCGCATGGTGCACCGCCGAAACCCTTGGACTGGGCGAATCTTCGTGAAGAAGAGCTTCCTCGGCTACCGGGACAGACAATTTCGACAGCGCTGCGTCCTCACTCTATGTCGACCCCGTCCACTCCTCGACCGGATGCTACTGTTGTTCCCCCACCAGCATCTCCTCAGGTGGAACCTTGACTATCTTCCTGGCATTATGTATATTTTTATTTTTATTTTTATTTTTTTGTATCTAGAAACAGATTCTTTTGGGAAAGTGATAATATAGGTGCTGTGGTTTCTTTCTGTTGGGCTTGCTTGGGTTAATTTCTTTTGATGGTCGTCATATTTTGAAGGATATGAAAACAAAATATTGTCAGGTACCAAATAACCCCCTTGCCATGGTGGTCTGGACCTCGCCTAGGCGTAGTGTAGGTGACGTAATGGAGGATTTGGAAAGGTCTAACGCGTCCCTTACCGCGAAATTGACTTGTGCCTATCAGGAAATCGAGGGTCTGAATATTCATATTTCCAACCTGGCGATCCGGTTACGTGATTTGGGAGAGAAATTTAGTAAAAAGACCGCCCATTATACGGCAAATAAGGGTAAAGCAAAGGAACTTCTCAGTGCCCTACGACGTTCTCGTGATGAAGCCCGAGGTCGTGTGACGAGCTTGAGCTTGGTCCTTGGGGCCGTTTTCGAGGACGCGGATCTGCTGCTATCCTTTGCCAAAGCGTATTGGGCCCGAGCTCGCGCCTTAGAGGTGCTGGAGCATATAAAAGGAATGAGTGGTGTGTCCCGGGCAGAGCGCATGGTGGATGCGAAGGCCGGGGTAACGGAAACCACTGTTGCCTTGAACCGAATCGAGGCGGTCATTCGTGAGCGTTTGGGGACGCAAATTAATTCATTGCGAGATATTCATTTTGCCGATGTAGTAGAGACTTCGGCGTCTGTTGAGGGGTTGTCGGATTAGTAAAATAGCTTGTTTTGTCGTTTTCTTTGTAGCTTGTATAAAAAATTCTCTCGCTTCCTTTTTTTTTTTTTTTTTTGGTAGCTTCTTTCCCTTTTTTTTTTTTTTTTTTTTGTTTATTCATCTCTTCTCGTTCGTCTCCCCCCCTCTTTTTTGTTATAGGCACATGCTACTATGTCGCACCAGGCTGGTTCTCCATGCCTAGTTAACCCGGGGTTAGGACCTACTGGTGCTGCCCGGGACGAGGTCTCATCTGGTGCGGCTAGTGAGGTGCCTGACAGGTGGCCCTACATTGTTTTGATGAGCAAAAATGTCAAATTGACCGACCAATGTGCTCGACTGCGGACCAAGCTGAAAACCCAGGCGGCCTCTTTTCGAGAATACGTTCGCCGTGCCGAGCATGCTGTTGAGGTTCAGGAGCGTCGTTTGGATCGATATTGGCGTGCAAAGGGCGAGTACTTCGGCAAATTAAAGTTGCTTGTGACCAAGGCCAACGTGTTGGTGAAGTATTTCCGTTTGTCCCGTGCCAGATACGATGCTTCCGCAGCTGTTATCGAAGCTCGCCGTAACCTCTCCTTTGACGATGATCGCCGTAAAGCGGCCTCGGATGCTCACGAGTTCGCCAAAGAAGCCGAGTTCAACGCGCGGCTTCAGACGCTGACTTGTGTTGAGGCTCATACGACCAATTTTGATGCCCTCATTTCTGAGGAGCGTTTTGATGGTGATGAGTCTGATGGGTACACAATGACGGATGACGAAGAGATTGAGCTCGGTCACTTACCGTCGTGCTCCTCCTGCAGTAGCTCTTCTTAATTGAATTTCTTTAGTGTCGTTGATCTTCTTGTTGCCTCCGTAATGCGGGCGAGGACTATATATGTTATTTCTTTATTCCTGTTTTGTACCTTTCCATTGCCGTATTGCTATTTAATTGATTGGATCGATTTTTCCTTGCTAAATCATTTGTTATTTCGTTATTCCTGTTTTGGAGATGCTTCTTGTTGATATTTTGTTGTTTATATTGATTCTCCTTCCTTGTTTTAGCCAATTTATATTGCATCGCCGTCGTACTGTGGACCTGAATAATTCCTTGCATTGTACCTGCATATAAATTTCATAGTATTCCTAGGCGTTCCTTCGGTAACACGCCATGTTGGGAATTTCATAGTATTCCTAGGCGTTCCTTCGGTAACACGCCATGTTGGGAATTTCATAGTATTCCTAGACGTTCCTTTGGTAACACGCCATTTACGGAATTTCGTAGTATTCCTAGGCACTTCGGCCATGTTGGGAATTTCATAGTATCCCTAGACGTTCCTTCGGTAACACGCCATTTACGGGATTTCATAGTATTTCTAGGCAATTCGGCCATGTTGAGAATCTCATAGTATTCCTAGACGTTCCTTCGGTAACACGCCATTTACGGAATTTCATAGTATTCCTAGGCACTTCGGCCATGTTGGGAATTTCATAGTATTCCTAGACGTTCCTTCGGTAACACGCCATTTACGGAATTTCATAGTATTTCTAGGCACTTCGGCCATATCGAGAATCTCACAGTATCCCTAGACGTTCCTTCGGTAACACGCTATTTACGGGATTTTATAGTATTTCTAGGCACTTCGGCCATATCGAGAATCTCATAGTATCCCTAGACGTTCCTTCGGTAACACGCCATTTACGGGATTTCATAGTATTTCTAGGCACTTCGGCCATATCGAGAATCTCATAGTATCCCTAGACGTTCCTTCGGTAACACGCCATTTACGGGATTTCATAGTATTTCTAGGCACTTCGGCCATATCGAGAATCTCATAGTATCCCTAGACGTTCCTTCGGTAACACGCCATTTACGGGATTTCATAGTATTTGTAGGCACTTCGGCCATGTTGAGAATCTCATAGTATTCCTAGACGTTCCTTTGGTAACACGCCATTTACGGAATTTCATAGTATTTCTAGGCACTTCGGCCATGTCGAGAATCTCATAGTATTAGTAGACAGCATAATAATACATTTTATTCATTCAAAAGAAGAAAGATAATGCCATTAAGCAAGAAGGGTAAGGTAGCACCTGTACTTGTATTCGGAGCATTGCCTATACGTAGTACTTCTTTAGGTTAGCCACATTCCAAGAATTCTTTTCCCCTCGGCTGTTGGCGAACATGACGCTTTTGATTTTGTAAGAGACTGGACTTGTTCGCTTGACGATTTCGTATGGGCCTTCCCAGGTAGGGCTCAGTTTGCCATGTATTTCGTTGCGGGTATAGACCGTCACTCGTTGCAGCACCAGTTCTCCTACCATGAATTCTTTAGATCCTTTTACTCTCTTGTCATAGGTTTGCTTTACGCTTTGTTGGTACTTAGCTAAGGTAAGGGCCGCTATCTCTCGTTTCTCGTCTATCATGTCGAGCTCTTCTCTCATTCTTTGTTCATTATTTCCCTGCTCGACCAACGTCGTTCGGAGTGTGGGTAGCCCGATCTCTGTCGGTATGATGGCCTCAACACCGTATGCTAAGCTAAACGGGGTTTCCTTAGTGCCCGTCTTGGGTGTAGTTCGGCACGACCATAAAACGTTGAGTAGCCGCTCGGGCCACCTCCCCTTTGCCTGTTCAAGGGTGGTCTTGATGCCGTCTAATATTGTTCGGTTTGACACTTCGGCTTGCCCGTTCCCTTGTGGGTATGTCGGCGTCGAATAGAATTTTCGGATACCGAGTTCCTCGTACCACAGCTGTAAATTGGCATCTTTGAACTGGGTTCCGTTGTCGGCGACTATAGCGTACGGTATACCGAACCTAGTTATGATGTATTCCCAAATGAATTGTTTGACGTTGCTGGCTTTGATTTCTCGGAGGGGTTTAGCTTCGACCCATTTGGTGAAATAATCAGTCGCAACGATCAGATATTCCACATTCCCAGGTGCTCTTGGGAGTTTACCGACCAAATCGATTGCCCATTGAGCGAATGGCCATGGTGCTGATACCGGGGTCATCATAGATGAAGGGAGCCGTGGTATCTTGGCGAATCGTTGGCACTTTTCGCATCGTTGGACGTATGCATCGGCGTCTCGCTTGATATAGGGCCACCAATATCCTTGGGTCACTGCCTTGTTTGCAAGGGATCGCCCTTTGATGTGTGCTCCGCAGGATCCTTCGTGGATTTCCTCCAAGACCGGCAGTTGTAGCTCGGTCGGGACGCACAGTAGATGTGGTCCCTGGTAACTGGATTTGTATAGTTTATCGTCCTCGGATAGCCAGAAGTGAAGAGCTTTTCTTGTAATTTTCAGCGCTTTTATCTTGTCGACCGGAAGCGTTCCACTTCGTAGATAATGGGTCATGTCCTCCATCCAACCTAGTTCGTACTGTATCGATGTCACCCGGTTTACCCTTTTTATTATGCTCGGGGTCGGCAGTAGTTCCACTGTGATCGACCGGGTGTCGGTCAATGTTAATGTCGAGGCTAGGGTGGCCAATGCATCAGCATGTGCATTCTCGGTGCGATTGATTCTTACTAACTCGCACTGTTCGAAGGTGGCCATCAAGCTTTGGACTTTTTCTTGGTAGAGGATCATTCTATCATCTTTTGCTTGGTACTCGTCGGTGGCTTGATTGACGATGAGCATGGAGTCTGAGCTTGCAATTAAGTGGGAGCATCCGAGGGACCGGGCAATAAGCATGCCATTTATCATGGCCTCGTATTCTGCCTCATTGTTGGTAGCTCGGAAGCCCAGTTTTATGCTTTTTTCGATGATTGCTCCCTCTCTAGACCTTAGGACGATCCCTGCTCCTGATCCGTCCTTGGTGGCTGATCCGTCGACATGTATCTGCCAGTGTGATTGTGGAGAGAGTGCCAAAGGCTCGTCATAGCCTTCGGTGAATTCGGCGACGAAATCGGCCAGGACTTGTCCCTTTATGGCATGGCGGGGTGCGAACTCGATATGAAATTGGGATAGCTCGACCCCCCAGGCGGCAACTCGGCCGCTAATGTCCGTCCGTCGAAGTGACTCTTTAATATGAAATTTTGTATATACCCGGACCTGATGAGCTATGAAATAGTGTGGCAACTTCCTGGTTGCGACGACCAATGCCAGACATAGCTTTTCCAAGGGTAGATAACGTGTTTCGGCTTCGACCAGAGTCTTGCTGACGAAGTAGATCGGAAATTGTTCGCGACCTTCTTCTCTTAGGATGACCGCGCTCACAGCTGTAGCGGAAACTGCTAGGTAGCATGCCAGAATGTCTCCTCTGTTCGGCCTTACTAGCAGTGGCAATGTCCTCAAGTACTCTTTGAGATTGTTGAATGAAGCTTCACATTCCGGGTCCCAGACGAATTTTCTATCCTTCTTGAGTGATTCGAAAAATGGCCGTCCCTTATCTGCGGATCGGCTAATGAACCTGCTCAGCGCGGCCATCATTCCCGTGATCTCTTGTACCTGTTTCTTATTCTTGGGCGCTGCTAGGTTTCGTAGAGCCGCTATTTGATCGGGATTAGCCTCTATTCCTCGTCGGCTAACCATATGTCCCAAGAATTTCCCTTTGCTGATGCCAAACGCACACTTGCTCGCATTGAGTTTCAGTTTGTGCTCGCCCAGCGTTCGGAAAACGTCCCTGATATCTTGAAGGTGGGATGTGGCTCTTTCGCTTTTGACGACCATGTCGTCTATGTATACCTCCATTGTTTTCCCTATATGATCTCGACATACCCGTGTTATCATCCTTTGGTATGTTGCCCCCGCATTGCGTAGACCGAACGGCATTACCGTATAGCAATAATTTCCCAAAGGCGATATAAATGAAGTCTTTTCTTGATCTTCGCGGGCGAGGGGAATTTGATGGTATCCTGAGTACGCGTCAAGGAAGGTCATCCGTTCTGCTCCCGCTGTTGCGTCCACCAGTTGATCGATCCTTGGAAGGGGAAAGTGGTCCCTCGGGCAGGCTTTGTTGAGGTTGGTGAAGTCTATACAGACTCTCTCCTTCCCGTTCTTCTTAGGGACGACGACCGGGTTGGACAACCATTTTGGATAGTAAACCTCCCTTATGGCTCCAGCCTCCAATAGTTTTTGTACTTCAGCGATTATAGCTGCTCTGTGCTGTACAGAGACTTTTCTGCTCCTCTGTGCTATTGGCTTGTACTCGGCGTTTACACTTAGGTGGTGGCATGCTGTATTGGGGTCTAGGCCCGGCATGTCTTTAGGACTCCAGGCGAATTTATCAATGTTGCTGAAAAGGAACGCTTCTAACTCCTCGGATTCCTGTTTTGGAAGGTTATCGCCGAGGAGGAAATAGTGCTCCTCGTCCATATCCGGGATATACACCTTCCTAAGTGTCTCTCCTACTTGTTCTTCGACAACCCTTTCGGCTTTGGATATTTGGCTGATCAGCTTCTTTGTGCTGGTGGGTTGTTCCACAGTGCTTCGTTGTTGTTGGAGAGTCGCGGTGATGTCCTCGCAGCGTCTTGAATCTTCTTGACATCCTCTGGCTGTCTCGATCGCCCCCCTATCATTTGGGTATTTGACCTTTTGGTGATAGGTAGAGGGTATGGCCTTCATGGCATGTAACCAAGGTCGGCCCAATATTGCGTTGTGCCCGGAGTGGTCGTCGACCACTAAGAACTCCACGGGAACCGACATGGACCCTGTTGTGACACTGAGGACTATCTTACCCAAAGGTTTGGTCGTTTCGGAGATGAATCCGATCAGTGTGACATCGGTAGGCTGTAGATCTTGCAGCTTGAGTTCCATCTTGTCGAAGAGCTCCTTGTACATGATATCACAAGAGGCTCCTTGGTCGACAAGTACCCTGCTGACTGTGTCTAGGCCGATTTGAACACGGAGGTTAATGGCGTCTCTGTGGGGGTAAATCACCCCTTCTTCGTCAAGATCCGAGAAAGAAATGGGCGGATGTCGTCGTGGTGTGCATTGTCGTTTAGAGGTCGACGCCTGTGATGTCTTGGCTACTTGGCCAAAGTGGGCCAGCTGCCGTTGTCGTGATCGTTCCCCGCCTAGGCCCTTGGGTCGTGACATATGAACGACGTTGATCGTTTTGCCTTGCCGGTTGTCAGATCCCTCGATGGCCAGTTGTTTGCCTTTATTCCCAGCTCCTTTGATGAACTTGGCTAGGTATCCTGCATCGCCCCACTGGTTCATTCTCCATCGCAGGTTACGGCAATGCTCAGTGAGGTGGCCGTGATCCTCGTGATATGCACAGAAGAGCTTGGAATCTCTCTGATTGGGGGGAGAGATGATCGGTTGTGGTCGGGAATACCAACTTTCCCTGCATATATCCTTGAGGATATCTTCAGCAGACAGGTTGAAAGTGTATCGCAGCTCGACCGGTCCGAAAGTGTTTCGGTGTTCCCTCTCTTGGGGCCGAACCTGTTGAAATGGCTTGGGTGGCATTGGGTAGGCGAGCTGGAGCGGTTTATGTTCGTTGGTCGGTGTTGGGTATGAGATCTGGAGCGGTTTGGGCTCTAGTGCTCGTGGTCGCTCTACCCTGTTATGGGCCTCGGGCTCTTTGCCCTTTCTGGTCGGTTGGAATGCTTCTCCCTGGTTATTTCTAACTCTTTTGCGACCCACCTGTGCCTCGCGGACCGACTCTCTTCTCGGTAGAGTTCGGTTGAGGAAACGCAGTTCGTCGTTTTTATCGGTGAGGTGGGTACAATAGGCTAGCAGGGAATCAGTGGTCGGGAAGTTTTTGCCTATGAACTTCCTTCTCGCCCAATAGCCATTAGGGATGGAATTGATAAAGTTTTGGATGGCTATATTATTGGCATATCGTGGAATCTGGTTTGCTACGTCGATAAAACGTATGCAGTAATCGTTGAGCCTTTCATTTGGCATCATCGTCATTTTAAGAAGGGTTTCGATACTAACCTTCTTTTTCCGATGAGCAGCGTATCGGGTGGAGTACGCTCTTAGCAGTTCTGCCCAGTTTCTAATGGAGCCCCGTGGTAAGTTATGATACCATGACGAAGCCTCTTGACCCAAGCTGTTTTTGAAAAATTTGCACATCAGTGCATGGTCATCACTCCACAGTTCCATCTTCGTCTTGTAGTGCCTCAGATGGTCGATAGGGCAACCCTTCCCGTCATAGAGCCTGAATTCGGGGATGACGAATCCCATAGGATTGCGGTACCGCGTGATCTGTTCAGCACACGGGGTTTCTTGGCATACATTCCAAGCCTGTTGGAACGCGTCATCCGTGACTTGGTAGGGGGGAGGGTATCCTCCCTGATGTGGTGGTGGGCCATATCCCTCCCCGATCCTGTATTCGGGATATCTATCATCCTTCGTGTTTGTGTGGACACGTTCCATATGAGTGTTCGGATGGACGATAGTTATTGGGACATTGCCCCCTTGGTGGGGGACTCTTGTATCGGGTCGCCGACCCGCTGCCTCTAGGGCGGCCCTGTAGGCAGAATCTTCCACTTCATGACGTGGGTCTTTGTCGGGTTGGATAACTGGCAATACGATGCCAGCCGTTGTCATGGCCGTCATGCATGCCGCCAGCTGAGCTTGTAGCTGGGTGTAGTTCCTTTCATCGGCTAATGGAACGACATGTTGTACCTCCACCGTGGGTGGTGTAATCATCCTCGGAGAATTAGTCGGCAGTCGGGGCGACTGTCCGAGTACATGATCATCGGGCATGCCAAACTGATGAGCCTCGTCCGTTTGTAAACGAGCACCGGAGTTGACCGAGGCCGTAGGCAGAGGTACTCTTGAGCTCGGCCCTGCTTGGGACCCGGTTAAGCGTCTTCGTGCACGCCTTAATATGGGCACGTCTTGTTCGTCCTCCGAGGACGAAATGCGTTCGTCGACAATCCCTTCGATGAAATATCGGGGTGGTTCGACCGGTTGTTCTTGGTTGACGTAGGAGGTTGTTGGTTGGTTTCCGGATTGGATAGCTTCGTATCTGTCGCGGATAGCGAGTAGATCGTCGAGGTCTTGTTGGCTAATTTGCGTGTTTTGGTTATTGGTTTCTACTATCTCGGGATGGGTTTCCTCTACATTGGTAACCATTGTCGCTCGTCTGGCAGAGTATTGGTATTCGAATTCTAAACTAGTTGGGAACTAGATGATTCCCGGAGACGACGCCATTTGATAAAGCCATAACTTTGGTCGGTCGCGTTAGGCTTTTCAACAATGATATAATGATAAATCAACCGTGAATAAATGATACTTCCTGATCTTTATTATTGCTCGGATTATTGTCCTTGTTCGGACTATTACATTTGCTCGGATTAGTATTTCGGCTTTACAATTATGCTCGATATAACTATTTAATCTCTCGTCTTGATCTTTCTCCTCTTTTATTCGGTGCTCGGCTGTCTTTTCTCGGTTTATTTCTCGAAGTGATATGCTTTGGTTAGTTTCTCTCTTTTCTTAACTTCTCTCTATATTTTTTGGATAGATTTTCTGGTCCTTTTCTAGGAGGGGTAGTTGGCTATTTATAGGCAACTGCGCCTTCTAGGATATTGACAAATGTCTTCATCCCAGGGATTTTTCAGACAAGGGTCCCCCTTTGATTGGGCTTGGGCTTTGGGTAGTAGCACCTCAATTCCTATAAAAAGTATGAGATGACCCATTTAAGCGTTGGATTCCCATTTATAAAGTGGGTTGATTATGACCCGAATAAAATATTCGGGTCTGATTTTTATGTTCTATCAATAACAGACAATTTTTTATTGCAAAATTGTATCTAATCCTATTTCGCAACACAAAAACGCTCAAATAATAACAAAATTTTTTTTTGCTATATGGATTATTTGTTGTAGTGATATGACCACTCTAGAATAGCACCAACCACTATTTTTATATTTTGGACTTAATTGGTACCTTCAAAATATCTTTGTATTCTTGGTTAAGTTACATCAAATATGCATGTCGACAATGTTTCTTTATATCCACACATAAATGTAAGATTTTATGCCAATGACCACAAATCATATTTTATCTGCCTACGCTTAGTCTTTGACATGTGGCACAACGTTATTAAACCTTGTTGACTATGCAGTTTTTTAAATATTTATATATATATATATGGTGGTTTATCCGTGCCTATAGCGTGGTTTTAAGGATTTTTGAGGCCCCAATTTATTTTTTAAAAGAAATCCATCCCCGTCTTAAGTTACTGTTAATCTTTAAAAAGTTTGTGGAAGGGTATATTTCATTTTTTTGATGGATTGTGTTAATTAACTACTAAAGAAATAAAATTCATATTAAAATTATTCCATTCGTTCTCATTTAATTGTCCATTACGAAACTACATACAATTTTGACCGGCTTATAACTTGTATCAAAATTCTCGAAATTAATTTTTTTTAAATCTGAATCATAAAATTTAACGTTTGAACTATATGATCAACTTTTGAAAGTTTTCATTTCGACAATTTTGATACAAGTTCTTGACCGGTCAAAATTGCACGTAGTTTTGTAATGGATTTAAATAAAAACGGAGGGACTAACTATCTATAACAAATTTAAATGGTCAATAGATTTAGATTTATATATAGATACACATATGACCGTAAGTGAACATTATTATAGTTTGTGAGAACATTATACAAAAATTTACACTACATTTTTTTTGAGCAAAGCAGACTAAGTAGTAAAAGTATATTGAGAAATATAGGAGGTCACTTGAAAATTTGTGAACCCAATTTCATGCTTTGAGAATTGAGTTATGTAGCCGCCCATAAAGAAATAGAAAGATAAAAGAAAAGATATCACACAATTACAAGTGTTAACGTTGTGTTTGAGTCGTGTGAAGTCCGTGTGATGACTTTAAATTGAAATACTTAATTATATTTATGGTGGAGTATTATTTTGTACTCCAAAGTCCAATACAATAGAATATAAGTATTATACAATTTGTCATTACAAGCATGACTCATGAGTTTGAAATTAACTGAAACTAAGAGACTAAACTCCACTTATAGCTTTTGACTTATCTCCCAAACTACTCCATAGTCCAAACTATAAGAAAGAAATGCAAAATGTTTTTTTAAAAGTAATATTAAACTAACAAAAATATATACTTGAATTATAAAAAACGCAATATATATACTTATCTAATAATTCAATATTAAAAAAAAAATCGAGCTTTTTTCTTTACAACAACTAAGATCATCAATGATATGATACCAATATACACACACATGCACATATATGCTAATGGGGGAGCACCCACGCGATCGGTGGCGGAACCAGAATTCAATTCTTTTTGGGAGTCGTTTATTTTATTTTTATTAATAAAATAACAATAAACGGTATAAAAAAACAAATAAATTTGAAACTTAGAACTTATAGCTGACTTGTCCATTTGACGAGAAACAAACTAGTAACAATTAGTCAATGACTTGAAGACCAAGCAAACTTGAAAATAAGCACTATTAATCGCAAGAAAAACAATGAAGTTTCTCATTAGACAATATTTTCTTATTAGTATTATTTACTTCTCTATTTTATTCATAATATTTCTTTATTACTATTTACAGTTTAATTAGAATTGCTAAACAATGATATAAATACCCACATAGGGTGGTGTTTTGATCATTCTGTTATTCAATAAAAAACAGAGAGTTTTTTTTCTCTTTGATTTATATCAATTGTAAGTTGTGTTGCTGTATTACAACGATTTAACGTCGGAGCGTTTTTGAGCAAACACTTGTTTGTGTGTTACCAACAAGATCTTTTTATTTTATTTTACGCTTCCGTCCTGCATCACTATTGATCTAAAAATTTTAAACGATACCAAAAAAAATGACTATAAATACGAATTTATTAATTTAAACTTTTTTGTAACATGACTATGAAATTATACAAAAACATTTATTTATAAAATCTTGTAATTGTATCTTAAATGGAGAAGTCAAATAGTAAGATAATGTTCATTAAATTAATAGTAAAAAATAAACAGAGATTTTTTTGTTACCTATCGATCGGACGACACTTAACTCAAGGGCTGTTATGACTTATACAAGGGTCGACCCTGTATGTAGTAAATGAGTATTCCCTCCGTTCCTATTTAATTATCCATTACGAAAATACGTGTAATTTTGACCGGCCAAGAATTTGTATCAAGATTGTCGAAATGAAATTTTTTAAAAGATGATCATATAGTTCAAATGTTAAATTTTTTTATTAGATTTTATAAAAAAATCACTTCGACAATTTTGATACAAATTATAACCCGATCAAAATTGCATGTAATTTCGTAGGAAAAAATTAAATATAAACAAATTGAGTAGTTTTTTTAATATTTCATATACAATTACAAATTATATTTAAAATATAGATTTAAAAAAAAATCCGAATATTTATCCAAAAACACAATTATCATGTCGGACGCTACATGCTACACGCCTACTACACCCATCAATTACATAAAATTTCAATTGGTGAATAAATCAGAGCCACTCATATTTCACCAAACCAGATTACAAAAAGTACACGTTTTCTCCCAAATGTGAAAATAACCAAGAGATTCATAAATAGCCACATCATCAAAAAATGCCAAATATTCCTTATGACCCGCCATATTTCCCCCATCAAATATGATTTTCAAAAAATAAACAAAATAACAAAAAACCATCGTGTCACATTACTATCATACCAACTTTGCCCATTTATCAAATTAAAAACTTTAAACAAAGAGAATGATTCATCTTTCTTTCTTTTTTTCTCTATAAATTAAATTAAAATAACTTACCATCATATAAATACCCACACGTCTACGCGGTTGTTTGATATTACGAAATAAAATTATAATATCGTCCTTAGCTTATAAATAGCAACATATATCTTATCGAAGAAATTTACCCTAATAAATTACCTAAAGAAAATACCCAGAAGCTTCTTTATCTCAAATTTATCCCCCAATTTGTTGTAAGTGTCAATTCTGTCATTTACCTATTAAAATTATGCATGTTTTCTCAATTGGGTATCTTCTTAATTTCGTTTTAATGACCTTATTTGGCCATTAATTGAACTTTGTTTATTAATAGGGTTTGTGCCTCTTTAAATTCTTGAATATTTAAGGAGGTTTTATTTCTTAATCCTAGCTTGAGAAAGTTAGTTATATTGGGTTTTATTATAAATATTTGCATAATTTGGGGTTTAAATATTCCCCAAATATTTCATTTTGCAAAAAAGAAGTCTCTTGTTATATATTAAGCTGAGAAAGTTGAAAATGGTGGATTTCGAAGGCATTTTTAGGCGAAAGCCTTCGAAGTTTCGAGGGGTTTTCAATGGAATATGCGCTTTAGTTTTGTTCCTATTCTTATTCCATGAAAAAATCGGTTTTGGAACATGGGGTTCGAACAAGAAAATCGATGGTTTTGGGACTAATCGTAGACGAATTACTCAACTCAACTTTACCTCATCGAAAGAGCCGATGGAAACCAAGATGAATACTTTTAAACCAGCTTTATGTACCGATTTATATGAGCACAAAGGTTATAATAGTAAATGCGACTACCTCATCGCAAACCCTCAATGCTCTTCTGTTGGGTACATCAATTACTTAGTCTTTTTCTACTGTGATTGCCGAAAAAGCAGTATAATCGCGTATATATTGTTCGCAATATGGTCAGTTGTGCTGTTTTATCTTTTGGGAAACACCGCAGCTGATTATTTCTGTAGCTCACTCGAAAAGCTTTCGGATTTAATGAAATTAGCCCCCACAGTTGCAGGAGTTACTCTGTTACCCTTAGGTAACGGTGCACCTGATGTTTTTGCTAGCATTGCTGCTTTTGTTGGTAACGATAAAGGTGATGTGGGGCTTAATGGTGTACTAGGTGGTGCTTTATTTGTTACTTGTATAGTTGTTGGGGCCGTTGCTATATCCGTTTCGGATAAAAGGGTTCGAATCAATAAAAAGTGTTTTATAAGGGATGTGTGTTTCTTGCTCTTAACTTTGGTGGCGGTTTTGGTGATTCTCTTTTTTGGTGAGGTAAGCCTATGGGGGGCGGTCACATATGTATTGATTTACGTTGTTTACGTTGCTTCTGTGGTTGTTAATGAGATTTACAAGTCTGATAATCCGTTATTACCCGTTAAATGTGGGGATAGTAATGATGATGAGGATACGTCTCTGCATGCGCCTTTAATACAATTTGGTGCGGAAAGCGATGCGCCTTTACTTGAAAAAAGGTTGCCACACTGGCTATGGGCCGCTAACGTGGCTATATACTCGAACGAGACTGTGAAGGAGAACATTGAAACCAGCCCAAAGTCACTCTGGGGGTGGAACAATAATGATCTGGCAAACGAAGGGTGTTCCTTTTCGTGTTCGAAAATTTGCGCTATTTTGGAAATGCCTTTAATATTAACTCGGCGATTGACTATTCCTATCGTCGACAAAGAGAGATGGTCGAAAGGGTATGCTGTTGCTAGCGCCACCTTAGCACCCTTGCTTATAGCACTCCTTTGGAATACACAAGAAGAATTAGCCCCTAAAAGTGGACTAGTCGCATACTTAATCGGCGGTTTGATTAGCATATCTTTTGGTATTTTAGCTTTAATATTTACGAAACGAGAAAATCCACCTCAAAGATGCACGGTTTTATGGGTGTTGGGTGGATTTGTCATGAGCATAATTTGGTTCTACATCGTCGCAAACGAGCTAGTTGCTTTATTGGTTTCTATGGGTGTGATTTTTGAAATAAACCCTTCGATATTAGCCTTAACTGTGTTGGCTTGGGGAAATTCAATGGGCGATTTAGTGTCGAATCTCGCTCTGGCGATGAATGGTCGAGATGGAATACAAATAGCGATGTCAGGGTGCTATGCGGGCCCGATGTTCAACACACTTGCGGGTTTGGGGATCTCATTTTTGATAGGGGCTTGGTCAAACAGGCCTATATCGTATGTAGTGCCTAAAGATCCAAGCTTGTATAGCACGATAGCTTTTCTTGTTTTGGGGCTCATTTGGTCGCTAATTGTTTTACCGAGAAACAATATGTGCCCTAACAAGACTTTGGGGATCGGTCTTGTGGCTATATATCTGGCGTTTTTGTCTTTCAGATTGAGTGCTGCTATGGGGGCTTCATTCATGAATGGTTTCAGATAAATGGTCGATTTCCCGGTAACTTTTTGACTAGAGTTTAAGCGTATACTAATATCCGTATGTTGACCATTGTAGAATCTCTTGTACAGTTAATAAAACTATAGTTAGAGCCTTTTGGGCTCGTACAAAATCGGGGCTTCTATTTTTTATCTTTTTCGGAATGAAATAGTTGCAATTATATACCATATGTCGATGGGGCTTAAATGATAAAACTCAGATAGTGCTTTCTAATTGTTATTTCTATTCTTATTCACCGGAGTCGTTATCATTTCAAGAACAGTGAAAGCATGCAAGACATAACTTTTACTACTCTGCAGATCTTAGACCATGTTTCTTGGTGCTTCTTTTACACATTATATAGCTTATGAAATCGTAGTTAAGTTGGTTTATAAATCGGAGCTCTGACTACCAAAGTTTTTTACAGTTCAGTAAATTATAAAGTTCCTATCAGAATCTCTGTGAAACTTCTTCAAAAACTTTTATGGGCATAGTTTGTTACAAGCGAATGTAACAACTGAATTAGTAGTTTATGAGTAATTAAAGCTTAATTTTTTTTAGATTGAAAAGGAATATGGGAGTAGTATGTAAGGAATCATATCAGAAGTATAATGATTGCCGGTGATCAGCTGATAATCCATTAATTTGAATATTTTAAAACAGAATAAATGGTCATCAGAAGTGCAATGTGATACATCCAACGACTTTTGTTTTGCTTAGTTTGTTGTCCAGATTGATAACGGCCTATCCTTAGTTTTTATCAATTAGCAATGATATGTTCGAGCGTAATCACGAGCATTTTTCCTGATTTACTATAGAACTGTTATTGTATAACCATAGTTACCAGAACTGGACTATGAATGTAAGACAGTCGATAGGAAACTTGATAATGGTTGATCTGTTGTATTGAACTTGTTCAGCATCATCTCAGCCACAACCTTGTCTAATTTAAAAACATTTGGGAAAAAATAGGATTAGTGTAATGTACTAACTGTTTTTAACGATTTAGATATTATACTATCAATCTGTTACAATTGAGATACTTAATTATCATAATGTTCACAATTCAGGTACCGCCATTAAATTAATTAGATGGAAATTAGTTTAAATTTTCATTTTGGTCATATTCTTTGTAATTTGTATAAATATAACCCTTAATTTTATGAAATGTCTCATTTTAGTATAAATTCAAAAAAATCAGATTTTTTTAAAAAAAAAAAAACTAAAAAAAACAAAAATACCAAAATTTTTTTGAAAAAACCTTAAAAAAAAAAAGTAGGAAACCCGAAAAAACCACAAAAAAATGGTAAAAAAACCAAGAAAAAAACAAAAAAAGTTCAAAAAAACCGGGAACCCGAAAAAACCCAAAATCGGTAAAAAAAATCAAAAATAAACCCTAAAAATCAAAAATCACAAAACAATGAAAAAAATTCAAAAAAGTCGGAAACCGTAACAAACCCGAAAAACAATAAAAAAATTATTAAAAAACCAAGAAAAATAAAAAAAATGCAAAATCACAAAAAAATAAAATAAAATTCGAAAAAGTCGAGAAAAGCCGGAAAGTAAAAAAAATGTAAAAAATAAATAACTTGCAATTGTTTTCAAATGACTAAAAACGACTTCAAATGACTTGAAAATGACTCTAAATGAAATGACTAAAAATGATTTAAAAATGACAATAAACAATTGCAAGTTATTTTAAAGTTTTTTTAACATTTTTTTGACTTTCCGGCTTTTTTCGACTTTTTTGAACTTTTTTGTTGTTGTGATTTTGGATTTTTGAATTTTCTTGGGTTTTTAATTTTTTTTTTTACTGTTTTTCGGGTTTTTTACGGGTTCCCGACTTTTTTGAACGTTTTTTCATTGTTTTGTGATTTTTTATTTTTAGTGTTTATTTTTTATTTTATTTTACCGATTTTGGATTTTTTCGGATTCCCGGTTTTTTTGTTTTTTTTTTGTTTTTTATGGTTTTGTAGATTTTCTTGGTTTCTTTACCATTTTTTCGTTGTTTTTTCGGTTAGATTTATACAAATTACAGAGTGATATGACCAAAATGAAAAATAAAACTAATTTTTATCAAATTAATTTAATGTGGATACCTGAATTGTTAACATTATGATAGTTCATTACCTCAATTGTAACAGAGTGATAGTATGATAACTAAATCGTTAAACACGGTAGTATAGTACATTAATTATAATTTTTCCCCAAAACATGGAGTAGTTGTTAATTGACACAAACGATGAGTTTTGAATTTAGCTATCCAACGAGTAAGGGCACAAACTTCGTATAACAGGGAAATAACGGCCCTGTTATTGGTTTACACAGTTGTAGATATTAATTAGATATATTAGAATTATTATGTACCTAATCAAACCATTACTACAAGAAGAGGAGAAAATAAAAATTAAGATGCATATATGACATTGATGCTAAACTTTTTAGAAATTCTCTTGCAGAAACCAGTTTCATTTTCCCTTTGTTCACTAATTTCATTGTGCCTGGATATCGAAAGTTATTACTACTTAGTATGAAAGTATCTAGTGTGAATGGAAAATTTTGTCAATGGAGAATAAACATTGGATATTCAAACCGGTCAATAAATGGATAGGAAGTGTTATGATGGGCAATGAAGTGTCTTTGTCCTTGAATAAGCAAGTAAATATATGACCACCACATTGAATAACAATGTCTCATCTTTCACGTGAAAGACTTTACTATGCTGCTTAAATGACTCAGCTGAATTATTGTCCTTGTTCCTTGTTTGGTACTTTAGAAGCCTCTTTCACAAATTTGAAGTTTAGTTTGATAACGGGCATATATGGTATATGTATAATTGAAGCCATAAAGGGAATAAGGGAATGGGGTTGTTGAAGTTTAAATTAACTTGAGCAGCATCTAAAGTTATATTCTTGCCGTCTGATAAAAGATAAATTAAGAATAGTAGGAAACTAGGTAACATATGCTTATATGCTCATGTTTTTTACCATGGTCTAACTCTTGGTTTTTCTAGAAATGAGGGAACAAAGAGCTTATTGAAAATTAAGTCGAACTGGAAAAATGCAGATTCATCGTGTTTATTAAATCCAGATAGATCTCTTCCTGTTTGTAACTAGATCTGTTTTTAATTTCTTCAAAATTGTTTCCCCGATACCCGTGTTTTTCACCTCTTGCAGTGCAACTGAACTTCTTGAAGGAACTGCCCTTCATACTAAATGGCCAAAACGCCTTACGCAACGATCTTTAGTCTTGTTTTTAGTTTAGTTGTTTAACCGCGTCTCAACTTAGTAGGGATATTTTTCCTTCTAAAGTTGCAAGTGTTGTTTACTCGCACATTTCTATCCGAAACGTCTGCTACACCTATGCTTGTTTATCTACTTTCTTAGATTCTCAGCAAACGTAAGCCATGTGCAATTCAGATTTAACAAACTTCTAAAACCGATTCCAATGTATTTTAAACGGTTAATCTCTTGAAATCTACACATCCAACATAAACTCGAAATTATTTCAAAACTGGAGTTAGCATTTAGCAATATTGCAAAAAATGTCAAGTCATAACCGCCAATTTTCGTCCAAATTACATGGTGATAATCTACTCAAGTTGTTAATTAATTATCAAAATGGATGCATTTACAGTATTCTTGTAAAGAACGATTTTTTTTTTTCTGGTGATTATCACAAGTCTTAAAAACATACTTCATTGCTTGCTAAATTTTCAGCATGTTCCGTTGATACGTCATACGTTTTAAGCTTTTCAGAAGCGTTGGTTATAGTACTCGTAATTAATGACTATATATGCTCAAATTCATTAGGAAGAACGAATTGTTTCTTCTCAAACATGCAAAGAAACATGAAGGTCGTTAATAATAGTACTCTAGTATATGGTAAAGTCCATGCCTGACATTTTCAGATTGATGATTCTTTTCTTAAACGATGATTAATAAGTTTAAACGGAAAGATTATTTCTACAAACTACTAATTTCTTTACTACTTCAACTAACTAACAACCCTTACGACCTTGTTTTAACTATGGATTTAATTATACATTAATGATAACAGGAGTCGAAGCATCCATATGACATATACTGCAATCCCGTAATTTATAAAAATGTAACTTTATTTTTGTTTTTCGAAAATTTATGTAACAATAATAGTGTAAATTGGCAAGCCTTTGAAAATTGAATAATTAACATTTGTTTTTGGCAGCCTCCCGATGTTAGTTCTAGTTGAAATTCTTATCTTTCGACATTCACGATTACTAAATTCAATCTTCTTTTCAAAAAATAATAATCATTCTAGTACATCGAGATTGCACAGAATAAATTCTTATCCAATTCTACATTCACGGTTACTGGATTCTAACTACAATTAATTTTCAACTTCTTTGTTACTCTTATTGCTTACCTTCGATTAGGAGCAATTAATAGAATGCGCGTATGGACACAAAATACCCACATTCACAACTTTTGGTACGTATTATTTAAATTTTGGTGCATATACCAACATAGCATTAATATAAAAGAAAAAAATATGAATAAATAGTATCATATAACATATGTAATTAAATTGAAAAAAGATTTTAACTTTCAAAAGATTTTAACTACTGCTTTCGATGACCAAGTCTCAAATTATGTACTATATTATCATTTTCCATCATAATAATCCAAGCAGATGCGGTCTCTAAATAACTGAATACAATTAATCGAATTATGATACGAGAACAATGTGTTAATCTTTGCGTATTTGTTGAGCAATCAACTTTTGTATTTACCCTTTTAGATGAATGACCTTGTGAATAAACGTTGATTCGCACCGAGGATCAGGTTTCGTAAATATATAATTTAATTTTGATGATTGAGATTGAACCCAAAAGTTGATGCAACATTTGATAACTAACATTGATATAGACTCATCCTGTCCGAAAAATGAGATGTTGGCTACACTTCGTTGCAGACTTGGAGTAGTATATATAGGGTTGATAAAAATTCCCGAAGCTCGACCCGATCCCGCCTCCCGTTCCGTTCCCGACCCGACTCTGTCGGGTACTCTCCCGACCCGATCACTTTCGGGATCACGATCCGCTGTGATTTTAATATTGTTAGATTCACGGGTATCCAAAATTCAATAGAATCTATATAATTTTGAATATTATTCATAGTTATTATTAGTTTTCTTGGAAAATAAACTTCAGTTGCAAATTTATAATTTTAAATAGCTTCAACCAAATATTTCAAAAAAATTAAAATAAAATTAGCTTCAACCAACAAAGTTAGTTAAACCACCCCAGGCACCTATACGTGCGTACGTGTACAGTACGATACGGGTATGAAAATATGTCGATTTTGAAATTTTAACGGTACATGTACGACAAATTATTAATGTAATTTATTCCACATCTGAATGAAATAAAAAGAGAACAATAGAGAAAATAACTCAAAACACTATTTAAATGTTAAATGCATACCTCATGATATATTATTATTGTTTATGAGTATATTAAGTGTACACCTAATAATATATTCTAATTAATTTATATTCTTGTTAAATAAGTAAGTACCCATGCACTACCAAAATACCATGTAGGCGGACAAGTACCCGGTACGGGTACGTTGATCGTTAAATATCTCGTGGTTAAATTATTAAAATATAAATTTTTAAAATTTATTTATATAGTTTAACATTTGAACTATTTGACCAACTTTTGAAAAATTCGATTTTGACAACTCAGATATGAGTTATTTGTCGGTTAAAATTGCACGTATATACATAAAACCTCAATATTTTTGGACGGTGAGGATATACGAATAACTAAAAAATTTAATAGACAAATTCGTTTTTTGTTTTTTTTTTTGGAGGGATTAAAAAATTTAATTGCAATATTAATATGATAAAGCTAGTACTCCATCTTTCTTTTTTTTTATCGAATTGTTTTTTGTTATTTTGAAAAAGGGAAAAGAAAAAGTTGTAATTTTGAAAAAGGCAAAAAGAGAAAAGAGGTATGGTCCATCTGATACGACGGCACATATATGATCCCCAAAACCAAACAGACACGCTACCACAATATCCAATTTTTCTCTTTAAATATACATATTTGTTTTCATATAATTTTAATCGATTTGTAACTTATATTATAAATTATATTAAAATTATCGAAATTAATTTTTTAAAAATCTAATTATAAAATTTAACATTTGAAATATACGATCAAATTTGAAATATTTTCATATTCAAAATTACACGTAATTTCGTAAAATATAATTAAATAATAAATATAAATATAAATATTTATTTATAATTAATTTAGTAATTTCTGCCTCTGTCACGTGCGGTCTCAGAGTTGTGTCAGAAAAGAAACAGAGAGCCGCTAGCAACCTATTTACTTCAAAATCAGAGCTCAATTAGTACAAAATAATAAAATAAAAAAAGTCTCTTCCCCAAAATGTACCCTACCATTTCCCACTCTCTTTCTGTACAAATCTTTCTAATCACTTTAGTTTTGGAAATAACTTCAACTAACACTATTTGTGTTTTGTAATCAATCCCCATGAATTTTGGTATTTTTCAATTTTACCCTACAAAACTATATATGTTTTGCAAATAACCACATAATTTATTTTGAAAGGAGATAAATTTAGGAAAGTTACTTTTTCTATCCTATCTATGTTGGAGTATAATTTATAATCAAGAAAGGAAAAAATATGGGGATACTAAAAATATTACAAGATTAATATCTTTTATACCCTTGATGAAAGCTTTTTTTGGTCCATTTGATTAATATACTAATAGACAAGATTATGTTGTTTGCTTTTTGTAAATGATTTATGTGCATACATTATTATTATCCATCGGCAAATACACATATGTTGGCCATATTTAATTGCAGTATAGTATAAAATGGTACAAGTTGTTAGTGCGCATTATTATGACTTGTTTGATCATTTTTAATAAAATTTTGAAAAGAGCATTACTATGGCTTGTAACATAAAACACAATGCAATTAATGTAGTATTGCACCGAATATAATACTAATTACAAATTTTGTAAACAAATATGGCTCCGACAGTACTATTAATACTACAACATCTATTACATTATATGTTTATATCGTAAACAAACATAGCAAATATGTCAAAGTCCATCATGCGTATCAATTATCACACACACACAGTTATCCCTTTTGAAATTGGTAGGTTTTTTGGAAATCTATTTATTAGTAATGGGTTTTAATTGATAAAAATAATACTCCAATAGCTAATCGAAATTCATTACAAGTTTCTATAGTTCACAGTCATTACTTGGTACTATTTTTTGGAAATTTAACAAAAACCAAATAACCAAATGCTTGTTTACCTATCTTCTACCCAGTCATTACTCTGTTTTAAGTCTCTAATTTATACTCTTTTTTAACCACTTTGATAGACATTCATTCATTCTTATAACTATAATGATTAATGGAATACAGATTACATAAATATAACATGATATGTAATGTATAGGTTTATAGATTTGTAAGCAGAGTTTTTAGGGTCTCTCTGACAATGTAGCCTCTTATCATTTCCCCCACACCATTATTTCACCTGTCTTCTTATTTTTCATTTTCTATACCTAACCCTTTTTTCATCTCTCTCTATCCACTCACCATTTCAGGTTCTTTTCTTTCTTTTTTTTTTGGAATTTTAACAAACCAATGCTTGTTTAAATTTGAATTTACTTTTTATGTTTTTTGCTCTGTTTTTTACTCTGTTTTTGTTCTTGTCAAAAAATATATAGATACATCCACTCACCATATCAGGTAGTACTTATTTGCAAACTTAAAATTTAACAAAACCATGCTTGTTTAAGTTTTTATTTTTTTTGTTCTGTTTTTTTACTCTGTTTTTGTTCTTGTGAACTTATTTGTTGGCATATCAGGTATTTATTTGTTTCCATGATCGTACTTTGTTTTCTTCTTTGGGAACTTAACAATTTAACAAAACCAATGGTTGTTTAAATTTGAATTTACTTTATATGTTTTTTCCTCTGTTTTTTACTTTGTTTTTGTTCTTGTGAAAAATAGATAGATAGATACATATTTATATATAGAGAGAGAATGGAGGATGGTGGTGGTGGAAAGGTTCCGTCTTTGCCTCCGCCGAGGCCGAAGTCTCCGTCGGAGTATCCGGATTTGTACGGGAAGCGGCGAGTGCTAGCCAAGGTTCAAATGTTAGAAAGAGAGATTAGCTTCTTAGAGGTTAGTTCGGCACCTCTTTTTATTTTTATTTTTAACTTTTTTGGCTTATTGCTAGTATTTGGTTTAGTGTGTGCCATTCTGTTCCTTTTTTTTTGGGTTTGGAATGTAGTACTAGTAGTTTGAGTTAGTAGTACTAGTATTTGTTTGGTTGTAGCTTTTAAGCTCTAGTTGTATGAATATTTCGTCTTGTTAAGTGTAGTGCATTTTGTTTAAGAACTTAAAAAAGTTATCTGGATAAAGCTTCAAGCTCTTTTTACTATTAGCTTCCTTGAGGTTAGTTTGGTTTCTCTTCTACTCTTCTTAATTTTGTGACTACGTGCTATTTGGTTTGCTGTTTATTATTTTCTTCTTTTTTGGGGGTTTGAGATGTAATTCAAAATTTGTACTTGTACTTGTTCAGTTGCAGATTTAGAGCTCAACTTATTTGGAATTTTCTTCTTGTTAAGCCTACTGCATTTAGTGTGACAATTTAAAAGCTTGCTTGGATGAATCTTCCAAGCTCTTTTTTCTGTTATAGTTTCCTTGAGGTTAGTTTGGTTTGTCTTTTTAATTTTTTGGCTACATGCAATTTGGTTTGGTGTTTATTGTTCTCTTCTTTCTTTTGGGGTTTGAGATATGATTTAAAATTTGTACTTGTACTTTTTCAGTTGCAGTTTTTAAGCTCAACTTTTTTGGAGTTTTCGTCTTGTTAAGCATATTGCATTTAGTTTGATAATTTAGTTTGAGGTTGGTTTGGTTTATCTTCTTACTTTTTGGCTACTTGCTGGAGTATTTGGTTTGATTTTTGTCATTTTCTTCTTCCTTTGGGGTTTGAAATGTGATTCAAAATTAGAGATGGTACTTGTTTGGTTGCAACATTTACGCTCAACTCATTAGAAACCTTTTTCTTATTAAGTAGTGCATGCATTAATTTCACAACTAAAATTGCTTGCATTTATTTTTCTAGCCTGGAAGTGTAGAAGTTGAAGATTACCCTCATTTTTCCTAGTTATAAGTTGATTGAAACTCAAAAGTTAAGCTAAGCAATCCTTGGTTTAGACTTTCGACCTTTCTAAACGTAAGAATCTACTATGAGGATAACTTTATAGTTTGTTCAGTTAACGAAGGCTAATATAAGTTAACTCTATGAATAATAAGATATACTAAGGAGTAGGTTATTGGTCAAATGTAGGGGGAGAGAATTATATTGACTCTTCAACGGTTCAACAAAGCAGCTCTTTATTCAACCCCAGCCCTTCTTGTTTCCAGTTTCCACCAAGAATAGGGATCTCTAGCTTATAAATAATAGTGCAAACAAACAATCCTAGAAAGGGTTCTGGGTTCCCAAGGTACTTTTACTAAGGCACCTTCTGGGGTAATTATTATCTTTGGGAAAACGTGATAGAAAAGAATTGTTTTAAACCTTTGTTTAAAGATATTTTATTTTCCGTTACATTTTCTATATGAATGCACTAAAAGGTGTCTACAGGTTATTGCTACCCTACAGGCTGTTGTAATGCGTAGTTATTGTGCTAGCCGCTAGGTAGTGTGAGTACGATTTTCCTTTCTCACAGTCGTGATTTAACACGGTTAACATCTTTTTTTCGGAGGGTAACACGGTAACATCTTGCTTGCAAGTGATATTGAGCATCCCTGCTCATTTACATATCTAGTCAATGTACGAGGTTAAAACCGTTTTCTTACCTTTGGCTACTACAGCAAGCTTATTTTAATCCTGTCAAGTCACATGATGGCTAAAACCAATTTGTAGTCTAATTGCTGGTACATTGGAGATTATTAAGTGAATTTTGAATCTTTTTTTGTGTGAACACTGCATTAATTTTGATTATGCATTGGAAATGATGAAAATAAACGCAGCACGTCGTTATTTGATTTTCAGTTTATCCGTTTTGATGTATTTATGTAGGTTTTTGAAGTTGAGGATTTGTAAATGTGTTTTGTCTCAATAGAGAGGAAAAAATAAAATTACTAAGAATAAAGAATGCCTTGTAGTATTGCTTTTCATACTCTTTGGTCTGGCAAGCTTGTGTTCTTTCTACATTATATTATTCGATTCAAGTATCAGTACACCCATTAGCATAGTTCTATTTAGTTTGGTGTTTATTATCCTATCTTATTTTGGGTGTTGAATGTGATTCAAATTTAGTATTGGTACTTGTTTAGTTGCAGCAGCTTTTGAGCTCAACTTATTTAAAAATTCTTCTTTTTCGTTGTAGACTTGTAGTGCGCATTTATTTGAGAACTTAAAGCCTGCATTTCAAGCCTGGAAATGTAGAAGTTGAGTTTTTAACCTCATTCTTTCTTAGTCTCAACTCTCAAGTAGGCTCGTTTTCTTAAAAAATAAGCCAAACAATCCTTACTCATGTAGATCTTCGTAAATGTAACGACTATGAGGAAATTATTATGGAACTTTTAGGTAATGAATAGTAATATACTCCGTATTATTTATTGCTCATTTATGAATAATTAGATAAAGATTTGGAGTAGGTCATTGGTCAAATGTAGGGATATAAATTTGTAATGACACTTTAATCAAACAGCTCTATATTCAACCAATGCCATTCTTTTTATCAACTAGAAAAGGGATCTTGGGCTTATTCATAATAATGCAAGCAAACAATCCGATGAAATGTGACGTACTTTTACTAAAGGCTCCTTCTGGGGTAATTATTATCTTTGGGAAAATGTGATAGAAAAGAAAATGTTATTCTTGAATTCTGTGTTTTCTGGAGAATTTAATTTCAGTTGCATTTCCAACAAGAAATCCTTACACACCAAAAGGAGCCTACCCTGCCATATTGTAATCTTTGAGGAAGTATGAGTACCAATTTTCATCCTTGTCCATTTACGCCTTTAGGCTGAAGTATAGCCTCTTAAAATGAAGGACATGCAATGATACGAGATTACACTTGTTTTATTTTGTTTTGGCTGCTAAAGCAAACTTTGTAACGTCAGATTCACACTGCTGATAAAACTATCACATGTTCTTATAGCTGAAATATTGGAGATTGCTAAGCGAGTTTTGATTTTATTTTTTTCATTTGTTAATCTTACTTGAGTTTTGATTTTGCTAAGTGACCTATTCGGATTTCAATCTCTTTGTAGTAACATATATAGATTTCCGAAGTTGAGCATTTGTTAAATGCCTTTTGTCTTGATAAAGAGGGATGAAAATAAAATAAAAATTAAGAATATAATTTGTCTGAAGGTAGTATTGCTCTTTGTAATATTCTTCTCTCGCATGCTTTTTGTTCTGTCTATATTACATCATTCAACTCAGAGTGTTATTCGGGTACCCATTAGATTCTTTTATTACATTAGTAAAATCCAAATCATGCCTTTTACCCTACTTAGAACCCCTTATTCTTATTACAGCTTTTTAAGCCAATTTTTCTCACCCTTAAGTGTTGATCATGTCTTTGAATGTCTTGCGGTGTATCTATTTGCTTTCTTTGCCCAGATATTTTGAAAAGCCTTATTGAGAAGAAAAGGTGATTGTTTTACTTATTACTGAAAATAATTTCATTTCCCCTGCTAGTCATATATTAGAGATCTATCATATTTTCTTATGTTAACTTAAGTACTATTTTTACAAGATCACTTCATCAGAAGATTCATTTCATGACGTAATGTTACCATTATTTCTTCCGATTCTGTACCTGGCTGATTCATATATGATACATGTTGTGCAAAAACTCCTCAACTTTGAGCTAAACTATAGTGACCAATAGAAATTAGAAGAGTCCAACTGTTATCATATTGCCTGAAATCCATGTTTATTTTTTTAAAGTTCCAATTATGGCTTCAATTTATTGTTTTTTTGCCTTTATTATGGGGTAACTATATTGGTAACAAAATTTATAATTAGCAGGGGGAGTTGAGATTCGTTGAAAGCCTGCAACCCGCCTCTCATTGTTGTAAAGAGTAAGTAATTGATCTTTGAATTATTTCGTGTAATTAATTTTAGTTATGCTTTTTGTCTTTCATAATCATTTTCTTTTTATTAATTTTGGTATTACAACATTTTATCAGTTCATATTGCGCGCATTAAGATATGGTTGAGAACATTGAAATTTTGCAGGGTTGCTGATTTTGTGGTGTCAGGCTCAGACCCTTTCACGCCTATGTAAGAACATTGCCAATTTTTGTCGTCGGAGTTTATTTGAAGTTTCTCATCTAATTGTTCTTAATTTTGTCTCCTTTAATAGAAGTGAAAAGACTCGTCGGTCGTGCTCTTTGTGGAAGTGGCTCTGGTACTTTCTTAATATTTTGCATCCTTGTTATAGATTTATTGCATTGTACCAAATAGCACAATCCGTCCCTTTTCAAGTGACCCTTTTGGAGAATTGTGATTTTTTTAGACTAATGATTATCCTTGTAAATTACAATAATACCCAAAAATGGCAAAACGTATTTAAACTTTTTGTGTTTGTGCTCAAAATGTGAAGGGTAAAATGATTATTTAAATAAGATTCAATTACTATAAGGAAAAGTAGTCACCTCATGTCCCGAACTAGTATGATGGTCACTTATTTGGATGGAGTGCAAAATGAGTCTAATCATTTAAAGAGTCTTCCCTTCAAAAGAATGTGTATTAGTTGTGAAACTATTCTCATTTTGTTTAGAAACGTAAAATCCTTTTCTTAATAAATAATGTGATTTTAGGGACTCGTAATAGTTGACTGATTTTGTTTGCAAATGCATCTTTCTTTGTTCTTTCTTCTTTTGAGTTTGACAAAAGTACCCAGTGTTAACTTTATCCAAATTCTGCAGTCGAGCGCCTTGTTTGTTCTTGTCAAGCATATGTTGTTTTGGCTGTCATGCTCACCTTAAGAAGCCACAATGCCCCAACTGCAGTATGAATAAATGTTGTCCTTCATGCGTAAGTTGTTCGATCCCGAAATGTTTATATTGCCAATGTTCATTCTTCCAATGCCTCGGTGACACCTTGTGCAATAGAAAGTGTTGCTTACCGATTACAAAAAAAGAAAGAAAGTGTTGCTTACCTAGTTTTCGGTGCCTAAGTTTTTCTTGTAATTGTAATTTTTCGTGTCCTAAGGTAAATCTTTGTTGCTGTTGTACAAATAGCTGTTGTTAATAGTTTTTTTGTGAAATAATTGATTTACAACCTTATCCTCCAAATTTGCCTTTTTACTTCTCTTGGTGCAATTACTGTGTTTGTGTTCATTCAAACGTTAGTTTTAGGCTTCAACTGACACAATCCTAAAAGAAAGGAACTTATTAACGTCTCCGACAAGTTTTTTTCTTCTTCTTTTCTGTCACTTTAAGTTCTTTGTCTATATTCGTTGTCAAAGGGCTTAGGCTTCAAGAAATTGTGATTCTCGAAGGTAAACAACACTTGAACAATATATAATGATATAGATGGCAGTAAACAACACTTGGTCTTTTCAAACGATGATCTCGACCCATTTTCCTCTTCATTCTCATCAATTTGTTTCAGTTACTCAAATTAACTTCCTCTTCCACGGTGTTGACTGTCAGACTTCCAATAATACTCTCAGAAACATCCATGCTAGTGATATCATCTTTGCCGCCTCGTGAAAAGTCTTCTTCAGTCTCAACATTCTGTCTATCTTTGTACAAAACTTGCTCGTTGAAGATACTTCAAATGATTATATCTACTACCATCATAGAACCGGTATACAAACTTGGCTACCATGTCTAAAAAAAATAATATTGCATTTTGAATCAAGTTTGATACCATCAATAAGTTGAGATTATATGACAACCACCAAATATTTATAAACAAAACATTAAATAAGATTTTCGAATCCACACCTTTTGAAGGTTTCTTACACTGGAGGTATGCGTTTAATTAGATAAATTGCCGTGTTTACATTACTTGACCACATTAACTTAGGCAATCCACTCTGTAGTCGCATGGTTTTCGTACGCTCCTTCATGGTTCTATATACACGTTCCGTCACTCCATTCTATTGTGGTGTCTTTTGAAATGGATCTTTTATCACGGCATTCAACAACTTTTACATCAATGCATTTTCTGCTATTATCAAACCTTAAAACACTTCAAATTATCCACAATTCAAGATATACCCTTCCACTCTGACAATTTCTTGAACACCCGGATTTTTCTTTCAAGATATAGACCCATGCTTTACTCGTTAAATCATGAAAAGAAGTTTCATAATAATTTGAGCCTCCAAGTAGCTACGGAAGATCACCTTTACATATCGGAATAAACTTGCGATGCTTTTTTCTCTAAAGTTTTCAATTTTTTCCACCTAGAAACTCAATTTATTTGCCTTCCCTAAAAAATCCTTGCCATGCAAATGTGGAGATCAAAGGGCGACATGGAAGTTTCATGTTATAAGTTTGTTAACACGTTAATTCGTTTTCTCATTTATTTGACCCAAACGATAATGCCAAAGATTAGGGTTTGATTGCGAATCAAGTATCATTTTACTGTGTCATAGGCTCATAGCTTATCATGTATCGACAGTATAGTGTAGGAACTTTACCACCTTTTCTGTTGGCGAAACTCTCTCCAGAATCTTGTTCGCTATGCTCCTTGCCGGGCTCTTGATCACTTATATATACTACTATTGCTCAAATTTTGTTTTCCAATAGCGTTACACCATACACCGTAACTTTGTCCACAAAACAGTTGACCCCGTTATCACACAAAACGACCTTTCCCTTATCCAGATAGACGCCATGGATACACACACAGAGATGTAGAGTGGCTAACTGTAAGTGTGAAGTGATAAAGAAGGCCGAAGAAGGTCGCATGCATGATTTATAAGTTGGAAAAACCATGTTTAACATGTTAGTTTCCGAATGGTCACGAGACCATCTTTGAGTCAAGATTCCAAGTGACAGTCGTTGTCTTTTGACACCATACTCAAGACGGTTGAGTAGATGGTATGACAAGATTTGTAACGGTATGTCGCATGACCTATTCGGAGAATGGGAGTGAATAAAAATTGGCGTAAAAAATTGGGATTGAGAAAGTGGAAAACTCTTAATGCTGAAAAAAGGGGTTAGATGAGGATAACTCATTGGAAATTGTCCCACATTGAAAAATGAAGAGTCATTTTTACAATGTATATACAAAGCTATCACTTGTTTATATTAAGTTGTGTGTCCACATACTCATGTGTGTATTGTGTACCAAAAACGCGCCTGTTCGACAGCATATAAATATATCATCTCTCTAAACAGAAGCATTATATTTTAGTCAGAGAGAGCCACCCACCAACAGCTCGACCTTGACTCGTCGCCAGTTTCCGGCAAGTGATCCGAGACGTTGTAACTTGGGATCGAAGCGCCAAAAATAACCAGAAACCTCAAAGATGGTTAGGCGAATATCGGTTAAGGGCTGTTAAACAGTAGTCTCGTCTATTTATTTTCTGTCATTTTTCATTT
Source organism: Primula veris (assembly GCA_963682055.1). Lineage (NCBI taxonomy): Eukaryota > Viridiplantae > Streptophyta > Magnoliopsida > Ericales > Primulaceae > Primula > Primula veris. The sequence goes on along the minus strand of OY821750.1, from coordinate 27,919,427 downwards.
CATTTCTGTAATTTAATTTCAGTATTTCAATTTTCTGTCCTTAGCTGTAACATTTAAATTCTGTTTTACCTTTCTGTAATTTATTTAAAATAATGTTTCAATTCTGTAATTTAATTATGTAATTAGATTAGTTTCATTTCAGTCCTGTAATTTATTTACAGAAACGGTCCAGCAGTTTAGTAATTATAATATTCTGTATGACAGTTTCGTTTAATTACAAACCAGTCCAGAAGTTTAATAATTTATATTAATCTGTCTGGAGGTTTAATTAATTGCATTTACATTCTGCAAGTATCATAATTTTATAATAGAGTCATATTTCATTATAGAAATAAAATTGTTTATTTATTTTTAGTCTTTGCACTTTAAATTATTTTTTTTACTTACACGAAAACCAACATTATATTCATATTCCATTCTAAAATAAGGCTTTCACTTGGAAATTATTACTCATGTGCCATCCTACATTTTTTCACAAAAATTATAAAATTGTTGCATGTTTCTACATATACATTCACCTCAGGATCTCAGATTACAAAGCTTGCACTTAATAAAAATCAATTTCTCATGAAAAAACAAATAAATACGAAGGGGTTTCTACTTACTAGTTTGTTTACACTTAAAAGAAGAGGTTTAGGGTTCCATGCACCGACTCGTATGAGTATTTAGTGTTTTACTGGCATTTTATATCCAGGGAGGCTAATAATAGTTAATCCTAAAAATTTATTGAAATGAAAAACGCACATGTTTTACCCATGACTAACTTCCGTTTAACTAGATTTGACGGCGGTAGATTTAACGGTGGTGTGTCAATTGATCAATTAAAAGAACGTTAGTATGGCAATTGTTAAAATTGTTAGAATGATATGCAAATTGTTAACTACGGAAATGTTGGTATACGAAACCGTAATTATCCGAGTAATTATGTGTAAGATATGTCACTTACAACAACAAAATATCATCTTAAGCTATTTCATTGAAAAGTTAAAATTTAAGCAAAGATTAGCGCTGAGAAATATATATAGGGAAGTCCTTTAAACGAATAGAGATTAGCTGAGAAGGTAAATGAACAGAGTTAAACACACATATTTATTATTTGAGTAAATTGAGCTTAATCGCACATTATGATCTTTACGCACTGGGTGTGTATATATATATATATATATATGTGTGTGTGTGTTTATTGGTGTTTTGTATCACATTTTGTGAAAACAAAATTCCTTTACGGTGTTTGCTAGGGTTATTTGACTTTTTTCTAATAAAAATTAAATTATATAGTTTTCGTTTTTTTGTGTGCGTATTGATATAAAATGACAAAAAGAAAATGCTAGCAGACCTTTCTTAAGAAAATACGGTAAGCTATTGGAGTTTTCGTTAAAAAAATGATCCTCTTTAATTTATAATTTAGTGTGCGTATTGATTTTAAAAGACAAACAGAAAATACCAGCATAATTTAAATGAAATTCGAGAAATTAAATTGTTCTGGGAAGTTCTTGCACAGTTCAATATTGGTTGAATAGTTAGTTCTCTTACATGAAAATGCAATAAACTAAATTCTATAATTTAATTGTTCATTACGAAAATACATGTAATTTTCACCAGTTTATAACTTATATTAAAATTATCGGAATGAATTTTTTTAAAATCTAATCATAAAATTTAACATTTGAACTATATTATTAATTTTTGAAAATTTTCATTCCGACAATTTTGATAAAAGTTATTGACTGATCAAAATTGCACGTAATTTCGTAATTGACAATTAAATAGGAACGGAGAGGGAGTATTATAAATACGTGCAACATCTATAGGAATCAGGGCGTTTCAATGGATCTACAAGTCACCTACATAACAAGAGAATTAAAAACAAAGGGGATTTTAAACGACATCGGATGAAAAGTGTAGAAACGTATAAACCACGTTCTGGTGGTTTTATTCAGATCAAAATATATAAGTAGCTTTATGCGATATATATATATACATATATGTAGAGAGAGATGAAAAGAATGAATTTCTTATTAATTTCTCTGTGTAAACACATATATATATATTTACATAAGTTTATATTTAGTCCTATCAATTACAAACTTAACAATAATAGTCCAAACAATTATGTTCTTATCTGATCCAGTGAATATGAAACATTACAGAATTAAATACATATTTACTGCTAAAGCCCTGTATTCTGCCTCAGCACTACTCCTTGAAACTACCTTTTGCTTTTTTGCTTTTTTACTTTTTCATGATATAAGAGATGTACCTAAAAAGATATAACTGATCTCCTAGTATCTACACATGCAATCCAATCAGAATCACTAAAAGCTTGTAAATTTAAAGAGGATTTAGAAGAGAAAAATATACCTTGAGCTGGGTCCTTTTTTATGTACCTGAGAACTCTTACTGCAGCTGCATAGTGTGATTGACTTGGTGCTGCTAAAAATTGACTTAACACATGAACTGAAAAAGAAATGTCTGGCCTGGTAATGGTCAGATATAGTAATTTACCAACCAGTCTTCTATATAAAGTAATATCCTCAAAAACATTATCATCAATGCTTGTGAATTTTTGTTTGGTATCCATTGGAAAAGAGGTTGGTTTAGAAGCTAATAAACCTGTATCTGCTAAAACCTCTAGTGCATATTTTCTTTGACAAATATGAATACCTGTTGAGTTTCTTGCTACTTCAAGTCCTAAAAAATGCCTTAATTGACCTAAACCTTTCAGTTTGAATTTATTATCCAAAAAAAAACTTAACCTCTGTTATTAACTCTTGAGATGCACTTCCTAGAATAATATCATCTACATACACCAGTAAAACTAAAAACTACCATTTTTAGAAATAGTAAACATAGAGTAATCTGCAATTGATTGCTGAAAACCAAAACACAAAAGTGCACTACTTAACTTGGAAAACCACTATCTAGAGGCATGTTTTAATCCATATAAGGATTTTTGTAATTTACAAACTAATTTCTTATTGTCTTGTAAAAAACCTGGTGGGGGCAACATATAAACTTCTTCTTCTAGCTCACCATGTAAGAAAACATTGTTAACATCAATTTGTGCTAAAAACCAGTTTTGAGAAGCTAAAACAGCTAAAAAACACCTTACTGTAGTCATTTTAGCAACAGGTGAAAAAGTAGCTTCATAATCTATTCCTTCAAGTTGTGTAGAACCCTTAGCTACTAACCTGACCTTCTATCTCTCTATTGACCCATCTGCTTTATGTTTAATTTTAAAAACCCATTTACAACCAATTGGTTGCTTATCACTAGGTAATTCAGTTAATAACCAAGTTTTATTGACCTCTAAAGCTATAATCTCATCTTTCATTTCTTTAATCCATAGTGGATTAATGCTAGCCTGCTTATAAGTTTTAGGTTCCACAGCAGAAGAAACTGATAAACAAAAAGATTTATAAATATGTGAAATATTATCATATGTAATGCAAGAACTTAAAGCATGAGCAGGATTTGATGTAGGTAAAGAACTATTAACACTACTTATTGCACAATGATAATCTTGTAAATAAGTAGGAGCTTTACCACTTCTTTTTGTCCTCTTAATAGGTATAATAACAGAATCATTAGCTGTATTATAAACTTCCTCAACATCAGAAACACTATCATTATTATTATTATTAACATCATTGTTACTAAGTGAATAGTTTTGAGTTTGTTTTTGAAAAGGAAAAACTTCTTCATAAAAAATAACATCCCCGGTAAAGAAAAAACCATTAGTATTTAAATCTAACAATTTATAACCTTTTGTATTTGTTCCATATCCCAAAAAAACACATTTTCTACCTCTAGCATCAAACTTAGACCTATTTCTTTTTAAGGTACTAGCATAACACAAACATCCAAACACTTTTAAATGATTATAAGTAGGTTTATAACTATAAAGAATCTCATATGGACTTCTATTATTTAACAAAGGAGTAGGTGTTCTATTTATAAGATAAGCTGCAGTTAATACACATTCTCACCAGAATTTCATAGGTAAAGAGGACTGAAACCTTAAAGCTCTACCAATATTTAACAAATGTTGATGTTTTCTTTCTACTATACCATTTTGTTGTGGTGTTTCTACACAACTGGTTTGATGAATAATCTCATTTTTAGAATAAAAATCCACTAAATTAAACTCAGTCCCGTTATCACTTCTTAATATTTTTATCTTACTATTAAACTGAGTTTCCACCATTTTACAAAACACATGTAATATTATTGAATTTCAGACTTCTATTTTAATAAAAACACCCAAGTACACCTAGTATAATCATCTACTATAGTCAAAAAATAAACAAAACCATCATAAGTAGGAACAGAATAATTACCCCAAATATCACAATGTATAAGATCAAAAGCATTATTAACCTGAGTACTACTTGATGGAAAACTTAATCTTTGATGCTTGGCAAAGTGACAAATATCACAAGGAGTACAATTTTGAACAGTAAATTTTACTTTTACATCTTCTGAAATCAAATTTAAAACAGATATAGAAGGATGTTCGAGTCTGAAATGCCAAATATGGGGCTTATTGTGCAAAGAAAAACTATTACAGCTAATATGAGAAGAACTATGAACACCCTTTCTAATGAAAACATATAAACTATTTTCTGCTTCTGCCCTACCAATCATCCTCAAGGATACCTGGTCCTGAATATAACAGGCATTTGAATCAAACAACAAAGAATAATGAGAATCCCTAGCTAACTTATTTACAGAAACAAGATTGTAACCAAAAGAAGGAACACAGAGGACATTCTTTAACACTATTCCATTTTTAAAAACACACTTCCTATATGAGTTACTGCAGCAACTTGTCCATTGGGTAGATTAACATGAGAATCAACTAACTTATAATGACTAAGATGACCTAATGAAGCAACCATGTGTTCATTTGCACCACTGTCAATAATCCATAAATTGTAATCATAAGCATGTTTCTTTTTATCTAAAAACAAAGTAGAACAGGTTATAGACATACCTGTCATGTCAGTATACACCATATTAGATATTGCATTAGAAGTATCTACAGCTTGTTGTTGTCCATTTTCTTGCTTTCTTTCTTGATCAATAGACCCTTGAATGTGTACAGGAGTAGGATTGAACATAGATGACATTCCATCATCTTGATATGAAACTTGGTGTGCCATATTACCACCAGAAAAATTCTGACTAAACCCTATTGGCCTTGGTGTCCAACCTGGTGGATAACCATGAAGCATGTTGCACCTATCTTTGGTATGCCTATTAGAACCACAGTGTGAACACTTCATAGGATTACCCCTTCCCATATTAGGCCTAAAAGGTCTAAAATTATTAGCAGCAGATACAGGTGGCCTAAAACCTTGATTAGTGGAACCCCTAACATAGTTACCCTGATTATATTGAGAAACAAGAACCATATTTTGCTGATTAGCAACTGTATGAACACCTAGATTCTGTTATTTCTTTTCTTGTCCCATTAACTGATACATATCATTCGCACTAGGAAGTGGTTTCATTATTAAAATCTGACTTCTCACATGAGCAAACTTCTCATTTAAACCCATTAAAAAGATCATTTTAAAAACCCTATGCTCTATTGCTATTATAACAGCCATGAAATTACAACCATAACTACCAATAGTACCACAAGTACACCTAAATATAGGACTTAAAACACTTAGTTGGTTCCATAAGGTTTCTAGTTTGGTAAAATAAGAAGATACAGAAAGATCATCTTGAACCATTGTATGAATATCATGATGAAGTTCATAAATCCTAGCCTCACTACCCTGAGAAAACCTTTCTGTCAATTCTTTCCACATCTTAGAAACACTATCAACATATAAAATTGACTGTCCTATCTCATTATTAATAGAATTAATGATCCAGGACATAACAATCAAATTACACTGCAACCAAGCCCCATTCATGGGATCACTTTCTGGTGGACAATATAAAGAACCAGTAATAAAGCCTAATTTTGATTTAGCACCTACTGAGATTTCCATTGCTCTCCTCCAAGAATGAAAATTAAGACCATTCAAAACAGGATTGACTAAGCTGGTACTAGTATTCTCTTTAGAACCAATAAAATAAGGGCTCATAGTAGTAACAGGCAGATGATTATTAACCCTAGAATTATCCCCTATTTGATTTTCTTCTGATCCTGACATAATCTTGAAAACAAAATTCTCAAATATCAACCAGAAATCTAAAAAGAACTGAGAGAAAGAAACAAAACCCTAATTCCAATATTCAGAAACCTGATAATAAGAATATTAACAGACCTAAGAGATATAAGGGAAAATAAGAAAGATCCAGTGAATACCGAGCGTAGTAATGATCGAATCGAAGAGAAAACAACCAATCAACCAAAAACCCCAAATTTGTTGAACAAGAACCCTAAAAAAAACTTCAACAATACAGAAACCCCAAATTTCTGAATAGAAAGCAGCGGAAGAGCCAATCAATGCTATGATACCATGTAGAAACGTATAAACCACGTTCTGGTGGTTTTATTCAGATCAAAATATATAAGTAGCTTTATGCGATATATATATACATATATGTAGAGAGAGAGATGAAAAGAATGAATTTCTTATTAATTTTTTTGTGTAAACACACATATATATATTTACATAAGTTTCTATTTAGTCCTATCAATTACAAACTTAACAATAATAGTCCAAACAGTTATGTTCTTATCTGGTCCAGTGAATATGAAACATTACAGAATTAAATACATATTTACTATTAATTACACATTAGTCTTGATAACATCCAATATACTCAATAAAAAGTAAAAAAAAAAATTGTGTTTTTAATTATATTAATAATCTTAAAAATATAAAATATTAATCAGTATATAGAAATATATATTTAATTTTCAAAAACCAACATTTTCAATTCTTATTTTAGATTTGGTGCATTTTAACCTAGAATCACGTAACATCAAACTTTAAAAAAAAACAGCATCATGTAGAATGTATACCAACCTTTACAACTGTTTTAAAAAGTGTGTGTGTGTGTGTGTGTTTTTTTTTTATTGTATGTGACTTTTCATTATATTTCTGTCAAATTACCCTTTAACCAAAGTTAGCAAATAGAACATAGTATTAAAATATTACTAGTAGGACATGAAAATGTCTAACATAGATAGAAACATAAACTTGAAAAGAAGTCACTTTTTTTTGGAAGATTTGAAAAGAAATCACTTGGTTATGGTATGATTGATATTAAGGACAATACAAATTAAGCTCACCAATTAATAGCTCAAAGTCACGAGAAAAACACGACAAAGGATGACACTTTCTTCATTTCAAAGCTTAATATTTATGTAAAACTGTTTTTGTGTGATGACGAAATTAACAACGTTTATTATCTATTACAGTCAAACTAAAATGCCAAATTAAATACTACGAGCATGAGATACAAAAGATACAAAAGAGATGAAATAGTTATTAATTAGAATTAAATTTCGTAAATTAAAAATGTGTAAAAGAAATAAATCAGTATACAACAGATTCTATGTACGTATCACATTTATACCGAATTGACTTTATTAATCATTCGTTCACATTTAATTATCCATTACGAAACTACGTCTAATTTTAACTGGCCAAGAACTTTTATTAAAATTGTCGGAATGAATTTTTGTAAAAGTTGATCATATAGTTCAAATGTAAAATTTTATGATTATATTTTAAAAAAATTCATTTTGACAATTTTGATAAAAGTTATAAACCGATCAAAATTATAACTAATTTCGTAATGAACAATTAAATGATGAGCGAGTAGTTAATAACTTAATTTTGATCAACCGCATGTATTGACTATTCATTAAAAAGTAATTGGTCGCGTGGACTTCTATCTTTAATTTAGAGTTCAACAAATAGCAATGTCAAGAATTAACTTTAATCGGGGGGATTAAGAAGCCGATAAACTCATTTTGTTAGAAAATGATATGTGTTGTGATACATTGTATGTAGTTGTCCATATTCATGTATAGGTTACATACATTGTGTATAACCTTTAAGTTTATGACTTATGACTTTCTAGCTTCTCGCATATACATGTATCTTGTTCCACCCCTCCACTATATAAAGGGGTTGAACTCTTCATAGTAAAACACATATTCATACTTGAATAAGACGACTTTACTTTCTCTCCATACTATGTCGATACTTTGCTAATAGTTGCCACACAACACGTTATTGGCACTTTGCTTAACGACGAAATAAAAAAATAGCTAGATAGTTTCATTAGAAGTGAGTATACGGTCTATTTCTTCCTCGACGATTTAGTAAGAGGGTTTATTGGGTTGCTAGATCACATATCGATCATCCTTTTTGCATTTCCGAATTAAGGTACACAATTTCTACTTGTAATAAAACATAGAAATTGCATGTTAATCTATAATAAAACCGGAAATCTCAAGTTTAAGATTTATATCACATGATGGATGCTTTTTTTTTTATGAAAAATTGCTATTGGAACTCATGTATGTCACTTATAACTTGTAAAATTAGACATAATAAACTGTCGGACCTAAACTGTCATTTTTAGAACATTGGAGGACTAATCTGTGACTTACCGAAACTTTAGGGTCTCTATGTAAATCTCCTGAAACTATAGGACCGGCACTGAAATTACCCTTAAAATGCATATAGTTTCCTTTATTTACACTTGTAGTCCCTGTAGTTACTCCTTATACACATAATAGTATATATGTACGAGTTTACCCATGTTTGTTTGGTCCGAAAATACTTATTTACATGCAAATGATCTAAGATTTAATTGCTACAACTTATAAAATTTGTAGAAATCTTGTAGAAAACACCTCTTGCATGATAGTATTAATTTCTTGTGTAACATTAACTAAATTTAGCCTCTTAGCATGCCACCATTTATTGCCTATGAATTGATATAACCTATGCGATGTATTAATTACCCATAGAAAATGTCAAAAGTCACACTTTAGTGTTGGATTAAATAATAACTCATGTGGTTTAATATTACCACTCCATGTTAGGACTAGTTTACATGAGTATGGCATGCCTTTATATTACGATATTGTTGAATGCTATTTTATCTTGTCACATAAAAGCTCATAGACATTTTTATGTTACGTGAGCTTATAAATTGCCTCGAATTTGAACATTTTACAATGTATCTCTTTTGAGTAGAAATTTTCCTCAAGCTTAAACATTTAGATGTAGTTTTTGAGTTGAAAATTTACGAAATCCGGTATATGTATTCACATTTAAGTTGGAATAATTATGAATCTTCCCCAAATAGGCTCACCTATTTGGATACGATGTCTAGGAAATATAAAGGCGGAAGTCGCTCTCCTAATGAGGTCGGTTTTTAAGAGGCATTCGTGCCCACCCCCCTCACCGTCTTTCCTGGTCGTGTTCAAGTAGAGCTACCGAAAGGGGTTAAGTAAATAATAAGTTCCCCGAGTGTGTTTATATAGGTGTATTTTTCGCCGAATTGGTGTCTTTGTATCGACCTGTTGTTCGATCAATGAGAACCTATTCACATTAAAAGCAAAACTATTTTTCAAACCTGTCGTTTCGAAATAAAGTTTATGCTTGTGCAAACCATAAACATATAAACCAGTCGTTTTATATGATAAATAATCCAGAACTCCCAACACATGTTGGATGCCATCTATGATGAGAAAATTCGTAAAAATATACTTGTGAAATGACTGTTTAAATGTTGATTTTAATTCGTCACCACATGTTACTCACCCTGATGTGTGAAAATGTGATGCCCAAATTTTTTTTGGATGCCATCTTTGATGAGTAAAATACGAGTTTGTTGTTACCATCACGATGAATGCTAAGGCATTGATTTTATTCCGCCGCCATATTTGAGACGTGATGACGTCTATGGTGAACAAATGTATGAAATTGACATATTGGAGCTATCCTTCACCAAAATACTAGCTTGGAAATTGTATTCCATAAGCAGTATCATGAATTTATATTCACCATGTTCCTTTATCGCTCATCTGTTATTGGATGAGAAAATTACCCCGGTGAGTAGTTTTAATCCTATTGGGTCAATGGCGAATTGTTTGCCTGATATTAATGCTCTTCGTGTACTTTTTTTTTCCACGAATCAAGAACCGAGACAAGTGTTATTTGTCTCGAACTGTCGCGATCCCGATGAATCGCTTAGCCAAGCGAAATTTTAGACAATCGTCAAAATCGAAAACCTGTGGCTCCAAGACAGTAATTGAAAGGAACAATATGGCCCGTTGTCACAAAACAAGAGATAATGCTCAAGGAGCCAATTCTATGCTATAAAGACAAAGGTCATGCACGGTTACTCCTTAAATAGTTCACAACTATTATAAAGGTGAAAAAAACCGATGCTAATGTGGTTAAAGCTAACTGAAAGGAAACTCTTGAGACCCCCGGTTTTGTGGTTCAAATGAGTTTGATACCTTTCTTTATTGATTTTGATAAATCATTGAGCCATTTTTTCGCTCATCTGGATTATGTTTTTCCATTTGGATTATGATTTTTCCATTTGAACATACTTTTGGATTATGGTTTGCATATTTACGAAATTTCTCGAAATAATTTAAAGTGTTTTTGAGCAAATTTCTTTGACAAATGTGACCAAACTTTAAATTATGAAATTTTAGGCAATACTTGTGAGATAGTTGATTTTTTTGGAAATAGTGGGTAACAGTGTACTACATAATTTCACCAACTATTTGCCTAAAAGAGTTCTCAGTGACAACGATTATGGACATGTCGTTCCAAATCAAAATCTTTGGTAAAACCAAATTGATTTGTCAAATGTGAAGTCTTATACTCATGTAGGTCCTGCCGTATCTTGTTGAGTTATAAAATATTCGAGAAAACCAGTGTTATCTGGTAATAGCTCATGAAAGAATTAAAATTTCTTTACATAGCCTCCATTCAATACGATCAAAAGCGTATTTTAGAGGAGTTGAAATGTTTTTCAAGTGGTTTCTACCACAATTTTTAAAAGCATTTAAAGTTAACTTATCATTTCACCTGTCGTCGAAATGATAAATGATTTAGATGCTAAGACATGATTGTCTATACTATCATTCGCCTGTCGTCGATTGATTAGAGCATTTTGATATTGTGGCATTAACCGGATGAGATATTCCCGGGTCAAAAGACGATGCTTGATTTATAATCGCATCGCATTTGGATTCTCTCTAAAAATATATTTCACGATTAATCCGAAATTCATGCCATTAATGCTCACTTTGAAAGACTAGTATGTGTAAAGACCATGAAATGAACTCGTAGAATTCTTGTAAAGAATTGAAGGAGTTATTGTGGACTTATCCAACCATAAGACGGACCATAAATATAAATGGTTATGGTTGATGCATCGACAATATGGTCACATTTTAATGTTGTCCACATAAATGCAGCACTTTCCAAACTTTTAGCCCTATCATTAAGTTGATGGCTCATGATCCGGATTATCCTGAAAAGTCTAGTCGACTTGATAATTCCGAAGAGTAAGAATCGAAATTTCGATTTGAATTACTTGAGTTTGGAAATTGAAATTGAACATCCTGTCGATTATGTTCAGACCCAAATGGACTCACGGAAAGTTTGATGATGCGACTGCAAATGGTTGCACGCATTTCTTGGTCTTGCGCACCAAGATTTATATTTCTATGTGGGGTCATGCTATTTTGCTGCATTGGTCCGTCTGAGGCCCATAGTCACTCAAAACACTAAATGCGCACCAGTTGGTTACTGGTTATGAGCCAGACGCCTCATATGAACGCGTGTTTGAGTGCTTAATATTTTGATTGAGCCGTTATAGCGTTCAAAATATGGACCTCTGAAGGGGACATAAGTCGATTATGAATCTCCTGCCTATCATTTGATAGAGTAACCTTGGCAAGCGATCTCTTTTCCGCATGATATGCGAAAGTGACATCGCTAAGACTGTTCTCCCCGTCGTTAGGGGGAGATTTACACATTACCGTTGATAAGGAACGACGTGAAGTAACGTGGCATAACCCACTCGGTCTTAGCTTGATCCCAAAATTACACTTAGTGATAAGTAAGTGCATAGACTCCCTCAAGTTTAACTAAATGTCAAACACATTTAATGACTTTATGAGATGTCACGAGATCATTTATACCTGCTGCAAAATGCTTGCAAGGATAGACGTCCTTGTCGGATGCCGTGTTCCAGTCGTAACATGTTGCTTTGGCCGAACCTGCCAAGCAAAGGACGCTGCCGTCGGCCGTCAGTCTATCATCCTTCCCAAGATACGAGGAAGTTGACCGGTTCTTAATTCGTTCAGCCCCAGAGGTGGTGAACTGAAACTTGTTTGTCGCACGAGATTATAAAGGATCAAGGAGATGTGTGATTTCCTCCTCATCATAAGAATCTCGAAATATCTGTCGATCATGATATCTTAGACGATATTGAAGCGAAACGAGACTGTCATAGATTACTTATTCATATATTCAGTGACGACTGATAATATGAGCAAATTATGACAGAGAACCATGTACCGTTGCCTGAAGTCAACGTAGAATAGACTGGACTAATGGAAACTTGCAATCCAAGTAGACTCCTTAGCGAAAGTGTGTTCGGACCTGTAGCTCCAACACCACCAATGTTAAACGAGTTCGTTTATTTGGTTATTCGTATGGAAAAGTGATGAGAATAATGAGATTGTAGAATGCTCGCCTAGCAGCGCAAGGCTTCTCTCACATCTTGGAATTGATTACGAGATGGTTGATTTCCTCGTAATGGACGTTATAACGGTCCCCTACTTTATCAGTTTAGTAGTTTTCCAAAACCTGATTATGCAGCATGTGATTGTGGTCACTGTTTTATCTCTATGAGAATTTAGACAAAAAGATATAGATGAAGGTCCCTGTGTGACTTCGTAATGCTTGAATCAAGTAGTTCCTGACCACGGAACACGATCTCAATTAAATGAGACGTTCACTATATGGATTAATATAATCCGAGCGGATGTGGTATACCTGCCTAAGTGAGTACTTGATTAGCTTGGGATACTTGAACAAGTATTATGCCCTTGCATGTTTTATTACGTGATCCATTTTTGGATTTGCCTTCGAGATGAAGGATATTGGGAAGACACGGTAGTGACTCGGCCTGATGATCGAGTCCCATAAAGATTGAATCTAAGTCCATGATTCAGACTACACCCAGAAGGTGTTTTGACGCTTAGTAAGTCGTCAAATTCTCCCATGATCATTCGATCACTAGCCATTGATATAGACCCATTCCGTCCCTGGAGTGACGTTGAAGAGATATCGAACCATGATGTTCATATCCGAGTACAATAAGCACACCACTGTACTTGGTCTAATGTGCTAAGACGAACATCTCGTCTGTTGTAAATTATATAGCTCGACACAACATCGCGCTAACACGCTGACATGACAATGGCCTTAAAGACATTTTTCCATTACCTTAAAGGTTACTTATCAGACCCGCATAAGGGACGTTCCCAATCTGGTTATGTCTTTACCATCGGGAACACGACAATATCTTGAAGGTCTCGTAAACAGACCATAGTGGCTACTTCGACGAACCACTCTAAGCTACTTGCACTCTACGAGGTGACTAGAGAGTGTGTATGGCTTCGAGCAGTTATTGGCCATATTAGAAGTACATGTGATCTTACTTATGATCCTGATGAACCAGTTGTCATTTATGAAGACAACACCGCTATTATTGATCAAGTGAAACATGGTTACATCAAAGGTGACGCCACTAAGCATATCTCATCAAAGTTGTTCTTTATACATGAACAACAAACTCTTCAAAGTATTGAAGTGAAGCATATTGGATCCGAGAACAATCATGCAGACTTGTTCACCAAGTGAGAAAGAGCATCATGTTGCGTGTAAGTGAGAAAGAGCATCCTGACGTATGATTAGTTCTCACTAGTTATTATTTCCGCACCCAGTTGTGTGCATGTGAGTGGGAGCATGAATGGTTGCATGTGTACACTTTTTGTCCTTAGTTCAAGGATTTGTCCCACTGGGTTTACCTTGACAAGGTTTTTAGCGAGACACATTTCTAATCCCGTTCTCACTTATGATTGCCGAAATCAGGGGGAGTATCCAGTTGTATACTTCTAACCATCGTGTACTCTTTTGTCCTTCGATTAGAGTTTTGTTCCACAGGGTTTTCTCTAACAAGGTTTTAATGAGTCACACTGTGTATGGTTATTTCTCTCGTTTTTACTGACAGTTATGCACTCTTTTGTCCTTCGACCAAGTTTTTTCCCACTGGGTTTTCTTGGCAAGGTTTTGATGAGGCACATATTTTCTAGTCAGTTCATTCACGCACTCAATGGCGTTTCGGCCCACTCCATTCGGCAACACCTTTTTTTTTCCTATGATACGGTTTTTGTCCCACATCGGGTTTTTCGGGCTTGAGGTTTTATGTGTTGGCAATAGCGAATGTGACTCAACAACTCATCAGAGTCTATGAAGACGAGGAAGCTTGCAGTATGTTTGGACACCCAAGGGGGAGTGTTGTGATACATTATATGTGGTTGTCCATATTCATGTATAGGTTACATACATTGTGTATAACCTTTAAGTTTATGACTTATGGCTTTTTAGCTTCTCGTATATACATGTATCTTGTTCCACCCCTCCACTATATAAAGGGGTTGAACTTTTCATAGTAAAACACATATTCATACTTGAATAAGACGACTTTAGTCTCTCTCCATACTATGTCGATACTTTGCTAATAGTTGCCAGTTCATTAGGATCAATAATGTTTATTTACATTAAATAATACCAGTCCACTAGATTTAATGTCAAATTATATATAAGATACGCAATATATATATATACAAAAGAGATGATCACATATTTATTAAAATTAAACCTCGTTTATAGAAAATCTGTAAAAGAAATAAACTTCTATACAACTGATTCTATGTATCACATTTATACTGATTGATGTTAATTATTAGTTGATTTAATTTGTTCAACTGCCTTGACCTGACCAAGGTAGAACTGGTACGGATCCACTCACACTAAGGTTAGTTCTATCATCTTGTTTGACCAAAGGGATTTGATAATGGATTTCGGTGTGCGTCCGTTAAGCGTTTCGATCAGGAAACTTTTGAGTATAAGTTGCTAGAATTTGGTCAAGTGTTGGGCAGCCAAAACAGTAACAAAATGCAGCATTTGTTCAAAGTAGGTTTCGGTAAGAATGGTTAACATCAAATGGAGAGTATTTCGTGAGCTGGCTGTTGGAGTCTTTTTAAGACACTTGCGACATCAATTTAGCAGTGAAATACACTCAAGAAACTGTCGGAGGCAGGCGTCAAGCCTGGGGCTTGGCGGTTTCTTTAAAAACAGTTTGTAAACTGTTCATGTATGAGTTATAAATACATGTGGCACAATAGCATTTCGTTTTTACATTGAGTTTATCATAGAGTTTTGGACAGAGTTGCTCTTATAAATGTGTTGTAAATTAATTATTAACAGAACTGTATAATGTAAAAGTTTTCCATTGGTTGTAATTTCAGTGTTTGTTTGTCTATGTTGCTGCGTTTTAGGTCACAAAAACCAGCCTCATTTTGATGTTGAAACGGGTTACGTTTGAAAGAGTACTTACACTAGTGTTGTACGTGAGTGGTTATTTGGCTGAGCGAGTAGGGTAGCGATTAACCTCCGGTTCGTGCCATCACGAGAATTGTTTTTTGGAACGAAAAACAGCCCGGCCATGTGATTCATACAAAATTCAATGAACTAAAACTATACAAAACAAAAGCAACATTAAGTTGTTCTTTTCCCGTACGTATATATACTCCATGTATTATGATATACGATGCTCCTTGATTATATTTGTATGCGCGAAGCTTCTTTCTATTTATGTTGTTTTTTTCATTAAACTTAATTTTTGGCACTCTCGGGTTTTATTTATGTTTTGTTTGATCCTTCCTTTTCTTATTTATTTTTTACTTCATACTCTACTCTCTTTTTTTGTCAGTTTATAAATAATCATTTCTTGTATGTACAAAAGTTATGGTATTGGTCGTATCTACTCTTTTCTTATAATATATATTTTTTACGAAAATAGTACTACAAATTTGGAGCTTCAAAAATTGAACATGTATACCAGTCTATCAAATAATTTGATCAACTCAGTTGCTCACGGTGAGATCATATCTGTTTATCAACATCCAAACTTATATTTTCCGTTCTATATCTTGTAATCATGCAATTTATTACTTGTAACTAGTAAGACGGTAGATCGGAGATTCAAAGAAGGCAATAGGCCAGCGGAACGGTTCGATCATTTATGAGGTGCAACCTACAATAATTCAGGCAATTGTTTCATCATATATATTTTTTAAAGAACAACTTATCCCCTCCCCAACGTTCTGATCGGATATACGGGTGTTGTCCGTCCGAGGATACAACTGTTTTTCACAATGCAGTTCGGAAGGAGCACATAATCTCACTTCCAATCGGCCTTTGAGGTGCAGATTTTCTCGCTAAATTAAACTACATGCGGAAAAAGCATGCAAGTAATTTTCAGAAATAATTTACGTGAGTGTATGGATGAAATCATCTGTTTCGATTTCTTATATAATAATACTAAAATTGTGTATACTAAAAGAGTGTATATTTGATAGTATTATCTTTTTAATTATAATTTTACATCAAATGCTAACAAATTGTATAGTTGATGATACTAAAATAAAACTAAAAACTCGTAATTTATGATATTAAAGGGTAAAACGTCAATAATTAATATAACTAAATCATAATGATGTTGGAAACATGTTTGGTTTTGCAGCGAAAAACTGACATTAGATTTTAGTCAGTTTATCGGTTTTCTCATATGTATTCGTAATTTTTTTTTGCAAATCATTGTAATATTTTATTTTTTAAGTGTTTGTTCCAAGAAATCTGCAAAATTTGACATTTTACATATTTTATCATGTTTAATTGTTTGTTTGATAATTAATAAACACCCAAAAAATTATTTAAAATGTCAAATTTTACAGAGTTTGAATTTTTTTTATAAATACATATGAAAAACCCGAACGTGAGGGATTCCTATGCAAACGGAGGAATGCAATCATTTCAAATTAAGAAATTGACGAGATTCTTATTGCAGATGTAGGGTACGCTCTACTAGGGCTGGGTTCCGTCCGCCTCGGTTCGGTTTTAGCAAAATCGAAACCGAAAAGGAGCATATTTTTCGGTTCGTTTTTTTTCGGTTTCGGTTTTTTTATTTTTTGGACCGAACCGGATCGGTTTTTTCCGATCCAGTTTCGGTTTTTTTCGGTTTTTTCCGGTTTTTTTCGTTTTTTTTTTTTTTTTTTTTTTTGCTTTTTCGGTTCGGTTATCGGTCCGGTTCGGTTTTTTCAGTTTTTTGCCCATCCCTAACCTCTACCATCACCAAATGTTGTATGGAAATTTTAGGTAACCCACCCGTTATAAATTATAATGATATTCCCATCGGCATTTCCGGGGTGACCGGTGTAAATAGGGCTGTAAATGAAACGAAACTAACTGAACAAGACTATGTTCATGTTCAGTTCATGAACTAAAACCATTGTTCATGTTCAGTTCATGAACTAAAACTCTTGTTCATGTTCAGTTCATGTTCATTTAAATATGAACGAACATTTAACGAACATTTAACGAACATTTAACGAACATTTGACGAGGCAAACCCGAGTTGTTCGTGAATATCTAATTTCTTCCAAAACATTCAATAATTGATTTTTTATTTTTTTTTCTTTCTTTTTAAAATATATTTTAATTTTATCATTAATTACTATATTGTTAATTAGGATAAACTAGTTCACATGTAACTTTAAATTTATATATTGTAGATTTTTTTTTTTTTACATACGTATGATTAGTTTAACGAGTTGAACATTTAACGATAAAATCGGTGACTATATTTATAGTATGATGATATAAATTATCATAATAAGTTCAAAATAATACAAACATACCATTTATATTATTATAAAATAAATAAGTTTATTAATTGTGTAGTGATATTAGTTTTTTTACATTATTAATATATTTACTTTTTTATTTTATCAAACTTTATATATAGTTACACGAATACGAGTTTAGACGAACCGAACAGATGTATGTTCATGTTCAGTTCACTTAATAGACGAACACTATATTTTTGTTCATTATCATGTTTATTTATAAATGAACGAACATAAACCGAGTATTAGTCGAGCCGAACACGAACGATTCCACGAACAGCTCATTTCATTTACAGCCCTATGTGTAAATAAACGGCACATTGGTGTCAGGGGAGGCCCAGGCCCAAGTCGAGTAAGACCTGGGCCTTGGGCAATTGATCCGGAAAAAAATATACGGGCAACACCCGACTATATTTTTAATATACTGGGTAGTTAAAATAAAAATATTAAACATCAATTGATTTGCAATGTGTTGCAATAGTTCAAATGGTAGAGTAGTTTGATATTCAACATAGGAGACCATGAGTTCAAAACTTGTAAGTTACAATTTAATTTTGTTTTTATTTTGATTTGTATTTATCAAGCAAAAAAAAAGTCGAGTTTTAGGCATTCCGATAAACTGGACCGGCAGTGATCGGTGCCCGAAACTCTTAATTAAAAAAAATAAGAATGGTCCTATTTTGGTAGCGGTTCTAACCAATCACAAAGCTAAGAGTGAAAAAAGTTAAAAAATTTACCAATTTATTTTCAGTGTATCTGGCTTTAGTACTACATATTTATGCTGACCATTTAACTTCTGCTTAGTTTTAAAGGAATAGATGGCATGCAACAAAGTTGGGAAAATGCCCATATATGCTATACAGGCCATTAATATCTAATCTACAAAGATGCATACTATTATTTAATCCAGGAAATTAACGGATTCTGAATTTTTCTGTGAATTCGAAATGTATATTAATGACTTTCTATCAAGGAACATGCTTTTTCTGAGTCAATAAATTAAGTTATTTTTTTCAAAAATATCGTTAGTGTTGTAATACAACTATTAGCTATATATTTAGGGAGACAGAAGTAGAGAGAGGGGAGAACAGTATCGTCTTTATTAATGAATGAATATGAATGGAATGTCAAATATAAGACCCCTAGCCCTCTTTATATAGATAGAGGGTTAGGGTTACAAGCCCATCTGGGCCCATTAAGTAAAAGCCCAAGAGTCCAATAATCTTACAACACTCCCCCTTTGGACGTCTTGAATTCTTCGTCTTCATGCAGTCGATCTGAGTCGAGTTCATTCGCAGTGCTAAACACATAAAAAAACCTTAGGGACGGAAAACCCAGTGTGGGACAAAACCGGTACCTAGGAGAAACTGTGTAGCCGAATGATATAGGCCGAAATATCATGTAAGTAACTAACCACAAAACAGTGTGCCTCATCAAAACCTTGCCAGAGCAAACCCAATGGAAAAATCTCTGATCGAAGGAAAAAGAGTGCAACAGTGGTAGTAGTAGGGGATCAACCACAAAACAGGTGCCTCATTAAAACCTTGCTAGAGTAAACCCAGTGGGAAAAACCTCTAGTCGAAGGACAAAAGAGTACACAGTGGTAAGAAGTATACAACCGGATACTCCCCCTAATTTCGGCAATCTTAAGTGAGATATGATGGGAACGTGTCTCGCTAAAAACCTTGCCAAGGAAAACCCAGTGGGAAAAAACCTTGGTCTAAGGACAAAAAGAGTACACGAGCATGTGACTGGATGCTCCCCCTCACTTGCACACGACAGGGTGCGAAGATTTCGACTAAGTAGTAATTAGTGCAATAAGCATTCACCTGGATGCTCCCCCTCACTTGCACACGACTGGGTGCAAAGATTTCATATTCCAAGAAAGAGTACGAGCATTCGACTGGATGCCTCATTTACTTACATACGACTGGATGCAAGAAAATCTAACGTGGAATAGAACGAGCATTCAACTGGATGCTCTTAAACTTCATTTGTGAAGATTAATTTCGGCGAGAAATGCTAAATAGCATAATGTAGTCATGTCTCTCTTGATCAATAACAACAAGTTGTCTTCTATGACAAGTGTTTTATCTGGATCGTGAGACAGAACATATGTAATTCAAATATGACTAATACTAGCTCGAAGCCATATACACTCTCCAGTCGTCTCATAGAGCACGAATAGAACAGAGTGATTCACTTGGAGTCATTCCAAGACCTCCAAGATGTCGCCTTATTCCTAATGGTAAAGACATACCATGTTAGGAATATCCCTTATGCGGGTCTGATAAGTAACCGGCATCGGTATAACCGAAAAAGGGTTGCGTTAATTCGAGTACCGAAGGGGGTAGGTACACTCGATGACGCAAATGGGATAAACTAGCCCACTTCCAAAATTACCATAAGGTAAGGGAATGTGTCTTTAGTGCCATTTCGATGGCAGCGTGTTAGCGCGATGTTGTGTCGAGCTATACCATTCACAACAGACGAGATGTTCGTCCTAGCACATTAGACCAAGTACAATGATGCGCTTATTGTACTTATATATGAACATTATGGTTCAATATCTCTTCATCGTCTCATCAGGGATGGACTGGGTCTATATCAATGTCTAGTGATCGAACGATCATGGGAGAATCTGACGACTTAGCGTCATGATGACTAAAACGTCATAACACCTTCTGGGTGTAGTCTGAATCATGGACTTAGATTCAATCTTTACGGGACTCAATCATCAGGTTGAGTCACTACCGTGTCTTTCCAAGATCCTTCATCTCGAAGGCAAATCCAAAAATGGATCGCGTAATAAAACACGCAAGGGCATAGTACTTGTTCAAGTATCCCAAGCTAATCAAGTACTCACTTAGGCGGTATACCACATCCGCTAGGATTATATTAATCCATATAGTGAACGTCTCAGTCAATTGAGATCGTGGTCCGTGGTCAGAAACTACTTGATTTAAGCACATGAAGTCACACAGGGACCTTCATCTATATCTCTTTGTCTAAATCCCCATAGAGATAAAACCGTGACCACATTCATGGCTGCATACTCAGTTTTTCGGAAACTACTAAACTGGTAAAGTAGGGGACTGTTATAATGTCCATTACGAGGAAATCAACCATCTCGTAATCAATTCCAAGGTGTGAGAGAAGCCTTGCGCTACTAGGCGAGCATTCTACAATCTCATTATTCTCATCATTTTTCCTTACGAATAACCAAATAAACGAACTCGTTTAACATTGGTGGTGTTGGAACTACAGGTCCGAACACACTTTCGCTAAGGAGTCTACTTGGATTGCAAGTTTCCATTAGTACAGTCTATTCTACGTTGACTTCAGGCAACGATACATGGTTCTCTGTCATAATTTGTTCATATTATCAGTCGTCACCGAATATATGAACAAGTAATCAATGACAGTCTCGTTTCGCTTCAATATCGTCTAAGATATCATGATCGACAGATATTTCGAGATTCTTAGGATGAGGAGGAAATCACACATCTCCTTGATCCTTTATAATCTCGTGCAACAAACGAGTTTCAGTTCACCACCTCTGGGGCTGAACGAATTAAGAACCGATCAACTTCCTCATATATTAGGAAGGACGATAGACTGACGGCCGACGGCAGCGTCCTTTGCTTGGCGGGTTCGGCCAAAGCAACGTGTTACGACAGGAACACGGCGTCCGACAGGGACGTCTATCCTTGCAAGCATTTTGCAGCAGGTATAAATGATCTCGTGACATCTCATAAAGTCATTAAATGCGTCTGTCATTTAGGTAGACTTGAGGGAGTCTATGCACTTACTTATCACTAAGTGCAGTTTTGGGGATCAAGCTAAGACTGAGTGGGTTATGCCACGTTACTTCACGTCGTTCCTTATCAACGGTAACGTGCAAATCTCCCCCTAACGACGGGGAGAACAGTCTTAGCGATGTCACTTTCGCATATCATGCGGTAAAGAGATCGCTTGCCAAGGTTACTCTATCAAATGATAGGCAGGGGATTCATAATCGACTTATGTCCCCTTCAGAGGTCCATATTTTGAACGCTAGAGCGGCTCAATCAAAATATTCATTAATCACTCTAAACACGCGTTAATATGAGACTTCTGGCTCATAACCAGTAACCAGCTGGTACGCATATGGTGTTTGAGTATCTATGGGCCTCATGACGGACCAATGCAGCAAAATAGCATAACCCCATACGGAAATATAAATCTTGGTGCGCAAGACCAAGAAATGCGTGCAATCATTTGCAGTCGCATCATCAAGCTTTCCGTGAGTCCATTTTGGGTCTGAACATAATCGACAGGATGTTCAATTTCAATTTCCAAATTCAAGTAATTCAAATCGAAATTTCAATTCTTACTCTTCGGTATTATCAAGTCGACTAGACTTTTCAGGATAATCCGGATCATGAGCCATCAACTTAATGATAGGGCTAAAAGTTTGGAAAGTGCTGCATTTATGTGGACAACATTAAAATGTGACCAAATTGTCGATGCATCAACCATGACCATTTATATTTATGGTCCGTCTTATGGTTGGATAAGTCCACATAACTCCTTCAATTCTTTACAAGAATTCTACGAGTTCATTTCGTGATCTTTACACATACTAGTCTTTCAAAGTGAGCATTAGTGGCATGAATTTTGGATTAATTACGAAATATATTCTCAGAGAGAATCCAAATGCGATGCGATTATAAATCAAGCATCGTCTTTTGACCCGGGAATATCTCATCCGGTCAATGCCACAATATCAAAATGCTCTTATCAATCGACGACAGGCGAATGATACTACAGACAATCATGTCTTAGCATTTAAATCATTTATCATTTCGACGACAGGCGAAATGATAAGGTAACTTTAAATGCTTTAAAGAATGTGGTAGCAACCACTTGAAAGACATTTCAACTCCTCTAAAATACGCTTTTGGTCGTATTGAATGGAGGCTATGTAAAGAAATTTTAATTCTTTCATGAGCTATTACCAGATAACACTGGTTTTCTCGAATATTTTATAACTCAACAAGGTACGGCAGGACCTACATGAGTATAAGACCTCATATTTGACAAATCAATTTGGTTTTACCAAAGATTTTGATTTTGGAACGACAGGTCCAGAATCATTGTCACTGAGTACTCTTTTAGGCAAGTAGTTGGTGAAATTATGTGGTACACTGTTACCCACTATTTCCAGAAAACCAACTACACCACAAGTATTGCCTAAAATTTCATAATTTAAAGTTTGGTCACATTTGTCAAAGAAATTTGCTCAAAACACTTTAAATTATTTCGAGAAATTTTGTAAACAGGCAAACCATAATCCAAAAGTATGGTCCAAATGGAAAATTAATAATCCAAATGGAAAACATAATCCAGATGAGCGAAAAAATGGCTCAATGATTTATCAAAATCAATAAAGAAAGGTCCCAAACTCATTTGAGCCACAAAACCGGGGGTCTCAAGAGTTTCCTTTCAGTTAGCTTTAACCACATTAGCATCGGGTTTTTTCACCTTTATAATAGTTTTGAACTATTTAAGGAGTAACCGTGCATGACATTTGTCTTAATAGCATAGAGTTGCCTTGAGCATTATCTCTTGCTTTGTGACAACGGGCCATATTGTTCCTTTCAATTACTGTCTTGGAGCCACATGTTTTCGATTTTGACGATTGTCTAAAATCTCTATTGACTAAGCGATTCATCGGGATCACGACAGTTCGAGACAAATAACACTTGTCTCGGTTCTCGATTCGTGGAAAAAAATATACACGAAGAGCATTAATATCAGGCAAACAATTCGCCATTGACCCAATAGGATTAAAATTACTCAACGGGGCAATTTTCTTATCCAATAACAGATGGACGATAAAGGAACATGGTGAATATAAATTCACGATACTGCTTATGGAATACAATTTCCAAGCTAGTATTTTGGTGAAGGATTGCTCCAATATGTCAATTTCAGACATTAGTTCACCATAGACGTCATCACGTC
This sequence comes from Primula veris, assembly GCA_963682055.1. Classification (NCBI taxonomy): domain Eukaryota; kingdom Viridiplantae; phylum Streptophyta; class Magnoliopsida; order Ericales; family Primulaceae; genus Primula; species Primula veris. Next base: position 27,895,420 of record OY821750.1, on the reverse strand, counting down.
TCAAATGTGGCGGCGGAATAAAATCAACGCCTTAGTATTCATCTCGAGGGTAACAACAAACTCGTGTTTTACTCATCAAAGATGCATCCAAAAAAAAATTTGGGCATCACATTTTCACACATCAGGGTGAGTAACATGTGATGACCGATTAAAATCAACGTTTAAACAGTCATTTCGCAAGTATGTTTTACGATTTTTTCTCATCATAGATGGCATCCAACATGTGTTGGGAGTTCTGGATTATTTATCATATAAAACGACTGGTTTATATGTTTATGGTTTGCACAAGCATAAACTTTATTTCGAAACGACAGGTTCGAAAACATTAGTTTTGCTTCTCATGTGAATCGGTTCTCATTGATCGAACGACGGGTCGATACTGAAACACCAATTCGGCGAAACATACATCACTATATAAACACACTCGGGGAAATTATTATTTAGTCAACCCCTTTCGGTAGCTCTATTTGAAAAACGACCAGGAAAGACGGTGAGGGTGGAGGGCACGAATGCCACTTAAAACCCGACCTCATTAGGATATCGACTTCCGCCTATATCTTTCCTAGACATCGTATCCAAATAGGTGAGCCTATTTAGGGAAGGTTCATAATTTTTCCAACTTAAATGTGAATATATATGATTTCGCAATTCTACCATTCATGGCAATAAATAACAGTATATCTTTTCTAGATAACCACATATATACAAGGCAGTATAAAATATATTCATGATATATATCTAATCATGCAGTAGATTTGGTGATAAACTAAATCAATTCAGGATTATCAATCACACAAATTATATCATACCAAATCAAATCAAATCAATTAACTGCCATATGGTATATTTATATCTATGGTAATATCAAAAGATATGTTGATTATACTAATAAGATATCAATCAATTATCTACGGTTTATTGCCATATAAGTAATTCTATACATGGTAGTTCTAACATACAAGCAAGCAATATATTTTTAATTTACCAATCAATTCTATATATGGTAAAAAAAAATATTTTAACATGCAAAGGGGTTAAATTTACATGGAAACATATCAATTGGCAGTGCATGGCATATGATATTTTGTTTCTTTATGGAAATCAACCAAACATATAGGTGCAAGTTTAAGTTACATAAATATGACAAGTTCTCTATGTCAGATTTTACAAATCCAATATGTACCCTAAACAATATCAGTGGGTAGGCATGTAGTTTATATAACCGTACTCAACCAAATTATATACGCTTGCAATAATTTCTGTTATCAACAAATATAGTTTCAGTATGCAATAGCCCTTCATTGCAATTTATCTATCATGTGGTTATTAACTAAATTGTTTAAAGAAACACTATTAGCTCTCTACATGCGCTACCAAATAAATTTATATACTATCCAATATAGTTATTATGTACATTCATACAACATACACACATGGGTATTCAATAACTGTACAGAGGCTACATACATATGTGCATATAGCATAATTAAATTCACGTGGGAGGATCATACAATACCAATATCACTTACGATTCTAAACATGTGATAACCAGAGGCAAAATAGCTTTAACAGTCCAATTTATTTATACTAGCATGCAATTTTTTTTTTTATTTTTTTTTTTTTACTGCCAAAGGTATAAATAAATAAATAGTGTACCGTACGCCGGGTATTTTGTAGAAGGTCGAAACGAACCCAATAAAACCCGGATAAACCTCAAGATTTATACATACTCAATATCCGTGTGTTTACCCAAAATCTCCAATATCCGCGAACGTATATTTTATTTCTGCGAGCAAAGTGCCGATAACGTGTTGTAATACAACTATTAGCTATATATTTAGGGAGACAGAAGTAGAGAGAGGGGAGAACAGTATCGTCTTTATTAATGAATGAATATGAATGGAATGTCAAATATAAGACCCCTAGCCCTCTTTATATAGATAGAGGGTTAGGGTTACAAGCCCATCTGGGCCCATTAAGTAAAAGCCCAAGAGTCCAATAATCTTACAACAGTTAGCATCATAAACAAATATATTTTGTCATTTATTAGATGAAAAAAAGTTTGATTAGTATTAATAACTCAATGAGGCCTCCCCTCAAATCATACAAAGGGGGATCTCGTTGAGTTCTTTTTCAGGGTACACTAGACTTTTAAATTTTCTCAAACCATATCCCAGTCCCAGTTTTTCGATAAAATTCTGTAAAAAAACTCGGAATGAGTCCTGTAATATGATGATCAGATAGGTCACCTACCCGGAAGAATTTTTAACAAGTTCCTTTACTGCAATAGTGGATGATTACGCAAGCAATTCCCTTTAAAAGTAGTACAAATATTACCATTGCATCGATAGTTTTCAATTTCATGCACTCCTTACAAATTCAAACGAAAAGAGCAGATTGCAGCAAAGGCATTTTGATGAAATGTAAAAGAAAGCCGGATTTTCCTTTTTTTGCAAATTATCAGATGGAACTTGGGTCTAAACCAACAATACATAATTTGGCCTAATGCCAAAAACTTATGTGATTTCATTGCATAATAACTAATACAGCCAAGTCTATTACATAACTTACCAATAACAAACCCAACCCCCCTCTCACTTTTTAATTCTTTCTTTTCGCAGTGCACACTTACGCACAATCATTTTTGCATTTCTCTCAATACAATCCCCAAGCATAAACAATAGGGCTCGTAACTTGGTGATCAGCATTACTCCATGTAAGCGAAGCAAACACATACGTGTGCCTCTCAATACTAGTCTCGTTCACACCTTTCTTAGACACAAAAGTCACGGTATAACTCTTTTTATCCCCAACTTTGTCAAACACAAGCTTAGCAGGCTTCACCTTTACTCCAATCGTATCAGGCCCAGTGACCGCCACGTCATACACAGACCCGACAGCCCCCACATTCGTCAATACACGTGTGTATCTAACAACTCCGTTTTTTCCAAAAAGAACAGAGAATGAAGGGTAGTTGAGCTGGCCAGGGTTATTGAACTTTCTAGTACACTTGAAATTGGAATGTTTGACAAAAGTTTGTATGTGTTCAGGGGTGTAGTCGAGGGAGCATAGGAAGGCTATATAATCGTCTGTGGAGAGGTCATATACAAGGCCAGGGGAGATGGCCTTATGGGGGTCCACGTGGCCGGAACCATGGGCAAAAGGAGTCGAGATAATCCCGTTGGTAGCGTCTGTAAGAGGAGAGTTGGTGTTGTCACGGGTGTATGCAGTGGTCATGAGAGCGGATTTTATAGCGCTAGGACTCCAGTCTGGGTGAGCGGCCTTGAGAAGGGCTGCTAGGCCGCTTATATGTGGGCATGACATTGATGTACCTGTTATGAGAAAAGAAAAAAAGCAGAATTAGAAACGAGGAGAAAATAAGAACAAGTGAATAACCTATACATAAAAAGAAAAGGCACCATTTCTAACTCTGAACTTGTACCATACTGATTAGTTAGTACTCCTTACTACTTAGTAGGTTGCTTGGGCATTAATTAGCATGAGAAAAAAGAAAAAAATATTTATACAAATCAAGATTATCCTGAGAACCATGTGTGTCCTTCAAATTTCAAACCTTTTAAATAGAAGTATGCACAGGCATGCCAAGAGCCAAAGAGTGTTTTATGTACCACTTAATTTAAAAAAAGAAACTTTTTCCTGATAACTGTGCATCCAATGTCCGAATAATTTTTTATATAAGTTACATAGCATGAAATGGTAGGATGCACAGGCATGCCAAAGGAGTGTTGTGTCATGTGCGGACATCAAGTGTTTAAATTCTACAACACGAATAGAAATCACACTCAGAATTGCAGATTTTGTTAAATATGAACGGTAATCTGGTTTAAGTTAATCCTACTGGAGCAAAGAAAACCTGGGATAAGCTGATATTCAAAGTTAACTAGCATATCAATGTGTTGTTATCTAAGAAATTAATACTAAATATACAGTCTAGCCAATTCAAAAAATGTCAAATATAAACTCGTATGCGTGCCTGAGTCCATACTCATTTTAATGTGATTGAACGAAGCATTAGCTTTCAAAAGAAAATTGATAAATATAGACGGATTAGATTTACTGAAAGTAAGTCTACCACATGGCAAGAACAAGGGCAAGAATAAATATTGAGTCCAAATTAAAGCCATTATGGAAAACTACAGATGGGTTTTGACTGTTAGTGTTTTTACAAATAGCTGTAAGCACATATGGTATTTATGAATTAACCTGCTTTCAAATAAGCATTCAATATCTCTATGAAAGTGAGCCTTTGAAGGTGTCACTTTCGACATATGGTTATGTTTAAAAGTCATTTTCCACTTTGATTTAAAAAATACAGGACATTGCAGATGGATGGGCATTGTAGGTCATGTCAACCAATAAAGGCAGGGCACAATATAAACTATGCTGGTATGTGGATTATTATTATGGCCAAACCTAAAAAGTTGTAGGACCAGTGCATAACAATATCTAAAAGCCAGAAATTTAGGTAGACCATATAAATATGCAAGTGACATATATGATATATCCCACTATCTCAGGCCTGGTTCAGGAAGATCATAATGGCATGTCCATTAAGTTTTTGCTCATCCCACCAAAGCCAGCACTCTCAAAAAACATAATTCAGAGTAACAAAACAAAAACAGTGAAAGATCATCTGGAAGATATTGCAAAATAACTTGTCATAATCATATTATGTGATATGTTACATACATCACCATCACTTGGCTGTTTTTGAATTTCCACAAAATAAGTCAACACTATTTCAAATTAGTTGAAGAACAATGTTTAAAGGCATTTTTTTTGTGAACCTGAAGGTGTATCATTTTTAGAAAATCAGATTTCGTGTTAGTTTGTAACTGTAACAGAAGAAGTACTCTAAACAACATTGTCATCCGTAACGCAGTATTCAGTTTCAATTAAGGTTGGCATTCAAGATTTCCAACAGTGTAGTTTTGCTATAGTTTGACATTAATAGCTTCCTATAATTAAAATTCCTGATGGCTAATTATCTCAGTTAACACCTTCAAAATGACTCTTTTAAAAGGTTAATATGTCTTTTGACTTTCTCATTATGCCCACTCGAGAACTTACACTAATCTGTACTCAAAATCTCAAACCAAAGGTAGCTTTTCAACTAGAAAGCCACTGATAAAATCTACTAGCTTTGATTATAGTGCGAAAACATATACATTGAAATTTTAGACTTCTAACATATTCTCAGTGTTTCATAGTGAATGCCAGCTCCATGAATGGCATCCCCACCACCAAATATAGCACAACAGTTCACAAATTGCGATCACCTACCTCAAAATTAAATAAACCTTACCAATCCTGTACTCCAGAAAGCAAAAAGTAAAAGCTTCTTTGGAGCAAAAATAACACCACAATTCACAAACTGCAATCACCTACCTAAAAGTTAAATAAGACCTTGCCTATTCTGTACTCCAGAAAGGAAAAATAAAAGTTCCTACTGGTGCTAACCAAGCTATACAGTTCAACAACATTTTCAATCGCCAAATTTTCATTGGACCATTGATATAGCACTATTTAATTCACTTGAAGTTGGTATTCAGAATTTCCCACAATGCAGTCTTGTTTTAGTTTGATAATTAGCAGCTGCTATGGTTTTGATATACATATTCTCACTAGAAATCTTTAAAGTCAGGCCAGCCAATTTTATTCTAATTAAAGTTCACAACGCTAATGATCTGCGTTGATACTTTAAAATAACCTTTTCCATAAAGATCTCTTTAAAGTCAGGCCAGCCAATTTTATTCTAAGAGATCTTTTGACTACATTATAATGTCTACTCCGAAAGAGAACTTCACACACCGCAATATTCAAAATCACAATTCTAAAGGTTGCTTTCAAACTGTAAAGTGGAAAGTCATTGATAAAAAAAGCTTCAGTTATAGATGCAAAGATAAACATCACAATTTAGACTTCTAACATATGCTCACTATTTCTTTTATGAGCAAGTGTGCTCACTTTTCATACTCCTATTAAAGGTTAGATCCATGAATGAATGACCGAAACCAAAAATAGCACCATAATACCAAACATTGCGATCATCTAACTCAGAACTAAAGAATAAGTTTTCTTTAGTGCTGACTGCTAAACAAGCTCAGAACATTTGACAATAGCCAATTTTGTTTCTATTTTGCAAAGTCTATGAAACATGGGTGGAGATGCATTCAGAATCACTCATTTGTAAAGTTGACTCATCTTAAGCTATAGTTGTCAACTTTCAACCGTCATTAGTACTCTCATTCGTACCTGATGGTGTGATACAGTGCCTATCTAAGTAGACTATAATGACTTTGGATTTTCTGTAGGGAAAAATGCTTAGAAATGCAATTGTGGAGAATATAGCTGTCTTAAAGTCTCAGAACTTGCATACAATTGTTCTGAATCGACTATGGCTTTGTCTAAAAGAGTATGTAAAATATTTCATATTAGCATACGAATAGCTTCGATGACAAGATCAAAACATACAATTATGGCAAGTATAGCAGTCTTCAAATGTATTTACATGTACAGTTTGTACTTACTGTAACTGCTTCTTCAAAATGTGTGCATTTACATATTATCCAGGTCTCAAATATGCTTGTTAGTATAAAACAGACATTGCTGTTTGCATAATCTATATTCAAGTGCAACAAAAATATACTAAATCAAAATCAAGAACTGATAACTAGTAGTACTAAACTATGTAACTGGGTGAGTTCAGTGAACTTACCAGACATGATATTGAACAAAGTCTTCCGAGTATCCTGCGCCAGCCCTGTAGGCCCAACGGACTCCGACCAAGCCGCCAATATATTGACCCCCGGCCCAATCACATCTGGCTTCAAAATCTCCGGCGTCACCGAATTCGGCCCACGCGAGCTAAACGCCGCCACCACTGGTGACGGCTTGACACCCAAAACCGTCCCACCAAAGCTCAACACTGCCGTTGGCCTCTTATCTCTCATCACATACCCCCTCACCATATCTCCCATCGTCTTCCCGATCGCCACCGCGGGTAGCAAATGCGCGTCCGCCACTAGCTCCTCTCCGTTGGCAGCCATGTTCGCCAAGATCATCCCTATCCCACCCGCGTCCCTTACCACAGCCCCTTTCTCAACCCTAGCGGTTATCCCTCGGTCACATAAAACAACTTTCCCTTTCACCAAGGCAGGTTCAAGCGAACCCGCCAAGCACAAGTTACTTGACCCATTACTTCCTTTGTTGTAAACTAACTCGACCGGTTTTTTCCCCATTCCCTTCCCACTATATAACGAAACTCCGGTTACCTTTCGGTTGTTACCTAGAACAATGTAAGCGGGGAAGTCCCGGTCTAGGGTCCCTGCCCCGACCGTCATTATCCATGGGGCTAAGTTCGCCAACGAAGACTTGACGGGGCCACTGTTCCCTGCCGAGCAGGAGACAAAAATGCCCTTTTGTACCGCCGCGAACGCGCCAATCGCGATGGTATCACGGTAATACGGCGCGGAGCTACCCCCGAGGGACATCGAGAGGACATTAACCCCGTCTTCCATCGCCTTCTCCATCCCAGCCAGGATATCCGACCCGAAGCACCCCGACTTCCAGCATACCTAGTGTTAAAATAACCATGTCGAGAGATAAATGATGTAGAAAAGTAAAGAGACAATATTATTCACTGTACTAAAAGAGTGTGTTGCGTATTTAAAAAGCTCGATTCAAAACTTAAAACAAGCTTAAAAAGCTCGCTCTCCCGCATTATAGGCCGCTAAAGTTACCGTTTTTACGATTTTAGCGTATCTCTTGCAAAAAAAAAAAAATCGATAAGATTTCGCATTTTAATACACTGATATTATTTATGTTCTGGTGTTACAAAATTTACTTCAAAATTGCCCCATAAAAGGCTGCATAGTATTCGCCTGCTCTTTAAATCGTCCAATCGCTCTTAAATTCACCCAGACCGTCAGACATGATTAAATGAGCATTAAAATCTTGGCCCCCCAAATTATTTTAGCACATCCGACCATCCGAAGTTAAAAAACATAAGCGTCTTCCATACCGCTCTTTACTAAAGCTTCACCGTCTAACACTCACTGATGTCATGACAACAATTATAAGCTTCTTTATATCAGTGTTTTAAAAACCTGAAAACTTAGCTAAAGCGTTGTTTACTAAATAAAAACATGACTTTTTAACTTATTTTTAAGCTTTGAATCTAGTTTTTTTTTTACCAGCACTTTTCAGAACCGTAATTTATATAGGCAACACATGAATGCTCGCCAATAAACAAATCTCTAATCAATCTTAACTCAATCTTATTAATGACATTAAACATTCTAATAATACCTTGTACGTGGCGACTCGTGCGCCGACCGCCATGCCCCGTGCCGTACCATGCGCAAACCCTAGCAGGCTCGCGTTCCCCACCCGGGCGCCGGCAGCCGTGCTTGCGGTGTGCGTCCCGTGCCCGTCATGATCCCGTGGCGAGTCCGGCTCCTCCCTCTCCCCCCTTACTCCAGACAACGACATCCGGTACCCCTTGGAGAACTTCCTGGCCCCGACCAGCTTTCTGTTGCAAGAAGCTGGAAGGAAGTCCGACCCTGCTTCGCACTCCCCTTTCCAGGAAGGGGGAACGGGGCCCATCCCGGAGTCTGCGAACGACCTATTTTTAAAATAATCATGTCAAGAGATAAATTAAAATTGAAGAGCCACATACTCCTATTTAGAAAATTGATCATTACTTAATTAGCTAAAATACAGGGTTGTTTAATTATCTAAAATGAATGATTATTTTCTCTTTTAAAACAGTCAATGACTATACTTAATTTATGGGAGAATTATTGATTAGTTCATAGAAACATACTCAATTTATAAAAACCCACATTATCAACCCTTATTTAAGATTTGGTACATTATAAGGATGAAAAATACAAATAACTCCACTAATGCTAATCTATATGTACCGAATCTTTATAAAATACAAATACCCTATCAACCTATTTTTCATCTTTAATTAGGTGCATGTTCACTAATACTAATACTATTAAATCTCATATAACTTACCATTAAAATGTCTCATAATGATAAGGATGGATAATTATTTATAAACCACGTGTTCACTCATTATCTAGTCTATGTGGGATAATATACTTTAATACTCCCCTCGCTCGTGACCCGACATTTTAAGGGTACTACGAGCGGATATATTAAATTAGCGGAGGTGAGCCCAACATCGTTAAGCCCGCTCTGATACCATGTTAAACTCCATATATCTAATCATTAAAAGTTCTTATAATGATAATGATGTATAATTATTTATAAACTCGATCATTATCTATTCATAATATAGTCTAACAAATAGTACGTTTATAAGTCACAAATCTTGAAAAAACAAAAACAAATACCTGGACTCCGGGCAAACCCCCGTGTCGAGCACGCCCACTATAACGTCGCTCGACCCGTGGTCAGTCCCCTCGGCCCAGGACGGTCCGCCCTGAGGCGGGACGTCCAGGCCAAGAAACTCAGGTGTCCTAGTTGTGTGAACATAATAAACCGTATCCTCATAAACTCCCAACACGGAGTCTAAATTCCTTAACGACCCCGCTTGTTCCTTTGTTAAGGAAGCGGCAAAGCCGTTGTATGCGGTTTTGTAGGAGTAGAGTAACGACTCGGACTCCTCGGGCGGGAACCCTTCCGAGAGATAAGAGGGGGAAGGTAGAGAGAGGAGGTGGGTGGAAAGGAACTCCTGGTGGGGGATGTTGTTGTGCTTCAAATGCACAATGTAGGTTTGTTTTGCAGTTACATAAGTTATTAAAATGGAGAAAATGATGAGAAATGGTGGTGGTGACATTTTTTTGGTTGTTTTAGAGTGAGAGTGAGATACACATACATATACATATATGGGATATATATATATATATATATATATATATATATATATATATATATATATATATATAGTCCCACGTTGTGTGCCCAGGGCCAGAGTAGTTTTGTTTTTGTTTTTTAAAATTAAGTAGTCCTGCTACTAATTTATTGGGTATTATTTTATTTTATTTTTGGCTAATCTCAACTTATTGGCTCATTTTTATTAAATAGAAACTATTTTTTTTTGGTACATTATGTTTTTATTTTTTTTCAATTTAACATAGGAAAGTGAGAAACAATAAATAATGGCAAAAAAATCAATTTAAATAAAAAGCAACACAATCATTATGTTAACTTAATTTTTGTTATTCCCCGTAGTGTCCCAAATGAAATGGGACGGAGGAAGTAGTTGTTTTTAGGGTAGATTCTAAAAAAATAAAATTGTATTTTTTTTATTTCATAGACATAATACTCTTTCATTCCCAAAAAAATAGTCCATTACGGGGAAAAAAAACGTGTCAAGTTTGATCGGACAATATCTTTTAAATTACCGAAATGAAATTTTTTAAAATCTACTAATATAATTGAACTTTTGAACTATAATATTAGATTTTGAAAAAGAAGGTAGGAAATTTTAGCAGACTTAAATATAAATGTCAATTATTAGGTTCTCTTGTTTTAATAAGTATATTTATTATACATACGTTGTGTTTGCCATGTGCAATTATGGTACAAAGAAAAAAAAAAAACTTAGAAGTAATTGATAAAAGTTAATATTTTGGAAAAAAAAAGTAGGAAATTTTAGCATATTCAAATATAAATGTTAATTATTAGGTTCCCTTGTTTTAATAAGTATATTTATTATACATACGTTGTGTTTGCCATGTGCAATTATGGTACAAAGAAAAAAAAACTTAGAAGTAATTGATAAAAGTTGATAAAAATTGGGGGTTTAAAAAAAATGAGAGGATAGGGTAATTTGTAAAAAAGAATTGGGATAGTTTGTGAAATTTTGGAAATTTATGGGTTTGATTATTATAAGAGAATATAGATAATGATGGTAATCGAATAGATTATTGTATTATACTATAATGTGGGGGCTGGTAACTGACAGTGAGATAAGGAAAAGAAGTGGACTCGTGTCTGGTTTTATATTCAAATTTGGCTAATTAAAGGGGTTGGTTTTTGGGTTTATTACATTTGTACCATTGGAAAAAAATTGGCGTAACGGTTAAATAAATAAATTTGGACTAAGTGAAGTAAAAAGCAAAAGGGTAGGTACTTTTTTGTGGTATAAAAGAACAGTTTGGCAGTCAAATTCTGAACAGAATTTGTTTTACAGTAGTCGAGTCACATCTCAGTACTCATACCAGTCAAATAAAAGTTACATACTTCCGGTATTAAATTGGAGTATTAACAACATAAACTGAATTATTAAAAAAATACTCTAAGTTGAAACTATGAAATTGTTACATTTTTTTAAAAAAATTAATCATTCTTTTATTCATTACCAGCACCATGAATATACGGTGAGATAAAAATGGAAATACAATCAAACCAGTAATGTATTACCGGTGAATAATTCGCATAATCTGCTAAGTTATCCATAAACCCCACTCTACCGAATTTGATAGAAAAACAATATTTTTATAAACTGAATCTAGAAAACTATTGGAACTTCGGTTGTTGCCACATTGATCGGAGAACTACAAAAACGGAAATGCACAGTTAAATATATATAAAACTTATATAGATATTTCACTTGCCTTGGCATGAATATTTTGTACATAGGGTTTTAATACTACCTAAGTTAATGAAAAATGGAACTATAATTAGTAGTACTAGTTGCGGACTCGAGATTGATTCGGGTATGAAGCTTGAATTCATGTGCCAATTTTTTTTATATGCGTAAGAGACAAAATTATGTTATACATGTGACAGAGTGTTAACTATTTTTTTTTTATAAAAGATTAAAAAAAAAAAGGATGCTTGAAAAAAAGGAGATTATGTCCACCATATGTCATCTAGTTATATATAGACTATAGTCAAGTAGGATAGTAAGAACGTGTTTTGGTTTCTTAAGCATGAAGTACTCGCAGTCAGGGTGAGCCAGGGGTAGCGAAATTACATAAAAACTAATAATACGTAAGATAAAATTTTATGGGGGTGCCAATTTATTGATAAAATTTAGTAAAAAAATGGTAAAAATGGAAAAAAAAAAATAGAAATTATGAGGGACTCGATGATCTGTACTTAGCTTTCCCCTTCTCGCAGATTCATATTTAAAAAAATAGTCAGTATGTTATAATTTACAAACTATGATCGGGCATTTGGACAGAGTTCACCATTATTATATTGTACTTACAAACTATATATAATTGAGCATTTTGTTATAAAGTTGCAACCACCACTTTTTGTGATGAATGCCACTAGTGTTAAAATAATGGAATTCAGACTCCAGAGCATTATTGGTAGCACGCAAGAAAAAAAAGAGAACATGTTTTCCCATTTAGAACCAAGCTTTATTATTGACAAAACTGTGACATATCGCCTAATACGTTCAATACAAGTACTCGGACGATAAAGGTGTAATAATGGTTTGATTTTACGGGATGTTTGATCGGTTAATTAAGCTTAACCACACTACGCTAGGGGTGTGCAAAAATTCCGTAAATCCGTCTCGTAACCCGACCTGCATGGATTGGGATGGGTTGAATGTCAAAAAAAAATCAAATCGCCCCGCCCCAATCCGCTATATATTTTGCGGGTTGGGTTATGGTTGAGGTTCACAAACCGCAGGTTAATCCGCTCCAATCCGTTTCAACCCGCAATATATATATATATATATATTGTGTATTTTAAGATACCAACCTTTAATTATTGTTATATTTTAGTTTTATTACTTGTTCGTGAATGTTCTAAACGTACTTTGATTGAGTTTAATTTATATTTCTGTTTGAAATATTCAATTTATTTTAAAATTTGGTTTGATTATGCAAACTATGAAAAATAAAGGATCAAAATAAAAATTTAAGAAATCTAAACCCAACCCGTCCCAACCCGCAATTTATTTTACGGGTTGGATTAAGTTGGGTTAGAGTTTTAATTGTAACGGGTTGGATTGGTTTGAGTTAAAGATTTAAATTTCATCAATCCGCCTCAATCCGCCCCGTATTTTATTTTACGGGTTGGGTTAGGATTGAAATAAATCCGCCCCAATCCGCCCCTAGACTACACATTTCATTTGACATAGATTTGCTTTTAAATATTTATAATAATTTAAAATTAAATTGTATTCGACCATCGTGAATTTAACTCCAAAAAAATCATTTTGTGTTGTTCAATACCGCTGACCCGGTACATAGTTACGTTATATCTTTATGTTCTAAACTAACGAGTAGAAGATATGCAGATGAGTTGTTATTTAAATAAATAAACGACTTATTTGCCATGTATTTGTAGTCCAAAGTTTAGAAAGTAGTAATATTATTCAATTCTGGTTCCATTTTTTTTCGTAATTAGTAAAATTTTAAATTTGTATACAGATATAAGTATTACAAAATGTTTTTTTTTAAAAAAATTAATAAGTATTACAAAATGGTTAGTATAGTGAGACCGAGAGTAGTGTGAAAATCTAGTACAAAAGTAGGACCCACGCTTCTTTAACCGTTGATTGTGGCGCCATTCCTGCACCAATTTCTCTCTTTCTGTATCTTCTTAGGATAAAACAATACCAATGGACCCCTATATATTTAACCAAATCTATATTTAGTTTATTTATTTCAATATATTATAACAATACCCGAATACAAACTTCCATATAACTCCTTTTTTTAATTTTTATGGACGTAAGGGTAATAGAAACCATAGTTATCAGGAAGCTAGTTTCCTTACTTGCATTCCCTGTTTTCCGTTTTCAACTTTCCGTTTCTCGTTTATCGATTCCTATATATCACGAGTCGATTCTAGAAGAAGAAAAATTCATTTCGTTATCCGCTTCTGTTTTCCCTCATAGTTTTCATGATAACAACCATATTAATTCATGTTCTAATCTTTCAAAATTAGTCTATGACCAAAATAGTTAATATTTATATATATTTTCACGTTTATACTGGTGCATAATCTGAGCAGTCCATTTTAAAGTACACAAACGGAAATAATATAGCCCGAAGTCACGTCAAATCCAAAACAGTCAAATTACTTTCTATTAAAATAAAGAATCATTTCAATTGTTATTGGCAATGTATATCAACCCTTGTACCTTGATCCGATGTTATGGGGTTGATTAATCAGCTCTGATTTGAATTTATCCTTAGGAAAACTAACCTGAGAATTACCAAAATATCACTTCATAGATAAAATTATCCACTTTTTTAAACTTTGTAGATTAGTTATTAGTAAACATTTCATTATTTCAAGTGAAACTAGAGGAATCAATTAGAACTCAAATAAAAACAAGGAGAACCAGTTATGCATTAATCTACAGTTACTTATTATATTGTATTTGGATTTATGTACTTTAAGGAAAATGCAAGATCAGTCTTTGTTCTTTTTCTCTTCTCACGCGTTTTCTGCAATTGATAAAAAAGAACCGTTTTATATTTACTAGGTGCCAAAAATCCTTTTCAGTTTCATTGTTAAAACGTTCTAAAAAGAACCAAAGTTTGCATGGGCAAACATCATTTTTTTAAATTTAACTATTACTCATATAACAGTAATGTGAATTATTCAGTCGCTAGCTCTCTGCTTCTCATTTTCCTACACATCAATCTTTTCTAAATTCATGTGTTCGTTATTTGAAAATTAAACTTGTGATTATGAAAACAAACTCGTAATTCCAAAATACGAGCCTTTACTTTATTGAAATTTCTTGTTATTTATTTGTTTAAAAACCCCAACTTATATATTTGCTTAAAAATATCAACAGATCTCATTCATATATACACACAACCCAATAAGAGCTAATTTCAATTTTGAATAAGCTCTAAATTTCAACACTGAAACCAAATTCAGGCTTTTTAAAACCAAACTAGGAGAATTAAACCAAAATAAAATATTGCTATAATTACTCAACCATTATACAACATCCTCATTAAATATCAATTTGTGTGTCATTCTATTATAATAAGTCAAATAAGTTTGTCCAATTTAGCCATTTTTTTTAAAAAATATCTCAACACTTTTATATTAATTATAATAATGTCATACTCACATAAAAATATAAAAAGTAAAAACTAATAAAACTATTTATCACGCTTTAACAACCAAATATTCTTTTAAATCTTAAACTATGTTTTTTTTTATTATCCACATATTTATATCATAATTATACATATTTTCTATATTTTTATTTGATTACGCGCCGCACACGCAACGCGTGTGGCACAATTACTAGTATATAGAGAAACAAAGACAAGGAGAGACAAGAGCAGGTAGGCTCATCGGAAAAGTACGTCAGTGATGGTGGAGTGTAGAGAGAAGGTCGAAATCTTAATTAATGTTTGTATCTGACGTTAACTTTTATTGGTTTCTGGTGCTTTAATATTATGTCCCGTTAATGTTATTTTCAAAAAAATAGTTCCGTCTATTGTTACAAGTTACGAGTCAATAATTTATTTTTAAAGAAAGTCAAAATAGTCAAGGCTCGTAGTTGAGAAACACGACTCGCTGTTTGGAAAAACAAGTTTTTTTTTTTTGAACTGCGACTCTTGGGCTGAATTTAAAAAAAAACTCGACTATATAAAGGCTCTACTTTTTCGGATGTCATGATGACTTACTTTTTTTTAGTTACTTTTTTACCTTTTTATTATTGTAATAATCTATTTTAATATTAAGTTTACTCTTACTGCCTCATATAAGTTAGTTACTAAGAACTATTTCTTTTTTGTGTATTTATTTTCTATTAACCTTGAAGTCACGAAAGTAATTATTCAAAGCATTAAATAGTATAACATAGTCTTCAGATCAAGACACATAGTAATTAATTAAGGACAAAAGTGACTGAGATTATTACGCAGATAAAGTAGTACGTAATTGTAAACTTAATTAACTTATGTTCATATTATTATTAGTTCCGTATATTAATTATAATGATATCAATACACAATAAATAAGGACATGTAATTATAAAGTAAATTTGTGTACACTCTCGCATTGTTGGCAATTCGTGTCGTAAAATGTCTTAAATACTTTGGAAATGTAAAATTAATTCCATGTTATTTGCAAATGACAAAGATAATGGTATTTTTTTTTTTGCCTAGAAAATTTAAATTACCAATATTATTAGCTTTGTAAAGTCATCTCCATCCACGTAACACTAAAAATGTGCAATTATAACTTCACTGTTAGTTTCCAAGTCACCTACACCAAACACCACACCAAAAAGTGTAATTTAGAATTTCTCATTTTATAAAATTATAGAAATTCTATACATTATTTCAAAATATTTTTTAAACAATATGCATTAACATTTAAACAAGAAAATTAGAAATGTAACTTTTACGTCCGAATTTGTCTAAAAATCTACCACTCCTTTACTTGAGAAAAAAAACTTTTAAATATCTTTTTAATTATTGTAAAACATTATACCTAGTGAAGATACTTCTAATGTGTGAATAATATTAAATGCACTATGATAAGATAGACAAAAATATTATAATATGAGTGAATAATGTTGAAGTGTGGATGACTAGTCTAACACTATTCATTTGCTTCCAAAAACATTATAACTTAAGTGAATAATGTCGAAGTGTGGGGGCCTATTTCAAAAACCATAACTCTTGCCTATTAAAAGATAATTTTAGAATGACATAATAATAATAAAAAATTGATTAAATTGTTGGGGATAGGCAGTCCGACGTCTAGATTTTATGTATCCCTTTTGAGCTGACCCCGGTTGGAACAACATTTAGTGTGAGTAAAAAAACGGAATGATATGATCATACGATGGTGTTAAACGGTTGAATATATTAATCTAATAGCTCGAAGGTATATATTACTTTAAGAGGGTTAAAATATTAGGAAATATCAGTGTTCTAAATGGCGTGCACATGCACAAATTAGGCTAAGACTGTCGTGGACATCCTCGATTTATGCTAGACTTCGGAATTTAGGTGAAATTTTGGTTAATGGCGGGCTAATGATCGATTGGATGTAATTATACTTAATTAGGTGTAATTAAACGGCTTATAGACATAGAAGCGTAAAAGAAAATACTGCTAGAATTACGTTTTTTGTTCAATAAAACATAGAAAATGATGCCCCCATTTTCATAAATTGAGAGTTCCAAAAGGAGGTTTCCATTAAATACATGAAGAAACATATACATGAAAAGGTGTGCCCGTAGTAACATATAAAATAATTTATTTTTGTTGTTAACGCATCATTTTCTTTTTGAAAATTATTAACACACCATATAATAGAGAAAAATGTATAAGTACAACATATATTTTATTATACTATCAGTATATTAGCCACGTGTTACGTGTGCGATACGTATTTACATAGATATAATCTCGACAAATAAACTTAATATTTTTTTAAAATTTTAAATAACAAATGATTAAATATAATTAATTAACAATCGTATATAAAGAGTAACATAATATTTTACTCTTATAAAAAATACACAACGATTTTGTTTCGAATATAAATGTGTGAAAAATAACATTTTTTAAGTTATTTACGTATTTGAATTGAGTGATGACATGTAAGAGTAATTACAATATTAAAGTGATGACATGTAAGAGTAATTATAATATAAAAGTGTCACAATGAGGTATGATAATAAATTGTGACACTTTTAATGTATTAAAAATATAAATGAGACTATAATTTAGGATAA
Source organism: Primula veris (assembly GCA_963682055.1). NCBI lineage: Eukaryota > Viridiplantae > Streptophyta > Magnoliopsida > Ericales > Primulaceae > Primula > Primula veris. The sequence goes on along the minus strand of OY821750.1, from coordinate 27,877,725 downwards.
ATAAAAATTGAAATGGTAGTATATTTTTGGGACGGATGAATTATTACCTTACTGCTACTCCGTAATAGTTAATTAAATGTGGCAAACTACTTCTGTATTTTTAGTATAATTCAATTAAATTAAAGCATAAACGATGTCAACAAGTGTCGCTTTGGCCGAGTGGTTAAGGCGTGTGCCTGCTAAGTACATGGGATTTTCCCGCGAGAGTTCGAATCTCTCAGGCGACGATTTTTATTTTTTTTATTTATCCCTTTTTTTAACTTTTTGAACCTTAAATAATAGGAGTAAAAAGGGAAACTATTTCTTCCTTTTCATTGTTATATGACGATAAATCCATGAAATATCATAGATTTTTTACGAATAATTATAATAAGTTTTCATTATACACAAGCAAACACAAATTTGCAGCTTTGGACAAATTTCACCCTCATTATATGAAATAGTTAGATTTATGTATTTTGGAATTAATAAATCTCTTTTTATAAATGTTTTCTGCTTAATCTAACAAACTGAATTCTAAACTACCTTTATATATTTGTTCAAGTTTTCTGGTTTGTTTGGAAGTAAATGAACAATGAGAAACACTTCAGAGTCGAACACGAAGCTGTTTTAGCTCAACAGTTTATATTAATTTCCACAATTTATCGGGAAATGCTCATATAAATCTTACTTCCTTGCTCCTCTTTAGAGAATGGTTGGTAAAGCGAAATTATTTCCGAAGTTGCTACTTCAACTCAGTACCAGAGTTACTGCGGCAAATGAACTACTTATTTCTGAGTTTGAATCGCTCTATGTTCAGTCTTTTGAAGATAAACTAAACATAAACAAAAAATTAGGGATATGATAATTGAGCAGCTGATACCATGTTCAGCTTTTGATCGTCAAAAATATACGTGTTTATATCTATGTTATATTGCTATTGTAATTCAATATCAACATTTTTCCTTACATCGAGTGCCAATCAACATATTAAATGGTGGTGTTGCCTGTTGGGTTCACATTTTTGATTTGTGGAGTGTAACATTATATTCAACCTTTTCATGGGGAGACTTACATAATTAAGCAATTAAGCATAATCTTCCAGTTTCTGGGGATAACTAATATTGTATTGAATAAATTTGCAGTTTCAACTTCCTAGAGCAAAAGACACTTTCAGATCGTCATCTCAGATTGATAGTAAAATTCAACAAACTCATGTTCAGCTTATGACATATTTCAAGAACAAACTCATGTTATGCTCACTAGGCATTCAGTGTTCACTATACTCGATCGTGAAAACATGACCAAGCTTGCTAAACTACGAACTGATCATGACCAAGCTTTGTGCTCATGCAGCCATAAATAGGTGTACCCTGGTTCAGGTTGGCTAAGTTCCAATCTAAGACGACCATTTTGGGACTCTTGCGAGAAATTTGGACTGTTTCTGGGGCATTTATATTGTCAATCCGGACGAACCAAACAAATTGATTCAGACCCAATTCAAGTTAAACCAAATCAAAGCAATACAAACAGAATTTGGATTCAATGGACTGGATCACATCTGAATTGTTTTTTTTTTTTCCTTTAGGAAAAGAAGTTCAGTACTCCTACTCTGCGAGTTCTGAATTGGCTTTCAGTATACAGATTCTAGGATTCACAAGTTGGAATACAAATTATTGGGTTGATCCAGGTCCGTTCAGATTTAGATGGGTGCATCCAGAACAACAAAAATAGATCTAAACACAAGGATTCTGGAATCGATTTTATGATCAGTCCGGAGAGTGTAAACCAGCAATCAATGTGGAAGTTGAATGTGTTTTCATAAAAAATTAAGTCTCAATCTGCAACTTCAGTTAAGTCTCATTGATAGTTCTGAATTCTGATGTATGATAAATAATCTCCATACAAAAACAACGAAGCATCAGAGCAGGATTTGCTCACCCAACAAAGTTTAAATAACTATAGCAGCATGTAATTGAAGAGAAAAATAACGCTAGATAAACTATTTACGAGCAATAGCAAAAATAACAATATTACACCTGCTTTCAATAATTTACGAACTAAAGTTTGCATAAAACTGGAAGAAAAGTATGATGGATCAACGGATCAGCCAAAAACATCAGAATATTATAACAGCAGGGAGTCAACATCTCGGAGAAGAGAGAGGTGGTTCTAGTGGCCATACTTCTAAAACTCCCATTCGCTGTTATCTGCACAACAAAAGACATGCATAAGCAAAAAAATTACCAAGTACACCCACAAGTATTCAACATAACCGAGCTTTCACAATACTTCAATTCTCTTCAATGATGTTTTTCTTCAAATCAGGGAGAGGAGAAAGTTTAGACATCATACCTAAAGGGCAAACTTGTCGAGTCTTCAGCCATCTACTGATGCAGTGGAAGTGGAAGTGGAATGCGTGGTTACATACACCTATAAAAATGAATACTTCCTTTTCTAAGTAATTAGAATAAAGAAAAGCTAATGCAAAATTTTGCAGCAATAAACAATCGGTCAAAGCAATATAGGAATGAAAAAGAGGGCCTTTCAGGATTCCTCATGAGAGAGAAACTAGAGCCGAGTAAACAGTGGAAGCGATACACCGACAGATGTATCTACAGATAGAAATATGTAGAATATCATCTGAGAGTGTATACAACATGTTATCGTCATAACTTATAAGTCACATATTCAGCCTCTAGGCCACCAACAAATGAGTACTAAGAGAATAAAAAACGGTAAAATTGGTAGCATGATAGGAATAGAGATTTTTCCATTTAGAGATAAATAGTAATGATGGATCTGCAAAGGGCAATAAGATTCAAAATAGAGATGCTGATAGTTAGGGAGGCAAGAATACAATGATAAAAAGAAATTGATTAGTGAAACGGCTCACACGAGCTGCAAATTTGAAAAGTCAGTTCAGGTTTTTAGTCATTGACAAGTCCCATGGAAACCATTAAAACTCAATCTACTAACCGATTCACTAGTTTTTTAAAAGAAAAAAACAATAACTCATTACAGCATGTCCCTAGCAAAACATGCATTGTTCCCCGATAACATCTGCTAAGCCCATACATCTATCCTAGACTGAACATTTCAGTCCCTATTGCCCCCCAAAAATAGAAGAATGGCACACATGAAGCTTTGTCCTCTTATCTTAATCACTGCTTTAAAAAGCTCGCTTTGAAATGAAAAAGCTTGATTCTAAACTCAATAAAAGTTTGATACAAAGCTTAGAGAAAGCAGAAAAGGCTAAAGCCATAAAACGGTTACATCATTAGCGCATTTAGTTTTAGATATATAAAAAAGCGTAACTTCTGCATGGTTAAGATCATATATCCAGAGAAGAAAAATAAAACAATGTCCAGATGACAGAATAAACCTAGAAAAACTGAATTAAGTCGCTCATGTTCTCTATAAATTCCAGCAATGCGGGGTACAAGGATCACTAACAAAGTTATCTACAAGCAAGTATACACACGTAGCAAACTACAATTCATAGGCATCCAAATATGTATCTAAAACATAAATATACCGTAACATCCCGTATTTTTATAAATGGTTTTATTCATGATTTAATTTTTTCAAAAACGTTTTATACAAATTTTACCAAAAACCGGTCACTCGACTAATTTTTAACCAAAAACCGAAATTCTTCCGAAAAACTTTATTTTAAAAACCTGTTACTAATTTTACTAATAAAAAGAACTCAAAAGATTTGTTTCTATTGATTATTTTTTAGTAGTAAAACAATATTTTTGGATTTAGAGTTAACTTTTAGAACTTTAGGGACCAAATAGTTCGTTACCACAAACTTTCTAAAAATAGTTTTGAACCTCTTCAATTCAGCTCACTTTTAATTCATTAAACAAAAAACAAACCTAAAACAAGAGAAAAGAGAGAAAAAGAAGAAGAAGAAGAAACCACCATTAGCGGGTTTTTACCGGAAGTATCTCCTCTTCGCACTAAGGTAACGGGGGTTATCCATTGCGACTAGACGAGAATGTATGTTAGGTTTTGGTTGTGTTTATTATAAATTGGGGGGTTTTTGCCTTTTATATTAATTATGTTTTTAAATTGTTAATTGTGGTTTAGTTGTTATATTTTTAATTCCATTATTTCAATTGTAGAAGTTGAGGTTTTTGACATATTAATTTCGAATTAATGAGATTATGGATGAATTTGCGTGTTTTAGGAGTTGATTATGTGATATTGTAGTGGTTGATGAAATTGGGTAAATTTATGTTGAATAAAGATGAATTGTAGTTTATGCATAAAAAATGTTTGTTAAAATGTCTGAATGAGATTTTATGTTCTTGGAGTTGTTTGGCTAATTGTGAATCTAGCACGTATAATTATGGGTTATGTTGAATTACGTTAGAGTGACGTACGTGAATGTGTTAATTGAATGGTTTTATATTATTGGCCGAGCCCTTGTGATTTAGAATAGTGGCAATGGTCTATGTCTCTTTCTAAATCCGGGGACATAAGACGGCCGAGAGGATAGAGAATGACTCGTCTTACGGACTGGGACGAGTGACGTGAGAGATCCAGTATGCACTATATTTATTTTATTGTTAGCAATGGTCTATATCTCTCCCTAATTCCGGAAACATGAGACGGCCGAAGAGATAGAGAATGACTCGTCTTACGGACTGGGACGAGTGGCGTGAGAGATCCAAGTGCGCACTATAAATCTATTTTTATGTTAGCAATGATCTATATCTCTCCCTAATTCCGGGGACATAAGACGGCCGAAGGGATAGGGAATGACCTAACTTACGGAATGGGGTAGGTGGCGTGAGAGGTCCATGTATGCTATAGATGTGTGTTGTAGTTATTTAATGTATCTCGTTGTAGGATGTTATTATATTTCTTTTTATATGTTGATTATCGTAGTTGTCGTTTGTGAGTTATTGCATTTATGGGATGGAGTGACGGTATTTTGTGATGCCGTCCCGTCTATGTATGTGCGTGAAACTCACCGTTACAATTTTGTCTTTCAGGTACAACTTAGGTTGGCACGTTCGGATAAGAGCATTAACGCAATATCGCATGGGCTCGGGCCATTTTTCAGTTGCTTTATTTTCGCTTAGACTAGTTTTTATTTGAGATTGTAGTCTACGGGCAAAATACATTTGTTCATTTCTTTTTATATAATTTTGTTAAAACCATTTGTGTTGTAGCCGCGTTTGATAAACTTTATATTTATTCATTTAATTATTAATTTAGCTCGCAAGTGTTTTCTTTTAAAATTTTAATTTTGTACCAACAGGTTCTCGTTCCTTTTGTTTAAAAAGGTCATGGCTTAGTGTTCGTGTTTTCCGGATTTCGGGACGTGACACATACCCCAAGCAACAGTACATTCCTCGCTGGTAGCGCTAGCCTGGTTAGCTTGGCACTCGATACCTAATCAAACATTCAAAAGGACACCAATACAAAATATCACAATACATCTCAAAAGAAAATAACGGATCTATAAAGAATAATTTAATGAAGCTTACATAGATCCATGATATGGTTCCGGCAAATTGCACAGTTATCCACAACAATATCTGCATACAGAATCAAGGTGGGAATTCAGGTAGCTGAATTGCTAAACTTAATTAGAAAAAACATAAAAAGCTTGAACTTTTATTCTATTAAGTCATGTTTATTATACAATGAGGAATCCAAAAGTTGTGAAATTAAGCAGAGGTCTACCTTGTTCTTATGTGTTAGTATAGTCAATGTTACATCGCAAACTGGTAATATGATTAAATTGAATTATAGATCAATATGCTTACTTACTACCAAACATAGAGCAGTACATTGCCAATATATATGATTATCGATTAGGGATGGGGAACTCCCTCTCTTTAACAAATCGTACCTTGTCAATTTATAACATTAACAGTTGAATTATATTACAAGAGTGAAAAAAATATCACGCAATATGTTAATGTTAAATAAGTTTTTAAGTTCTAACTTTAGCTGTTTGCCTAGAATTCATATCATAATAAGCACAAGGAGGATAAAACTAGTTATATGTGTGAATGAATTGTGTGTAGATAAGATCAATCACGTATTGCTATTAAGAAGTGACAAAAAACCTTACGTAACAAAAGTTGCAGTACAGAGTTTGGCCCCCCCCTTAGTTGCAGTACAGAGTTTGGACATTGTTTTACTTATCGTGCAAGTGACTTGACTGACTTCCAGTTATACAAACAAGTTTTATTACAAAAAATTCTATTCTTATTATTTCTGGGCAAAACTAAATCCTCAAAATGTCCTATTTTTTTCTTCTTCCGAGTTATTTTGGCTTTTTTTCACCCAAAAGATAGCTTTTTTAAAAACTAAAAAAGCTAGCAAACCAAAAACCTCTATATTTTTTCAAGCAAAAGGCTAAGAAGAAAAAAAACAGTTGCGCCACACTCATGTGAATCAAGTCTTCTATATTGTCTTATGTTTCTTTGTAACCAATTCCTAAAGAGCAATTATATGCAGATACTCATTGCTATACTCTTGTGATTGCCACTTCTTGTCATAGGAGTGAACACAAAATACACACGGTGTTGGTGATTTTAGTATCATCAATGTATTTTAGTAGTAATGTGATTTATTATAGGCCGATGCAATAATGCGTTAAACTCGGAAACGAGTTAGGGAAGTGCGGAGTGCACGCTCGTCGAGCCAACGTATAATTGAATATGAATAATTGAAACGGGGTTCCAAGGGGCAGAGCCCCTGGCGGGGTCCTAGGGGCAGAGTCCCTGGCGGGGTCCAAGGGGCGAGAGCCCCTGGCTGGGGTCCCGAGCGAAAAATTTTCTGAACAGTTTCTTCCTTTCCGGAAAATTTTGAATAGTTGGACCCTTTCCCAACAGTTGCTTCCTTTCCGGAACAGTTGCTTCCTTTCCGGAAAATTTTGAATAGTTGGACCCTTTCCCAACAGTTGCTTCCTTTCCGGAACAGTTGCTTCCTTTCCGGAACAGTTGCTTCCTTTCCGGAACAGTTGCTTGCTTTCAGTTTCGGTTATTGATCTCCTATATAAGAAGTCATTTGGCCTCGGTTTTGGTTACAGAAACATATAAGAAAATTCTCTCTACATTCCTAATCTATTCTCCTTGCCAGAAACAAATTGTTCTTCAAGAATTATCCCCACAAAGATTTCGTGAACCCAGGCAATAATAGGGTCGAAATACTTTGTTCGGAAAGTGTACGAACACGATTCTTCGAAGTTATCCAGGATTATCATACCCTAAATATCTAACAAACGAACAAAGTAGTTTCTGATAATCATGGCTGGAGGAAGCACCGTCAAGGAGATGACTACAAATTTCGGAAAATTGGACAAGTTTCAAGGACAAGACTTCAGGCGTTGGCAGAAGAAGATGCATTTCATGTTGACAACGTTAAAGGTGGTGCACGTCCTGTCTACACCGATTCCAGAATTTGTAGAGGATGACACGGTTGAAAATCTAAGACGCAGATCAAAGTGGGAGAACGACGACTACATTTGCAGAGGGCACATTCTTAACGGTATGTCTGATCCCTTATTTGATATTTACCAAAACGTGGAATCTGCAAAAGGAATTGTGGGATTGTCTCGAATCCAAGTACGTGGCAGAGGACTCATCCAGTAAAAAGTTTCTGGTAACCGATTTCAACAATTACAAAATGGTTGAATCGAGGTCTGTCATGGAACAATTCAATGAACTCCTCCGAATCCTTGGACAATTCACACAACACGGATTGAAGATGGATGAAACAATATCTGTCTCAAGCATCATAGACAAGTTGCCTCCTTCGTGGAAGGATTTCAAACACAATCTGAAACATGGAAAAGACGAACTGTCTTTGATCCAACTTGGAAGTCACTTGCACATAGAAGAATCTCTATGAGCGCAGGAGGATGACAAAGGAAAGGGCAAACAAATTGCTGGACCCTCGGTTAATATGGTTGAAGAGGGTGGTAAGAACGATAACCACAAAAACAAAGGAAAGAAGCGTGCTTTCAAGAACAATAAGGGCAGTTTCGGTGCTAACAAGAAACCGAAACTAGAATGCTGGAAGTGTGGCAAAACAGGCCACTTCAAGAGGGATTGCTGTTTCGGCAAAAAGCACGACAACGCGAATGCAAGTGGTTCAGGAAAAGGGTCTAAGGACCAATCCGAAAACCAAGGTCAGAAATCAATTCGTGATTTGAATAGTTTGATTAAACATTCGGTTTCACTAAATTCTGAAGCATTTTATGTGCAGGATGATGCTATCGCGTGGTGGATTGATTCTGGCGCCACAACACATGTTTGCAAGGATCGTTTCTGGTTCAAGAATTTTGTTCCAATGGAAGATGGTTCTGTCCTCTACATGGGAGATGATCACTTCGCTCCCGTTGAAGGCAAAGGAAACGTGGTGCTAGAATTCAGTTCTGGAAAGACTATTACTTTGTTTAATGTTTTGTATGTTCCTAAATTACGTAAGAATTTAATTTCTGGTCCTGTATTAAATAATCTTGGATACAAGCAAGTGTGTGAATCCGATAAATATGTTTTATCGAAGTCTGGTGTGTTTGTAGGATTTGGATATTATAATAATGGTATGTTTATGATGAATTTGAATGGAGTTCCTAATGATTCTGGTTCTGTATTTATGTCTTCTTCGAATGTTATCAATTTCTCGTTATGGCATGCTCGTCTAGGACATGTACACTATAAAAGAATGCATGAAATGTCTAAAGATGTTTTAATTCCTGTTTTTAATGAAAATGTAGAAATATGTAAAACTTGCATGTTAACAAAGATCACTAGGCAACCTTTTAAAAGTATAACAAGGAAATCTGTCATTCTTGAATTAATACATAGTGATTTATGTGATTTGCATGCTACTCCATCATTAGGGCATAAAAAATATTTTATCACTTTCATAGATGATGCATCTAGATTCTGCTATGTCTATTTGTTGCACGCTAAGGACGAAGCCTTAGATAAATTCAAAATTTATAAAACTGAAGTTGAAGTGCAACAGAATGTGTTGATTAAAACATTGCGTACAGATAGAGGTGGTGAATATTATGATCCTGTATTTTTCCAATCCGTAGGAATCATTCATGAGACTACGGCACCTTATACACCTCAACAAAATGGTGTGGCTGAAAGGAAAAATAGAGTTCTTAAAGAAATGGTGAATGCCATGTTATCTTACTCTGGTTTAAGTGAAGGGTTTTGGGGAGAAGCTATGTTAACGGCTTGCTATTTATTAAATAGGGTTCCTAATAAAAGGAACAAGACTACCCCATATGAACTTTGGTATAAAAAACGACCAAACTTAACATTTTTACGTGTTTGGGGTTGTAGGGCCGTGGTTAGACTCCCGGACCCAAAAAGGAAAACTTTGGGTGAAAAGGGTATAGTTTGCATCTTTGTTGGATATGCTGAGCACTCCAAGGCCTATAGGTTTTATGTTATAGAACCTAATGACTCGATTTCTATTAACACGATTATAGAATCGAGAGATGCCATATTTGATGAGAATTGTTTCTCTTTTATACCTAGACCAAAGGACTCTATACCTAATTCAGATGAATCTCTAAGGGATGATCATTCAATTGATGTGCCAAGTGAGACACTTGAACCCCGTAGGAGCAAAAGAGCTAGAAAATCTAGATCTTATGGATCTGATTTTCAACTATATTTAGTTGAGGGATCAAGAGATCAGATTGGTACTCAATACTATTATTGTTATAGTATAGAGGAGGATCCAAGAACGTATGATGAAGCTGTGAAATCTCGAGATTCTGTTTTTTGGAAAGAAGCAATTGATGAAGAGATTGGTTCTATCATGGAAAATAATACTTGGGTATTATCTGATTTACCACCAGGTTGCAAACCATTGGGTTGCAAATGGATCTTCAAAAAGAAGATGAAAGTCGATGGTACAATTGACAAGTTTAAAGCTAGATTAGTTATCCAAGGCTTCAGACAAAAGGAAGGGATTGATTATTTCGATACCTATGCTCCAGTTGCCCGTATCACTACTATTAGATTGTTGATTGCCTTGGCGGCTATTCATAATCTAGTAATTCATCAAATGGATGTCAAAACAGCATTTCTGAATGGTGATTTGGAAGAAGAAGTGTATATGAAGCAACCTGAAGGATTTGTAATGCCTGGTAATGAGCATAAAGTGTGTAAGCTAGTTAAGTCGTTGTATGGGCTGAAACAAGCTCCGAAGCAGTGGCATCAAAAGTTTGATGAAGTTGTTTTGTCTAATGGTTTCATTCTAAACCAAGCAGACAAATGTGTATATAGCAAATTTAATACATCCGGTAAAGGAGTTTTCATTTGTCTATATGTTGATGACATGTTGATCTTTGGCACCGACCAAAATCAAGTTGATAAAACGAAGAATTTCTTGTCATCAAAGTTCTCCATGAAAGATATGGGAGAAGCGGACGTTATTCTTGGTATTAAGATTAAACGGGAGAATAAGGGGATTGTAATTACGCAATCTCATTACATTGAGAAAATACTCAAGAAGTTCAATTATGAAAGTTGTTCTCCAGTAAGTACTCCCATGGATCCGGGAGAAAAGCTTATGCCAAATACAGGTAAACCTGTGGATCAACTTGAATACTCAAGAGCTATAGGCTCTTTGATGTATGCTATGATTAGCACTAGACCGGATATTGCTTATGCGGTTGGAAAGTTGAGCAGATTTACTAGTAATCCTAGTAGACATCATTGGCATGCGATAACTAGGGTATTCAAGTACTTGAAGGGTACTATGAATTATGGATTGGCATATATGGGATTTCCTTTGGTGTTAGAGGGTTATTCGGATGCTAGTTGGATAAATAATGCTGAAGACTCATCCTCTACAAGTGGATGGGTGTTCTTGCTTGGGGGAGGTGCCATCTCATGGGCTTCCAAGAAGCAAACATGTATAACTGGTTCCACAATGGAATCTGAGTTTGTAGCATTAGCAGCTGCTGGTAAAGAAGCGGAATGGCTCAGGAACTTGGTATATGAGATTCCGATATGGCCTAAACCGATATCACCAATTTCTATCCGTTGTGATAGTACTGCCACACTGGCTAAAGCTTATAGTCAAATATACAATGGAAAGTCTAGACATTTGGGTGTTAGACATAGTATGATTAGGGAATTAATCATGAATGGGGTGATATCTATTGATTTTGTTCGGTCGCAACAAAACTTAGCTGACCACTTGACGAAGGGGTTAGCTAGAGACTTAGTGAATAAGTCGGTAATTGGGATGGGATTAAAGTCCATTTAAATCTATTAGCTGTGGTACACCCAATTCCCTTCGAATACAACGTTAGAAGCAGAATTCAATGTGGAAAGATCATAGTTAGAGATTGGAGCAATTGTGTTTATCTTCCCAAGGTATGTGCTCAGACCTGCAAGTGATGGCTAGGTTGAAGTATATCTTCTTAATGGTTCTTTTGAAAAATTGCAAATGCAGGTGCAAGATTAAAAGGATCACCTATGTGAGCATGAAGTTTTGCCGCTTCAAGAAGCTTGGACTTGGCTTCCTATATGCTTATTAATGGATAAGGACACATGACTTGTAAAGTGTCAAGTATGAATAGTAGAGTATTGTAAGAAACATATGTGTACTATATCTTCAGATATTCAAATGGATTGACGGGTTCAATCGTTATGACACCCAGATTTTCGAGTATTTGGAATGTGTATTTGTACTAAGATGAAAATTCAATCGTAAGACATTTTCATCTATGCATTTGTTTGATTGTTATACCTGTGTGTTATACCCTTGTATATATTATTGTATATACTGAGTAAATAAAGGATTACACTAAAATGGGGGGGATTTGTTGGTGATTTTAGTATCATCAATGTATTTTAGTAGTAATGTGATTTATTATAGGCCGATGCAATAATGCGTTAAACTCGGAAACGAGTTAGGGAAGTGCGGAGTGCACGCTCGTCGAGCCAACGTATAATTGAATATGAATAATTGAAACGGGGTTCCAAGGGGCAGAGCCCCTGGCGGGGTCCTAGGGGCAGAGTCCCTGGCGGGGTCCAAGGGGCGAGAGCCCCTGGCTGGGGTCCCGAGCGAAAAATTTTCTGAACAGTTTCTTCCTTTCCGGAAAATTTTGAATAGTTGGACCCTTTCCCAACAGTTGCTTCCTTTCCGGAACAGTTGCTTCCTTTCCGGAAAATTTTGAATAGTTGGACCCTTTCCCAACAGTTGCTTCCTTTCCGGAACAGTTGCTTCCTTTCCGGAACAGTTGCTTCCTTTCCGGAACAGTTGCTTGCTTTCAGTTTCGGTTATTGATCTCCTATATAAGAAGTCATTTGGCCTCGGTTTTGGTTACAGAAACATATAAGAAAATTCTCTCTACATTCCTAATCTATTCTCCTTGCCAGAAACAAATTGTTCTTCAAGAATTATCCCCACAAAGATTTCGTGAACCCAGGCAATAATAGGGTCGAAATACTTTGTTCGGAAAGTGTACGAACACGATTCTTCGAAGTTATCCAGGATTATCATACCCTAAATATCTAACACACGGGTTATAATTGAGTTTCAGGGCGTGTTTAGCATCGGCTTTTATTATCAAAAGCTGTTTTTAAAAAAGCAATGAGAAAAAGGATTATTTAAAAGAAGTGTGTACTGTTTGGCACTAGCTTAATTGTTTTACTTATATGTGACCTATAACTTGTTTTTGTTGATAGGTCATCTTTTACTTTTTTGAACTTTTAATTGACTTATAAATATACAAAATTATTTGATTGACAAATAAAATCCACAAATAACTAACTTCTTCGCTTTTGAGCTTTCTTAGTTAAAAGCTAAAAAGGCTAAATATACTAAACACCCGTAGTTTTTATTTATTTATCAAAAAGCTAAGAAAAACAGCTGTTGGCAAACAACCACTAAATCTCACAATAGCGTAGCAATGAGCATAAGAACGGGTTAATACCCGATTACTACCCTCGAGTTTGTGCGAGTAACGATTACTACCATGAGGTTTCACGAAAACCAATTTAGCATATCAATACCCTAGCTCCGCCACTGCTATTAAGGAAAAGAGTCGTTGGCAAACAATAGGCACTTAATTCTCTCTCACAACAGGTCAGTAACGAGCGTAAGCGGTGTGTGTAAATAATTACTCATAACAACCTAATTACCGAAGGAGGGGGCCGAAGTTATTAAAAACCTAATTTTATTTATTTATTTATTTAGCAACCCCATTATAGTAATCCACTAATCCTAGTTACTACTAATTACTGTTTATAACTATATATATAATTAATGGGGGGTGTAAAAAATAAGTACCCCAGGCCCAGAGGGAAACAGCATTCCATTTTTTTATTTCAAAGCGCTTCGGGTTTTTCGATAGTCCTTTCGAGGATCCTTTGGCGGAAACAGGGACTATCTTCAAATCCGAGTCAAGAGATGCCATATCGACTTGACTAGTAGTCTAATATGTGATGATTTGGTGATTTGGGAGGTTTTATTTTTTGGACTAATATTTGTTTTGGGTAAAGCACGGAATTACTAGAGAATGTGTCAAATGGATAAAAAAAATTAAATTTTGATTAATGTTCAAGTTTAGGTTAGGCACCATAGGGTTCTATATTTTTATTTTGATTTTTAGTGTGTTGTAAAATTAGTTTTTAATTTATCAAATTCTAATTTGTTGAAGATAGAAAAAATAAATTATTTATTGAAAAATATCATCTAATCATTCATTTTCTAATCTAATGGTTGTTAAACTGACTGTAGCATAAACAGTCAAATAAGCTGACTGTTCCGAAGAGACACTCGTAAAGTAAGAGTCCTTCCGTTTGAGTTGTTTATATAGCTTGCGTATACGATTGCTTTGAGAATATTAAGGGCTCCTTTGGGTAGTGGAGGTCACTTTCTTTAGATAACATTTTTGTTTCTAGATTTGTCATAATATTTGTAAGTGTAGATAAAAAAACATATTTTTTTCATATTTTTTTTTTTTTTTACTTAATAATTCAAAAAAGCACTAAAAACAACTTTTAAGTTATTTGTGTACACTTTCATATCTTTCTCGTGTACATTATAATATCTTTTTTTAAGATTAAAAACAATTTTTAAACTCTTTTTTACATTTTAATATATTTTCCGTATAGATTATAAGTTATTTTTTAGGCTTAAAAACAACTTTAAGCTCTTTTTTATTGGGTCGAGTGACTGAAACCTAAAAAAGTTTCGGAACAGCACCTCCATTTAAAAAATACTGTAAAAGGTGATATATGGCTAATATCCTCCGATATTTATTCCGATTTTAACCGCGGTGTGCAAATTTCTATGTGAAAGATTGGGTTATTAACTTATTATTGTTGCTTTACGGGGGAAACTATTAATTAACATGTAATATTGGTTTTTATTAATTTATTTACAATTTTTTTATTTTTATCAATTTTAGGTCTTTACCTACCGATTTTCGTTCAATTAAGGGCATGATAACATAAATCGACGAAATTGTATTCATTATATCTCACATTTGAAAATCGGTTTTTGACGGAGTGCGTGTCATCTTGAAATACACGAGTCTCCTAATTTGATGAAAATCGATAGGTTGGACCCAAATTTGGTTAATTTTAAAAGTTTGGTATAAAATTGGTAAAATGCAAAAGTACATGGTACTAAATATATTTTTTCGATTTATTTGCATTATAAAAAGTACTAAATATATTTAGATGTCTCGAAATCGTAAGGAAGTATACTTCTTCAGTGTCAACTAAATAAACACTTACATGAACTGCTAGTATTGAAATGATATATAATGAAATTGTTAGCTTACATGTTTAATGTGAAAAATGTTTACCTTCTCAACTTACATAACAGATTTATTACCATGAGTTGATTTTATCGTTGATGTCAGATGTTAACTTCTTTGTTAAGTTTAGTTGATGTTTAATTGGTGTGATAACAAGTAGGGAGTAGTATCTTATTTTGAAAAATGTGACATTTAAGATTTTAAAATAATATCACTTAAAATTTAACAACAAAGAATATTATAATATACGAGATAATATGAATAATATTGTGTCCTTACTAAAAGGAATGAAAAGGCGAGCGACAAATGTTCCATACGGTGCTAACTCGATGATCCAAATTTCAAGCTTTAATTTATACTGAAAATGTTTGATTGGATCTTGGTTTGAACGTAAAACAAGTCTGAGATTGGAGCTAATATATTTTGAGCTCGCTAAATTAATGACTTCGTTCGAGCTTGGAATTGAAGAATTCCTCTGACTCAATAATCCAACACGAGCTGGAAAACATGTAGATGTACATTTATATGTAGACACGGTACTTTAACTTGGATTTTACGAGGCTAGTTTTCCACAACCGAAACCACTGATTAAAACAAGTGCTAGAGCGTGTGCGACTAGGTGTGCTCAGAAAGAGTCTCAAGGGAACCTGAGCTTGAACCAAATAATCTTCCTAATTTGCCCTTGCGCATGCTTAATTGAAGCAATTTAGACTTGGAAAAGCTCAAACTCAAGTTAAATTCAAATAAAGTTCGTTGGTACGAGATCGAAAATACCAAAGCGAAGTTCCGTTTGATTCTTTGCACCCTTACTTAATATTTTCACATATACTCAAGTGGTTTAATTATTACACCATCGCACTCAATTAACCAACTTTTTCTTGTACAAATTAAAAACAACGAATATGAAACTTATCATACCATATTCATAGGGACAATTAAACAGAATCAACTTCATGAAGATTTCAACTTTAACTTCAAAATGTCATTACAAAAATCATATGACTTGTGCTATTAGCCAAAAAAGGGTAAACAAAAATCAACTTAATGAAGCTCTCTATTTACATTTATGATTTACACTTCAAAATCTATGCATTTTTGTAACGATAATGCCTAGGACTAGGAGAATTCAACCCACTCCCCATCTTTTGCTTCACCACAACTTCCGAATAAACGGTCTGTGTTCTAGGCGATGACCTCACATGGTGTCTCTTCTTCTCTTCACCATCCTTTTGCAAACTATAACTAGGAGCAACGTAAACAAAAGTTTCATTTAACGAGTTATCGAAATCCTTTAGAGGCTCTAAGGTCTTAACTACGGAGCTCATAGAGGGTCTGAATTTGGGACGGTGGCTTAGACATTGGTAGGCTAAAGAAGCGGCTTTTTCGGCCCCTAATTCAGAGTATTGGCCTTCTAATCTTGGGTCCATGATCCGTCTAAGCTTTCTTGGGTCCTTTAACTGAGGCCTTGCCCATTCTGCTAACTTTTTTTCTCGATGGGGTCGGGTCTCATCTACTGATTTTCGGCCTGTTATGAGCTCTAAAAGCACGACTCCGAAGCTGTATACGTCGCTAGCTGCTGTTAAGTGACCTGTACAAAATATACAAATTATATCAAAACATGATATCTATGAGTAGGACTGTAAATGAAACGAAACGAACCGAACAAGCCCCTGTTCATGTTCAGTTCATGAATTAAAACTCTTGTTCATGTTCAGTTCATGTTCATTTAAATACGAACGAACATTTGACGAACATGAATCGAACATTTGACGAGCCGAACACGAGTTGTTCGTGAACATCTAATTTCTTCCAAAATATTCGAACTTGAAAAAAAAACATTTCTTTTTAAAATATATTTTAGTTTTATCACATATTACTATATTGTTAATTAAGAGAAATTAGTTCACATATAACTTTAAGTTTATATATTGTATAAATTATTTTTTACATACGTATAATTACTTTAACGAGTTGAACACTTAACGATAAAATCGGTGACTGTATTTATAGTATGATGATATAAATTACCATAATAAGTTCGAAATAATACAAACATATCATTTATATTATTATAGAATAAATAAGTTTATTAATTGTGTAGTGATATTAGTCTTTATTACATCATTAATAAATTTATTTTTTTATTTTATCAAATTTTATATATAGTTACACGAACATGAGATTAGACGAACCGAACAGAGACATGTTCATGTTCATGTTCATGTTCAGTTCACTTAATAGACGAACATTATATTCTTGTTCATTATTGTGTTCATTTATAAATGAACGAACATGAACCGAGCATTAGCCGAGCCGAACACGAACGATTTCACGAACAAGTCATCTGCACTATCTATGAGGATTGACATTTCATACCAATAAGCTTATGCTTTGTCCTAGAATTACTGGCAATTACTATGACTCAAAACTTACACAATGAATGGTCCCTTTTGTGTACAAAATTATACGCAAATAATTGAATATCATTTTTGTTTCCGTTCTGTTTCGTGGCACATATATATTAACAGAAATTATGATGATTGTTATTCCTCTTAATAAAACTCACCAGTCATGAGGTATTCAGGAGCGGCATAGCCTTGAGTACCCATAACTCGTGTTGAAACATGCGTGTCATCTCCTTCTGGACCGTCCTTGGCTAATCCAAAATCTGATAGTTTTGCTGTATAGTCCTGCAATTAACAGAAACAATAACCGATAAGGATTTGTTATAAAGAACGCAAAATATGGGATGTTGAAAATGCGATCATGGGTTAAATTAGAAGAAATTGAAGAAATCTGAAATTAGAAGCTTACGGAGTCTAGTAATATGTTTGAAGCTTTAAAGTCTCGGTAAATAACAGGCTTGTCTGTTTCATGTAGGAAAGCAAGCCCTTTAGCAGCTCCGAGAGCGATTTTCATTCTTGTCGACCACGGCAGTGATGCTGAAAACCCTAAAAACAATTAAAAGAGGCCATAAGAGTCCTGAACAACAAATTAACAAGCACAAAAACATATTTCTGGCTAAATAGCGTGTTTTAATTGAATGTTGCGAAATGCAAACTATGCACAACGTCACGGAATATTGTTTATGCTGTCCTTTTCTTGATAACCATTATCAAAAGAAATTTATTTCACTGAATAGTAATGAGTATCGATATCGATACTTGTATAAAAAGCGGCGAACGAGCAGACTAAAAGCTGTTTCGGATCGCTTGAGTAAATATCGTTAGTAGTCCCTAGAATTATAGTTAAAATTCTATTTTGTATTCAACTTTCTAACTTTTACATTGTCCTTAAAAATGCTAAAAGCAGCCAGAGTAGGCATTCAATTGACAGTTAAACTAATTTCCCTTAAAATAATGTGAATACTAAAATGTGGCGCCGGATGGAAAGTTATATTTGTTCAAATGAACCAAATATTTAACAAGTTATTGACTACTGACCAATTGAATAAGTCATTACGTGTCACGTTAATGAACTAACTGGATTCCACTAACTAATAAAAATGGATAATCCAATGAGCAAGTTATGAATTGACTAAGCTGGTCAACTATTGGCACAACGACATCTGACTTTTTACTTCTTATTCATTTCAAAATTCACACAATGAAAAAATTATTGATCTTGGATTACTTTTTGTTCAAAAGTGACGGTTCGGTTAAGAGCAGTTAATAATAGAAAGTTTATGATGTTTATCTATGGTTGGTTATGAAAAAACAACAAAGCTAACAATCCGTATAACACCCAATTTTCATTTAGTTTGGTTCCTATATTTTTTAATAGAGGCCTTATTTTATCTTAAAAGTTTTTAAGAACTATAAGTTATTTTAGTTGTAATTTAGTTTATGTGGTTACTTATGTTGTTATCCACTTCTATGTCGAAAATTTATTAGATTCTTAATAGTAGAAAAAGCTATAAAGGTTGTAAAAAGCACACTAAACATATTGTTAGAAAAAAAAAACATCTCAAAACTTAGTATAACCACCACAATTGGAGTTAAAACCACGGGGGGAATTAAACTTTGACGAAACTATATGCACGTTATAAATATTAAGAGAGCCGGGTATACTTACTTCTAAAGAGCTGATTTTCGAGGCTGCCACGAGGCATATACTCGTATACCAAAAGCCTATGTTCGTCTTCACAACAATATCCGATCAACTTCACGAGATGTGAGTGCCTCAATTGTCCTAAGAATATCACTTCCGTCTGTAATTTCAAAGGAAAATACGAAACAAAAAAGTGTTACTGTATGTCATTTGCATAAAATTAATAATGCAATTCAAAATATTTTGTATGTTACCTACAAAAGTAGACCAATAACTTATCTTTAGCAATTGCTTTTAACTTTTTCAAAACGATTAGGTACTGTTCTGGTAACCATCAGTTTTATCTTTAAAATTTTTGAATTGACTTAAAAAACAAAAACACAAGAGTGGGTGAAATTAGCCGGCTCGGGTGAGGGCCTAATTTTTTATTACCTTTTCTTTGAAAAGGTTATATAAAATGGTGATTTTTTGTCCAACTAAAATTTTACAGTGGACTTACTTATAAGGTGTCTGAAACCTTTAGATCGACCGGCACCGAGAGAAACATCATAGATATGTCTTTTTTGACGTTATATTAATTTGGGGATGGCAGTATATTAGTGTTTTTTTTTTTTTTTGTAGTCTCGAAAATTTTGATTGATATGAGTCTGAAAGATTATCACATCATTGTTGCCATTTTAGTTTCAACATACGAATATTTCCAATTAACATAAGATAATTTTTTTGAGACACCTCTTAACATAATTAAGATGTCATTTTCTACCTTCTTCATTTATTTTGATTGTAAACTACTGCAAGAAGCCAAACTTTGAACAAAAATACATAAAACGCCAAAAGAATTACACATCACCATACAAAAATAATGCTCACGATTGTATTAATTTGTTGAAAGTCAATACTCCATATCCCTGTCGTCTAAAATTTTTAACCGGGATATGGTTCAAGGACATGGCATATTTATATATCAGAAAAAGTGTTATTTCCTTTGTCCACTCGTCAATTATCAGTAATTATACTATAATATTTCAAATATACAAATGATGATGATCAATTCTACTTATTTTTATGAAAATATGCTTCTTAATTTATGCACTGAAAATTGCATTAGAAAATAAAACTTAGTTGGAATTATACGGCCTAACGGCAAGGGAGAACTAATAACACGAGTTTTTATTTATCATGCACCTAGCTAGGAATAATACTAGTTTTACCCTATTATCAGTAACCAGACCAAGAAGATTTTCTTGTTCAACAATGATTATTAACATATCTAATTCAAATCTTATAAAAACCAAATAATTGGTGGCATGTTGGTAAACAAACAAAGAAACATACCAGCCACTCCCTGTGCCCTTGTGTCCCATCCAAATCCAACAACTTAACCGCTACCGGTTGAGCCTTTAAACCTGGTCTAAGCTTATCGTCCACAAACCCTTTATGAACCGGTCCAAACCCTCCTTCACCCAAAAAGTTACTCGAATTAAAACCATGCGTAATTAGCGTTAACTCAGCCATCGTAAATACATGTAAGTTAGACCCCGCAAGGGATACAGATAAGTCCTCGGAAAATGTAGTGCTGCTAAGATCGGAAATGGAAATTCGTTGGAACGAGGACTGTTTGGATATGGTGTCTTTGTTTTTAGAATTCTTAGATGATTTGTTGTTTGTTTCCGCGATGAAACACGTGGGGAGGAGCGATTTCCATACCGTCATTTTTTTTTTTTGATTAAAGAACTTGAAGAGATGTAGGGAGAGAATAAGAAAGAAGAGGTTTGGTGAATTTTGTGTGAGAAAATGGAGGAGGGTATTGAAGGGTTTATATGGGGAGAGGTTAAGGAGTAAGTACAATTAAAAGTATTCAAATGGTGTTTAATTTGTACTAATTAACTACCTGCTCTTTCTTTACTAGTTCTTGAAGATTAGAGGTATGCTACTCGTTTGCTATGACTTTGTATATGAATACTGATACATCCATGACCCACCCAATAAAATTTAAAAGAAAAATATTAAATATAGGTGCAAATTACAAACTTCCAACGAACGCGTAACTGATCATTTTATTTAGGGGTTCGTATCGTAAAAAATAAATCGAATAAAAAAAATAAGGTTTAATATAAAAATAAATTTTTTTCCTATGTTCAACATATTATAAAATAAATAAATGACATTAGACAATAAAATATTTTTTTTTAGGTAATTTTGTTTGGAAAAATACAATGGGTATTCAAAAAATTTGGTAATTTCAAAGTAAAAAACAAAAAATTTAAGAAAATGATTTGAACTCTTAACTTTCAACTATCTTATGGTCCAATTTTACCATTACACAGATAACTCTTTTGTTTAGCTAGGGGTCCATCAATGTATATATATCAGAATTTTTTTAATTACAAGTATAAAAGAAAATAAAAAATAAAAAATCGTTGTCGGAGTGGTCAGGGCACCCCAACCCCCACTTAGGTCCGTTCCTGACTTCCAATAACTTATTTAATGAATACACACTCTTTTGATTTTCTATTCATTACTTAGGTTAATAAACTGTAAAATTTCTTCAAATATTGTTGAATTATTTCGGTTGTATAAGACGCTAAATACAACTTGCAGAGTAAACTTAATTTCCTATATGAAAAACGATTTCATATATATATGATGGGCTCGTTTGGTCGCACAAGTAGAAGTATAAAAATATATTTTTTAAATGATGGTTGAAAAGTATACTTTTGATTGTTACTTTTAATTGTGTAAATGTTGTTTGGTGAACAACATAAACGTACAATTTTTAAAAGAATGTTATTTGGTAAATATTGCGTAGTACTTTTACTTTTTCTTACACTTAAAAAGAAAATTTAAACTCATATTTTACTTTAGAATTTTAGTTGCTCTATTAAATATTTTCATGAAACTAAAATATTAAAAATAAATAGTAATCAAGTCTTTTCTATTGAAGATTAGTAAAGAAACAAGAAAGACTTATTGACTAAAGAAGTTTTTAATCTGTAAAAGTAAATTGCATAAACATTTGATAAATCTTTTATTTAGCATTTTAAAAAATATTTTGTCCAATTGTTATTTTTTTTTTTTAATCCAGTTAAATAAAATTATATAAAAAAAATGGAAAAAAAATGCTAAAACAGTACCCAACCTATTAACTTTTAGTGATTTGGTACTCAACCTAACATTTTTTCTAATTCGGTACCCAACCTATACGTTTCGTTCTAATTTGTTACTCAAACTAACATTTTTTCTAATTTGGTACCCAATCTATACGTATTGATCAGTCCAATTAAGGGACTCAATATGTATTCGATCATCGGTTTTTAACGCATACCAAGTCTCTTTTACTATTGATTAACCGATGTGAAACCTTCAATTGTTGTATTAAAAATTTTAAACTGAAACCACTACTTAATATGTTTGAGTTAATTAGGTTAAAATGATCGGATATGTTTTGAATCCCTTAATTGGAGCAAAAATGTATAGATTGAGTACCAAATTAGAAAGTGATGTTAATTTGAGTACCAAATCACTAAAAGACAATAGATTGGCTATCATTTTAACACTTTTCCCTAAAATAAGTTACTAGTTAAAAAACAACATTTTTTTCCTCAAAGACTAATAAACATACATCCACGTAATAAATACCACGAATTCCTTAATTGTTAAAATGAAAAAAATCATCAAAAGAATATATATACAAAATTATTTACGGATCTTATCTAGCTGAATTTGGATAGCTATCTAACACTAACAAAACTTTACTTCATCCGTATCGATTTATATGTTTTATACGAAAACACGTGCAACTTTAACCGGCTTTGAACATGTAACTAAATTGCTGAAACGAAAATTTTTAATTTTTTTTACACAGTTTAAATGTTAAAATATATTATAGAATTTTTAAAAAAAATTATTTCGAGAATTTAGTTACATGTTTAAAGGCGATCACAGTTACGCGTGGTTTTGTCTAGGACATATAAATTGATAGGGGAGAGTAATTTTTAGTTTAAAAGTATCTAGAACCATAGTTTTAAAAAATATATGTTTTTATCTAATTTACTTTTGTTGAAGTATATTTATTTTTTGGACACTCAAACAACTTTTACTTATTATAAGTAAAAGAGTTAAAAAGTATGCTTTTGGCAAACCAACAGACAAACCCGATAAATGCAGTGTTCTAAAAGTCAGATAAGTCGGCCGATTAGTTGGCGATTAGTCGTTCCCCATTCGACTCGACTAATACTAGTCGGTGGAGAAGTCAACGGTGGTTAACGTATTGATTAGTCGGATCAAACCAGTTAGTCGGAAACATATTAGTCGGATTAGTCGGTGATTAATACGATTGGTCGGTGATTAGTCGGCTCTTGTTTAAAAGTTACTTAAATATTTTAAATATTTTTATAAAAATCACCACCAATTAGTCGGCTAGTCGGTTCTTCGAAGATAAAACGTCTAAAAAACAGCTAACGAATTCTATAACCTTTGGATATATGAATCCGATAAATAAGTTTTGTCATCTATTACCTAGGTGACTTGCTCCAAGATAATTATTACTTAATTGTTGACGATGATCGATGTATCATGTATTATGAATAGACTAATAAAAATCATATATAACCAAAATAGTTACTATATTAGATGATTATTTCACATATGCATGTACTGAAAGTTAATAATGCCTTTCGATTTGTTACTTTGCGATTTGTCACTTTTAAGTGTAGTTCCGTGTTTCGTTCTAGACAGCAAGACTGGACCACTTCGTGTGAATATATATAGGTATATTGTCCAATTTTTCAAATCATTTCTAGAATTATACTCCTATATATATATATATATATATATCAGGCTATGGTACTGAATATATATCACTATCAAATTGTCAATTTCTGAAATCAACACGCGTTACTGACGTTATTTAATGTGGCATTTTGCTACACGGAAATAAGAGTAATATTAAACAAACAACTTGCGCACAACTCGCTGCAATTCATGTGAGAGTAATTTGAAAATATGTATAAGTATATTTCTAACAAAATGTATAAATTACTTTCATTTGTCACCACAAAAAATACATAAATAGGGACGAGATTAGTGATGATATTTTTTATTACGAGCTTATTAGCGACGGTTTTTGTGACGGTTTTGTGACAGTTTAGTCAATTTGTGACAGATTTATAACAGCGCTTTTTAAATTAGCGATAGGCTTGTGACAGCTTTTGACTCCCAATAAATCAAATATTATTTTGTAACGTGTAGTGCACAAGTTGTGCACATGTCGTGTCTTTAGCATTGCTCTGAAAATAAATAAGTAAAATTCAAAAAAATGTTGCATTATTTATCAGTTTTTACATACGGATTGAATGAAATCAATTATGTCAAAAAAATGAGCTGATGTACTCCTCCTAAATAAGCCAAATTAAATATATACGTATGAAGTAATATTTCTATACTGTAATATTTTTATAGAAAAATTATTATTGTGAAAGTGAGCGTTTGCACCTGATCCAGTACACTACAAAATAATGTTGATTTTGTTAGAGTCAAATTATGTCACAAAATGAGTTTCATGTCACAAACATGTCACAAATTCACTTTTCTGTCATAAAACTCGTAATTAATAGGTTCGTCACAAAAAAAGTTCTCATAATTTCCGTAGTTATTTCTACATATTTTTTTTTTTTTTTTGCCGTGAGGAGTTTAATTAGTACTGTGGAAGAAGAAAATAAGAGAAAAAAGTCCTCCTTTAATTAATCATATACATGAATACCGAAATCAAACAAGCCCCCACGGTTTATAAAACATTATAAAAATTTAGTGTGCTAATCGGAAGTCATTCGTTGAAACTTCACAACACTTAGGCATGGATATATTACGTTGGTAAATTTTGCTAAAAAACCATAGCAAAATTTACTAATGTAATAACAATAATTTTTGTTGTTTTTATATTGTTATTCTTATGTTTTTTTTATAGTGATTAACCAAACGAGTCCAAATCTTTTATCCATATTTATTTTCTATCTCGTTTCGTCCCCCTTTCTTATATTATCAAAAAAAATTTATAAAAAATTTGAAAAAAATTGTACAATTACTATAACACATGTATCAATAATTCTAATAATTATATTTTTTTAAAATCCACACATAATTTATTTTGAAATAAATGTATAAATTAGTGTAAATTAAATATTAAATATTAAATCGTAAAAAAATTTCTAATACTATATTATGTACAAATGTTTTAAAATTTGAATATAATGTAATATAAGAGATTATAAATTTACAAAACAAGTTGTTAAAATTTAAATTTAAATAAAAATTTAAAATTTGAATGAAAATAAGTGAAAGAATGATGGTAGAAAATTTTAACTGTAATCAAATTAAAGTATACTAATTCTCAGTCTACAGATATTTATAAAATCTAATGAGACCATATTTTCATGAGTGGATGACATGCGGTCAAGTCCACAGATTTGGTTTGGGTAGAAAATGACATGGTTACCCCTCCTTGACTTTGTTTCTAGTTTTATTAATTAAATGATTAGTTGAGATATATATGTTGTTGTCTTCTAGACCCCTAGCTTTTTTTTTATCAAGACTTCCCTATTGGTTTTTGTGAGAAAAAGTGGTTTTTGTGAGTCACAATCTTAGTTTAATTTTTCTTAGAGAACAAGTTATTGAATTAATGTCATAATCGAAATTATCATGGAAGATACTTAGATGACAAAATAATCTATTTTGTCTTAAATTGACAAAATGTTATCGACCTTAGTACCTTACTTATTACGCAAGCTCCTTGACGAGTGAATTTTGCAAATTATTTAATTAATTAAATTTTGCTAATGATAGGCAGACATGGAGACTCTTTTTACTCTCATATCATCATATGCTCTTCTATATATGTTATCTTGCATAAATTCGCAAGGACATCTCTCTTTCAAGCTGTGATTCGACTTCCTCTGGGGTAGGGTACTACGAAAGGAAGTTGATCAGGGATTACCAATAAGTCGAAAATGGATTCTTTCTGGGTCGATGCATGAGCGGTTAATAGGGACGGTTTAGAAAAAAGGGAAAAGGATGCTCGCTTTTTCCTACTAAGCCAACTATCGGATAACTCAGTCTTTATCTTACCTTTTTAGAAAGACTTTCTTTTTAAATTTGGAAAATGCCTCGATCATCTTACGAATTGTAACGACTTTATTAATTTGTAGAAACGTCATAAACTTTATAATATATTTTTTTAACAAATTTCATAATTTACGATCAACCTATTGATAAAAAATGTTGATTTATTTGATCTAATATTTACTTTCCTTGTACGTATTTTCTCTAAATTATATAATGTTTATTTTTTCATTTAAAACAGTTGTAACATATAAATTAAATGATTTAATTATAATTTTGCCAAATATCAACCATTTCTTAAAAACGGTGTTATGTTAAGATACGATAACCACCGATTTAAAAGATGATTCGAATTCCCCGGCCATCTCCATATGTATGCATATCAAATTAAGGAGAATCATTGATTAGTATATAAAAACATACTTAATCTCCAAAAACTCACATTCTCTTTATGAGTATGTTAAACTAATTATGAAGAAATATTTAGCATGGGCTCCATACATTCCTAAATAATCTAAATAGTACGGAGTAGTATTTAAATTTAACCATTGTCTATTTGTCTGCTATAACCATCTAATTCTTGGATAATTAAATAAACCAAATGCAAAGCTAAGAGAGTTTAGTTTTGGGCGAAATATAAAATACTACTCGGGTTTGGTTATCTTATCTTTAATTTTCATATATATTTCATATTAATATTTCTACATTAAGCTAGACACGGTTTCAAAAATCTGGTAAGATGTAATTTGTCAGATATCTGGAAGGGTTAGGTAGAATCGCAAAGTTGTATATATGACTTTTAAAAGAATATCTAAACTCACGAAATCAAATTGAGTTATAAGACATATTGTAAAGAATAATCAAGTATGTTTGTAAGACTATAAAATAAATATCCATTCCTTATCGTCGTTAGAGTACTTACACACGTTACACTCCCAAAAACAGTCCATGGTATTTAATTATTCAGATATTGTTTTGTATGTATTGTTATGTGATAACAACACATTAAACATATATAATTGATATAGACTAATATTGAACATGATCCTATATAAGTTGATTAAATAATATCTATGGAGTAGGGGCCTTGGGTAGTTGGTGGGGCACCATCAGCTAAACATGTTATTCGCAATATACTGTAAAAACTAATTATTATAGCTAGCTAGGTTCTTTTGGCTTTAATTAATTTTAATTTTAAGAATACATAACCTAAAATAGGCTCTCTGAATAAGTGTAGTAAATTTATGCTCGTAGTAGTCTAAATTATGAACTGCCAAGATAATTTGTCCCCTGTTTCAAAATAAATATATAAAATTAGGAACACACTATATTATTTATTATTCTGCTTAAGGATAGATAAATCTGTTTCCGGATTACTCTTGAAAAAATACATTCATTGTTTCCACACTCATCATACTTATAGAAGTCGAAACGTAATTATAACATGCTTATTAACAACCTGAATAAATTTGATGTAAATTTGTTATGATCTTTCATACATAAGATTTGCGACAAGTATAGTAATAGTGTATGTATCATTAATTACAACTCAATTAAAATACATTACAATGTGCCCTCTCAACTCTCCAAATGGACTACCAGCTTCCAAATTGAATGAGAGTTACATAAAATTTTCTCAATTAATCGAATTTTTTTGATATTATAGGTGGTAACGAAATCAACCAAGCTCTTTATCTCAAAAACAAAGAATTGACTAGAATCAAAAGAAACTATTTTATGTAAATGTATATGCATGCACATCTTAGATTCTTATTCGACTGATCGACTTAGTTATTGTGGCATGAATAATGAGGCCACAAAAATGCCTTAGCTTAGAGTTTGATCCAAAATAAAATAATAGTACATCAGATATATTCTGATGCATCTTAATCTAATTTGTTACATGAATAAGACCATATTATACAACTGATAATTTGCAATAAACGATGTATGATCAGGGGCGGCTGGCTTAGGGTTGGTTGTGACCACTCGGCGATGATTTTTAATTTTTTATAATTTTTTTTATTTGTGTAATTTAAAATTTTCTAAAATATATAAATTGATGCTCTGCTAATTAAACAAAAGAATTGTTGATGTAGTGGTAAAACCGACTTTAATGTATTGGAAGGTTAAAAGTTCAAATCATATTAGTTTATTTAAAAAAAAAATTATATTATTTATTTTGAAATTACCAAATTTCATAAATGTCCATTGTATTTTTTCAAACAAACAAGATTATTAAAAAAAATATTTTATTGCTCAATACCCTTTGTTTTAACTTCATATTTATTTTATGCATTATTAAACATAATTTTTTTATATATATTAAATATTATTTATTTATATATTAAATACTATTTATTTTATCTGATATTGGACGTATCAAACACAAAAACTCATGGTTCCGCCCATGCGTGCTATTCTTTTTCCAAATTGTTAGACGTCTGCTAAGAGAAAATTGAGAATCTTGGAACATTCTTGATGAGGTAAGGATTAGGTATATAAGTTGGAGTACCCAATCTTTCCCCCAACAAAGTCAATGACTATTATTGTCATTTAATATTTAAATATAACTAAAAACTATGATGGCTTTCATACTTATTTCAGAGTGACCCGTTCCTTACTTCTTGCGGGAAAAATAGTTTCAATTTTCTTACTATTTGATTTAATAAAATTGAACGTAGCTTTTACGTTATTTCTGCAAACTACTTTATTCGCACTTATGTTAATTAAGGGGAAGGGCTGTCACCGCTATCACAAAAAAAATTTAAAAATATTTTTTTATATTGAAAATTTTGGAAATTTAAGTTTTTATACATTAATAGCTTCCGAATAAATGAATAGTAACTTAATTCAAATGGTAAACATAAAATTTTTATGTTTCAAGTTTCCTAATTCGAATCGTGTGGCTATTTTTTTACTATTCATTTAATTAACATTACTTTACTATTTGATTTATCAATTAATTAATTGTATCTTTAAGTTACTATTAAAAGATTATATGAATAAATATTTTTGTATAGTTTCATAGTCATATTAAAATAAAGTTTAAATTTATAAATTCGTATTTTTAGTCAATTTTTCTGTAACGTTTGAAATTTTTAGATTAATGGACAAGTCAGCTAACTTTTAATCTTCAGATTTTTTGGTATTTTATACCGTTTATTGTTATTATACTAACAAAAAAAATTCAACGTTTTAAATTTTTAGATCAATGAATAAGTCATCTAAGTTTTAAACTAGAGGTTTTTTTGGTTTTTTATACCGTTTATTGTTATTATACTAAAAAAAAAAAAAATGTCCCCTGAGAATTAAATATTGATTCCGCGCCACTGTTTCCACATTAAAATACACATGTATATACTAAAAAACTTCATATAATCATACAAATTCTTAGACTCAACTTATACGGCCGGTTATAAACAAATAAAAATAAACTATACATTATCACATTTCTTAAATTATTAGGTTTCGTCTGAAGAGATCCGTCTCTTTATAGTCTCTTTATAGTAATAAGTGACATAAAATTGCATATATATATATATATGCTGAAATTAAGTTTAAGATGATTTTTTAGGTCTCGTCTTACAAAATTTGTCTCTTAATAGTAATATTTTTTCGTAATATCAAATGGTATGATAATGGACT
This sequence comes from Primula veris, assembly GCA_963682055.1. Classification (NCBI taxonomy): domain Eukaryota; kingdom Viridiplantae; phylum Streptophyta; class Magnoliopsida; order Ericales; family Primulaceae; genus Primula; species Primula veris. Next base: position 27,848,147 of record OY821750.1, on the reverse strand, counting down.
AATTTCATTATATATATTGTGTCCAGACTAGCTTTAAGCTCAAGATACAGTAAGTGTTAAGTGTATAGTTAAATAATTTCAAGTTGCATCAATTCAAATATATACTTACTTTATAGAAATCATTGTATATATGGCTGTTGCGTCATGCGTTAAGATCTAGTTCAAAATCATATGCTAATGACGTAAATTAATTTAAGTTGTGATGACCTAATCGCCACAAAAATTGAACATTGTTTACACAGGGGATGCATCCTTTCGAACAGTCGGACTTGGTGTGCCAATGAATTTTACTGCACATAGCATAAACACAATATTCTCGAACAATTTAAAATAACAACATTGATATAAATAGACGAATTTTGTTAATAGTTTTACGTAAAGTTCACTCCTGCAGTTGGTCTCAACAAGATATCAAAAAAATGTTACTAAAAACATATACTATTTGTACTTAATTAATCAGTAATTGTGCTATATATAGGATCAACCAGGGCGGCTGCTACTTCCCACCTCCTTATACTTAATTACAACCAGAAATCTATAATCGAAATATTTTAAAAAAAGTCATAACTGCATTAGTTTTATCTACATTTTCCTTGTGAACCTTAAATTTCAACCACATGCACTAGCTCATTCTTCCTCCCTGTTTATACGCGATATAATATAAGCAAGTAGCTAATTTATAATAGATTTTGTATTGGGTGGTTTTCACCATAAATGAAAAGATCCAAACGTAGGATTATTATGAACACGTTCAATTTATTTTCAGTATCAATTTAAATCTTGATGTGAGCTAAAGTGAAATTTCAAGACTAAAAACAAACTTGAATTCGAGAAACATAGTTCATGTCGGAAAAAATGGTATTATATGGGTGTTCCAAAAATGTTCAATGACCTACCTTTAATTCAAAATAATAAGTGTTTAACACTATATTTTATACCGTTCTCAATTTATTTAAAAAGATTGTGCGACAAGTTTCGTAACGGTATACACACTTGACATAAACGATAAGTCGGTGTGAATGTAAATTGAAATTAAAGTTGGTGTAAAAATAGTTGTAACTTTGTTCAATGTGAAGTTAGAGAGTTGGAAATACATAGAGTATTTAAGGGGTTTTATAGGTTTAGTATACCAAACTATCTGCTTTTAACGATTTGGTTACCCATATTTCAAATTTTCCAACTTAGTTACCACACTATAATAACTTTTCAATTTAGGTATCACCGTCTAAATAAATTACGGAATCATGTCACGTGACATTTGACAAATATTAATTTGAGAGGTTAATTTGATAATTTTGTATAAAAATATGTCATCCTATAAAAACGTTTCTCACAATTTCACGCATAACAAAAATTTGGATTATATGCTAAATTTTTTTATATGTGAAATTGGGGAGAAAGTTTTTCTAGGATGACATATTTTTGTGAAAAATTATCAAATTAACCTCTCAAATTAATGTTTGTCAAATGTCACGTAACATGATTTCGTGATTTATTTAGACGGTGATATCTAAATTGAAAAATTATTATAGTGTGGTACTAAATTGAAAAATTTGAAAGGTGAGTACCCAAATCGTTAACATCACTATAGTTTGGTGTAGTAAATGTATTTTTTTCCGAGTATTTAATCAGACATTAAGAATATAATACTGTTTTTTATAGTTTATATACACCAACACTACATTTGAATGATAAAGTGTGTTACCACATATCTGTGTGTTAGCAAGAGCACCACACACGCGTCCGCACGTTCGGATCGATCGCGTGCGTGGGTCTCATGCCTCGTGCGTCGGGGTCGGGCGTGTTTTTGTCGCGTCCTAGCTTGTCCAAATTAATTGACCAAATTTATGCATGCGGTTTTCTTAGAGTCTATAAAATACACCATACCCCCCACACAACTCACAACACAATATTCAACACACACTCACTTGCATACATAACATTTAGAGAGAGAGAATCACACCACCAACAGCTCGATCTGTGATTTGGTACCGTTTTCGTCGAGACACTATGAGATAAGCGTTGTACCTTGGGAACAGAGTGTCCATAACCAGAAACTGAAAAGGTGGCCGGACAAATACCGTTTAAATATTATTGTCTAACAGTTAACTCGCTTTTTAATTTCATTTTTTTATTATTCTGTTATTTCATTTCAGTATTTTTTCTTTTCTGTTATTTACATTTCAGTCCTTTAATTTATGTAATTACGTTTCAGTACATTTCTTTTCTGTAATTTCTTTTCCAGTACCGAAGTTTAGATTTCATTCTATTATGTAATTTCTTTTCGTTAATTTACATTTCAGTACTGTAATTTCATTTATTTATAAAAACAGTCTAACAGTTTAGTAATTATACTATTCTGGCTGACTGTTTCAGTTAATTACTATTCAGTTCAACAGTTTAATAACTTATATTAAATCTGTCTGAAATTTAATTATTGTAATTTAAATTAAGTTAGTGTCGAAATATTTTATCGAGCCAAATTCCTTAGTGAAATACAATTGTGATTTCCGTTACTTTGTGTTATTTACATTTCAGTATGCGTTATTTAATTTATTACTTTCCGAATCCAGTGAATTTCCAACAGTTCAGTCGCCCGGGCTTCAGATCGATTGAGCTAGACAGTTTGATTATGTGGTCCGGACAGACTTGGATAGTTTCTGATATTTATTGTATACATGGGTTTGGTTCCGCTTTTATATGATACGCTTTCTTACGGTGAAAAAAAATATTGAGCTAGATATTGGTATAACATGTCTATAAAAACATAAGAAATGAAATAAACATAGTATAATATTACTCGAGCAGCTCAAACATTTGACGGGAGAATCATTGATTAGTACATAAAAAACATACTTAATTTTCAAAACCCCGAATTCTCGAGTCTTTTTTAATATTTGATACATATAATGTAGTATCATGTAGTATAAAAGTTAAAAATAAATAGTAAACAGAAGTAGAATTAAGTAACATATATAGTAGTATCATGTATCATATGTACTAATATTTAAAAGAGTTTTAAGGTACGAGTTTTTTATAAATAAATACTACATGTATATTTTCATCATTTTCTCTGATATTTATATGAATTTTATTATAATATTTCAGGAGCTGAAACGTTAAAGATTTTAATCCAAATACTTAAAAGAGAGAAAAATTCATGAATTCTTTTTAAAATTTGAGGTGTTGCAGCCCGAATGTCTCCACTAGTTTATTCGATGTTATTGCAGAAAATCCACATTAATAACCGTGACACCAAATTCATCATTTTCTTTGGTATTTATATGAATTTTATTATAATATTTGAGGAGCTGAAACGTTAAATATTTTAATCCAAATATTTAAAGAGAGAAAAATTCATGAATTCTTTTTAAAATTTGAGGTGTTGCAGCCCGAATGTTTCCACTAGTTTATTCGATGTTATGGCAGAAAATCCACATTAATAACCGTGACACCAAATCTTGGATAAAATCCATATTTTCATTAATGTAACTAGCTTAAAGTGGTTAAGCAAATCTAAGTTGGGGGACATTTTGAAAACCCTGGCACAACTTGAATTGACCAATTTATATTATATCTAGCTAATTGCAACTCTTTTTTTTTCCTCACCAACCAATCATATCTTAACTAAGCTACAAACAACACACTTTACTCACACCCTGGCCTGTTTTTGTCCCTCAACCCACTGTTGTATGTCACTTAAAAGTCCTCCAACTACAAACAAGACACTAAGATATAACCATTATTGTCCTTGCTACTAAACTTGTGTTGTGTGTGTATTTATTTCCCTTCTTATGTTAGTAATAGAGATGGAAATGGCTAAACAATTGATAATGAATTAATGCCTATGGCTATGAGCTTTTACGTTATATCAGTATTTAGTAAATGTGACAATGCTATTTTGTAAAATGGAAATGGTTGAATATTGATAATAAATCAATATTAGCTTGGAACAAGGGAGCGTCGATTTTGGGGTTGATGGGAAAGTTATACTACTGTTCACTTTTGAAGACAAAACTTTGGGCTATCTATCGAGTTTTAACGATTGCTATTTCTAGAGATTTCAAAAATATCGATATAGAATCGGATGTCGCTTGTGCGGGGAAGCTTATCACGGACGAGACACCGTCAAGTTGTCTATTTTATGTTTTGATCGCGGATATAAAATTTATGCTAGTTAAATGTAATGCTTTCATAGCTTATGCGCCTCAAGAAGTAAACGGTTGCGCCGATCTACTAGCCAAATTGGGAAAAGAAATGATGGGAGAATTTCGACTCTATGAAGAATCTCCTGATTGTTTATATAACTTGCTATTGAAGGACAAAAAAGACAATGGTAGCCTTAAGTTTTAGTTTTATTTGATATTCCGACGTAAAAAAAAAATTTATGGGAGTAATCCACTAGTTATATGTTTGTAATTAATTGGATATTTTATTCAATTATAATTGGCCCTATGCCGAAAACAATCGTCATTGATTATCTAGTAAAGATTTAAAAACTTAAGTTAACATTTTTCGAAATTTGAGGGACTTGATTGAAGTTTCAGTAAAATGTAAGGACCAGTTTGAAAATTTTGAAGTTATCATTTTATTCAATTTCATTGAAAAAAATAGAAGAAAAAAAGATTGACACATGGTTTGAACCCGCGCCTCTCTCCCTAACTTTAGAATTGCCGAGGCACAACTGCAACACAGACATTCCCACCACCGCCTGCAAAATTAAGTCGTAGCTCCGCCAGTATTGAACATTTTCGTAAGATGAGCTAGCATGACCGTCCAAGGAGATGGTTGTCACCTACAAGAAACACAGCTATGCAACTCTCTTCTGTTTGATATACATGTGAACAATTTACCACACATACTATATTCGAAAAGTTCACGAAAAAATTCATTTATCAACAGTTATTTTTTGAAAATTATTAGTAAAATGAATTTTGTTAAATTTTAGCAAAAAATTAGCAACATGATTAGTTGCTATTCTGTTGAAGGGAGTCATTACGGTCCGATTTGAAGAAATAAAACTTCGTAGACTCGACAATTCGCTTATAGAATGCAGACTGCTAAGTGAAGACCTTCCTTAAGTGGAAGGCGAATGTGCTAAAATTTAGCGAGACTTGCTTTATCAACTGTTTTTAAAAAGTAAACTCATGATAAATGTTTTTTTTTAGTGGTTATAGTTGTGCAATAAGTCACGATTTTAATAAGTTACCCAATTAGTATAAGATAAAAGCCAAATGTGTACATCGTGAGGTGCTTGGATGCGCACTGTGTTCACGTGTGAACTATTCCCAGTGTCTTATTTCCTCAACATTATCTTTTATCTAGTGTCATATATTTAGGGTATGTAAAATTTGTTATGTAACTTGATCCACTAACATATCATAATTTAAACGTCTCACCCATATTAGAGCAATCCCGACGACGCACTTAGAGACAGTCGGGGTTGCATAGACAATTCACTTAAAGCGGACTGAAAAAGTATATATGCCTAATCTTAATTATGTCCATTTAGTCATGGAAATATTGAGATTCACATATTGCGCAATTCTTAATTTTTCCATGTTTGTTGTACAGGGGCCTCCGATGTGTGATCTCGATCTCTTTTTAGTGTCGACACACTTCATATATTATACTTCCAAAATCTATGATTTCACAAATACACACACGGAACAAAAATAAAAATAAAAAAAATACACGAGTTTCTTGAGTTAAATATTAGTAGTAAATAAGTTTTCTAGAATGACCTTTTCCAAATTTCTACTTTTTCTTATGTATGCATAGAATATGGACAACAAGAAAAATGAGCTGTCCACAGGGACTGTTAATTTTTTAATATAGCTTAGCTAGTCTGCAATGTAAAAACGTGCAATTTGATCAGGAAAAATTATAAAGTAGGCATTTCTATTGAAACCTGAAAGCATTTATTACTTTGAACAAAAATTGTAATATACACAAATTTATCAACCGTCAGACATGATTTTTTTTTATCGGAGAATTGGAATTAAAAAAAATGGTTTTCCAATCATACTATTACTATCAAATTTTGGCATTTTTTCCCGAAATGCTCTAACTCTATTTTAATAATTATCAATTTATACTAATCTAATTAATAATTTATGCTAACTGTATTTTTTTAATTACAGATATAATCTAATTTAATTAACAATTTATTTTAATAAAATATTTTATGAGATTTACGTCATGCTTACTAGTTTATTTATATATATGGGTCCAGTGTGTTCTGCACTCCAATTGGATATTTGGAGGTCAACATATTAGATGAACAAACTTTAGGGAACAAACAGGTGCTTTAGCTGCCCACGGTACCATGCTTTTATAATACAATCCACCGTAAAATAATGTTTGATTTAGTGAGAGTCAAAAACTGTCACAAGTCTGTCGCTAATTTAAAAAGCTGTCACAAATCTGTCACAAATTGACTAAACTGTCACAAATCCGTCACAAAAACCGTCGATAATAAGCTCGTAACAAAAAATACCGTCACTAATCTCGTCGATATTTGGATATTTTGTTTGAATTGATCATGAACATTCAAATTTGCTAATTCTTGGCAATAAGTGAAGACCAGAAATTTGAGAATTAATAAAGAAGTGTAATGATTAATGCTCCTGACTTTTGAAAATGTTTGACCATAAAAAATTACCATGTAAATCTGGTCTTATATACCAAAGCAAAAGCAGATGAATTAGAATAGTAAAAGCAATTAAATAATTATTAGTGAAAAGGTCGTCGTGTTGGAAAATCAAAAGCACAAAATCTTTTGATAAATCAATAACTTTGATCGGGTCAGGTACTTGGCTATTTATAGGCATTCGTACGCTATAGGATGTTGACAAGTGTCTCCATCTCATGCGTCATCTCATGAGCTTTCCAACTGTGGATCTTTATTAATTGGGCTAAAATATTTACTGGATAATTGTCTTTATCCTTAAGTGGGAAAAATAATGTTATACCCTGTGTCTTATTGTAAATGCATTGGATACCCATTAATAACGCATGGGTCGGTTCGTACCCGAATAGGTATATTCGGGTCTATTTTTTATGTTCTATCAAGTGCTCCATGACTTCGTTGGTGTGGTTTCCACGACGAGGGAGTCATGTTCGGTCTTATGAGGAGGCTGTCTTCGACCTTGCTATTCACGGTATTTTATTGAGTAGCGTAATCGATTTGTAATTGTTTTCTAGCGGCCATTAATGTCATTGGGAAGTTCAAGCATGCTGTATTGTTTCGAGGAACCCTTTGACTTTCTTCCTATCTGTCCACTATAAAAGGGGATGTATCCCCTCCATTTATACAACACAACTTCTATTGTAACTCAATGACTTCTCCTCATGGATCTAGTGGAGACAATTTTTTTGAATATGTCACCTATCTAGAGGGCAAGGTTAAGAAGGCTCGCGTTATGAAGAAGCGGTTTGCCTTCTTGGCAAGGGATGCTATCAGGGTGCCTGACTTAGAGGAAAGGGTGGCTGCTTTAGATGCAGCTCACCATGTGGCGTTGGCTAATCGGGATTGGGCCATTGATCGGGCTAAAAGGCTCGAGGCCTCTCGAGATAGGCATAGGGCATCCAAGAGGGCATACAAATGGGCCCTTAAGAAGTTGCATGCTCGGTCCAAGAAAAGGCCGGATGGCGTTGAAGAAGTCTCCTCCGCCAAATAGTTTATTTTTGTAATTTCTTTCCTGTTTGTCAAAGCTTCTTGGGACCGTGCTCGTGTGCTGGAGGTGTATGAGTATGTGAAGAGAACCCGTGGCGTCACCCGAGCGGAGCGTATGGTTGATGCTATGGCTCGGGTAAGCGAGACCACGTCTGCCTTGAACCGCTCGGATTGTTCGGTGAAGAGTCGTTTGGGCACTCAGATAACCTCGTTGCGAGATATTCATTTTGCGGACGCTGTAGAGACCTCGGCTTCTGTCGAAGATTTGTCTGACTAACTTAGATTAGGGTTAATTTATAATTTGACTTTCGATATGTAGCTTGTATAAACGTATTTTTCTTTATCTTGTTTCACTTTGTCAGTTTAATGGTTTATTGATGAATGTTAGTTTCTTTTCCTCCTCCTTTTTTTTATAGGCACCTGCTACTTCGTCGTAGCAGACTGGTCCTCCGACCCTTGCTAATCCGGGGCAGGAACCTACTGGTGCCACCCGGGTTGGACCCTCGTCTGGCATGGCGAATGAAGCTCGTGCCAGTTGGCTTTATGTCGACTTGATGGGGAAGAACGATAAACTTCATGCCAAGTACGCTCGTCTTAAGGAGAAGTTAAGAGTCCAGTCGGTCTCTTTCCGGGATTATGTGCGACACGCCGAGCATGTTGTTGTGGTTCAGGAGCTTCGTTTAGACCGGTATTGGCATTTGAAGGATAGGTACCTTGGCAAACTAAAGTCGCCGGTCTCCCGGGGCAATGTCTTGATGATGTGTTTCCAGGCCTCTCGTGATCAGCATGATGCTTCCGCGGCCTTGGGTCAAGTTCGTTTGTTACCTATTGGCGATGCTCTTCGTTAGAATGCTTCTGCTGTATATGAGCAAGCAAAGAGAGCGGAGTTCGCAGCTCGACTTAAAGTAGTGAGTCGCGTCGGTGCTTGTACGACCAATTTCGACTCCCTTCTTCCTCATGAGCCTTTCGAGGGTGATGATATTGATGAGGACACTGCGACGGATGATGAAGAGGTTGTGCTTGGTCATGTTTCGTCATACTCATCATGTAGCAGCTCTTCGGCTTAAGCTGTTTTGTTCCTTTTTATTTACAGAACATTGTTGCCTCCGTAACGTGGGCTCGTACTATTTGCTTATCTTCATAGCCGTACTGGTCTTTTATTTGTCGTTTTGTTTTTCTTCGTCATTGTTTTCTTTGTTTGGAATGTTGTTGCCTCCGTAACGCGGGCTTGTACTATTTAATACTCTTATCATGGGAGGATTTGCTTATTTTTTCTTTTTCTTTTTCTTAGACATGCATTCGGTTCGTTGAAGGACTTATTCGGGACTTAAACCCTGTTGCCTCTGGTTCATTGGAGAACTTGTTCTTTTTCTTTTTCCTTTTCTTAGACATGTTTTCGGTTCGTTGAAGGACTTTTTCGGGACTTAAACCATGTTGCCTCCGGTTTGTTGGAGGACTTGTTCTTTTTCTCTTTTTCTTAGACATGCCTTCGGTTCGTTGAAGGACTTGTTCGGGACTTAAACCATGTTGCCTCCGGTTCGTTGGAGGACTTGTTTGGGACTTAAACCCTGTTGCCTCCGGTTCGTTGGAGGACTTGTTCTTTCTCTCTTTCTTAGACATGCCTTCGGTTCGTTGAAGGACTTGTTCGGGACTTAAACCTTGTTGCCTCCGGTTCGTTGGAGGACTTGTTCTCTTTATTTTTCCTTTTCTTAGACATGCCTTCGGTTCGTTGAAGGACTTGTTCGGGAATTAAACCATGTTGCCTCCGGTTCGTTGGAGGACTTTTTCTTTCTCTTTTTCTTAGATATGCCTTCGGTTCGTTGAAGGACTTGTTTGGGATTTAAACCCTGTTGCCTCCGGTTCGTTGGAGGACTTGTTCTTTTTCTTTTTCCTTTTCTTAGACATGCCTTCGGTTCGTTGAAGGACTTGTTTGGGAATTAAACCCTGTTGCCTCCGGTTCATTGGAGGACTTTTTCTTTCTCTTTTTCTTAGACATGCCTTCGGTTCGTTGAAGGACTTTTTCAGGACTTAAACCCTGTTGCCTCCGGTTCCTTGGAGGACTTTTTCGTTTTCTTTTTCCTTTTCTTAGACATGCCTTCGGTTCGTTGAAGGACTTGTTCGGGACTTAAACCATGTTGCCTCCGGTTCGTTGGAGGGCTTGTTTGTTTTCTTTTTCCTTTTCTTAGACATGCATTCGGTTCGTTGAAGGACTTGTTCGGGACTTAAACCATGTTGCCTCCGGTTCATTGGAGGACTTGTTCGTTTTCTTTTTCCTTAACTTAGACATGCCTTCGGTTCGTTGAAGGACTTGTTCGGGACTTAAACCATGTTGCCTCCGGTTCATTGGAGGACTTGTTTGTTTTCCTTTTCTTAGACATGCCTTCGGTTCCCTGAAGGACTTGTTCGGGACTTAAACCCTGTTGCCTCCGGTTCGTTGGAGGACTTGTTTGTTTTCTTTTTCCTTTTCTTAGACATGCATTCGGTTCGTTGAAGGACTTGTTTGGGACTTAAATCCTGTTGCCTCTGGTTCGTTGGAGGACTTGTTCTTTGTTCTTAGACATGCTAATAAAAACTCTTTATTTATGTAAAAGGAAATTTCATTACAAAGAAAGAGGTAAGGTATTACCTGTAGCGTTAAACTAGTTTACCGGTAGTACTTCTTAAGATTAGCTACGTTCCATGAATTTTTCTCTCCTCTGCTATTGTCAAACAGAACGCTTTTGAGTTTGTAGGAAATTGGGCTTGTTCTCTTGATGATTTCATATGGTCCTTCCCAGTTGAGGCTGAGTTTGCCATGTATCTCGTTTCTTCTATAGGCAGTTACTCGTCATAGCATCAATTCTCCTACATTGAATTCCTTGGATCCCTTCACCCTCTTGTCGTAGGTTTGCTTTACGCTCTGTTAGTATTTTGCAGGACAAGGGCTGTTATCTCTCGCTTTTCATCTAGCATGTCAAGCTCTTCCCTCATTCTTTCTTCATTGCTCCCTTGTTCGACTAACGATGTACGAAGAGTGGCCAGGCCGACTTCCGTGGATATGATGGCCTCGACGCCGTATGCTAACCTAAACGGGGTTTCTTTTGTGCCCGTTTTGGGAGTAGTTCGGCATGACCACAAAACGTTGAGGAGCCGCTCTGGCCATTTGCCTTTTGCTTTTTCCAGGCTTGTTTTGATTCCATCTAGGATAGTTCGGTTTGATACCTTGGCCTGTCTGTTACCCTGTGGGTAGGTTGGAGTCGAGTAAAACTTACGTATACCTAGCTCTTCGTACCAAAGCTGTAATTTGGCGTCTTTGAACTGGGTTCCGTTGTCTGCGACGATGGCGTATGGTATTCCGAATCTTGTTATGATATGCTCCCAAATAAATTGTTTGACGTTCTGGGCTTTGATTTGTCTGAGTGGTTTAGCTTCTACCCATTTGGTGAAATAATCTGTTTCTACAATTAAGTATTCAACATTGCCTGGCGCTTTGGGAAGCTTCCCGACTAAATCAATTGCCCATTGTGCAAATGGCCATGGTGCCGATACCGGGGTCATCATAGATGACGGGAGCCGAGTTATTTTAGCGAATCTTTGGCATTTGTCACACCTTTGGACGTATACGTCGGCATCTCTCTTGATATATGGCCACCAATACCCTTGTGTGATAATCTTGTTAGCGAGGGACCTTCCTTTGATGTGCGCTCCGCATGATCCTTCATGAATTTTTTCTAAGATTTGTTGTTGCTGTTCTGTACGGACGCATAGCAGGTGTGGTGCTCTGTAACTTGACTTATATAATTTTTCTTGTTCGGATAGCCAGAATTTGGGAGCCTTTCTTGTTATCTTGAGTGCTTTTATTTTGTATGGCGGGAGTGTTCCGTTTCTCAGATACTTAATCATTTCGTCCATCCATCCTAGCTCATACTGTATTGACGTTACTTGGTCTACCCTTTTGGTGATGCTCAGTGTTTCCAATATTTCCACTGTGATTGATTGAGTATTTGCTAGTGTTAGTGTTGAAGCTAGGGTTGCTAATGCGTCGGTGTGCGCGTTTTTGGTGCGGTTGATTCGTATTAACTCGCACTTTTCGAACTTGGCCATTAAATTTTGGATTTTTTCTTGGTAAATGATCATCCGTTCGTCTTTGGCTTGGTGCTCTCTGATGGCTTGATTGACGACCAGCATGGAGTCTAAGTTTGCAATTAAGTGGGTGCATCTGAGCGTCCGTGCAATGAGCATGTCGTTTATCATAGCTTCGTACTCGGCTTCATTGTTAGTGGCTCGGAAGCCCAACTTTATGCTTTTTTCGATGATTTCTCCCTCACTAGATTTGTGGATGATTCCTGCTCCCGAACCGTCTTTGGTGGCAGAACCATCAACATGTATCTGCCAATGTGATTGTGGTGACATGACCATTGGTTCGTCGTGTCCTTTGGTAAATTCTGCAACGAAATCGGCCAATACTTGTCCCTTGACGGCATGCCGGGGTACGAAATCTATATGAAATTGGGATAGCTTGACCCCCCACGTCGCTACCCGTCCACTTATGTTTGTTCGCCTTAAGGATTCTTTGATGTGGAACTTGGTGTAAACCTGGACTTAGTGGGCGATGAAGTAATGTGGCAGTTTTCTTGTTACGACCACCAGTGCAAGGCACAGTTTTTCCAATGGCAGATATCGTGTTTCGGCTTCAATGAGGGTTTTGCTTACGAAGTAGATCGGGAACTGGTCCCGACCTTCCTCTCTGAGGATAACTGCACTCACGGCTGTAGTTGATACTGCTAGGTAATACGCTAGAATATCTCATTTGTTCGGCCTTACGAGCAGGGGCAGCGTCTTTAGGTATTCTTTTAGGTTGTTGAATGAAGCCTCGCACTCTGGGTCCCACACGAATTTCTTGTCCTTTTTAAGCGTTTCAAAAAATAGTCGTCCCTTATCCACGGATCGACTAATAAATCTGCTTAGCGCGGCCATCATTCCCGTGAGCTCCTGTACTTGTTTCTTGTTCTTGGGTGCTGCTAGGTTTCGCAGAGCCGCTATTTGATCGGGGTTTGCTTCTATTCCCCTTTGGCTTACCATGTGCCCTAAAAATTTCCCCCTACTGATGCCGAATGCACATTTGGTTGCATTGAGCTTTAGCTTATGTTCGCCCATAGTTTGGAATACGTCTTTGATGTCTTGCAGGTGTGATGTGGCCCTTTCGCTTTTTATGACCATGTCGTCGATATACACCTCTATTGTTTTCCCAATATGATTTTGACATACGTTCGTTATCATCTTTTGGTAGGTAGCTCCCGCGTTGCGTAGCCCGAACGGTATTACCTTATAGCAATAGTTTCCCAAAGGTGAAATGAACGAGGTCTTTTCTTGGTCCTCTTGGGCGAGTGGGATTTGATGATATCCCGAGTATGCATCCAGGAAAGTCATTCTTTCTGCTCCTGCTATTGCATCCACTAGCTGATCAATCCTTGGAAGGGGGAATGGGTCCCTCAGGCAGGCTTTGTTGAGGCTGGTGAAGTCTATACAAACTCTCAGCTTCCCATTTTTCTTAGGGACGACCACTGGGTTGGACAACCACTTCGGGTACATCTCCTCCTTTATGGCCCTGGCTTCCAACAATTTCCAAACTTCCGCTATTATTGCCTCTCTGTGTTCAACTGATATTTTTCTGCTTTTTTGTGCTATCGGCTTATAGTCGGCGTTGACGCTCAGTTTGTGGCAAGCTGTTTTGGGATCTAGGCCGGGCATGTCTTTGGGGATCCAGGCAAATTTATCTATGTTGTTGAATATGAAAGTTTCCAGCTCCTTGGACTCCTCCTCGGGAAGGTTTTCTCCTATTAGGAAGTAGTGTTCCTCGTCCTTTCCCGGGATGTATGCCTTTCTGAGCTTCTCTCCTACCTGCTCCTCGACCACCCTTTCCATGTTGGCAATTTGGTCGACCAACTTTCTTATGCTGGTTGGTTGCTCAACGATGACCAGCTGTTTTTTTAAGGCCGCGGTTATGTCCTCGCAGCGTCTTGAGTCCTCTTGACAGCCTCGGGCTATTTCGATCTCACCCCTACCATTTGGGTATTTCACCTTTTGGTGGTATGTCGAGGGTATGGCGCGCATGGCGTGAAGCCATGGTCGGCCTAAGATCGCGTTGTGGCCTGAGTTGTCATTGACCACCAAAAATTCTACGGGAACCGACACGGTTCCTATTGCCACGTCTAGGACTATCTTTCCCAGAGGTTTTGTTGTTTCCGAGATAAATCCTATCAGTGTAACATCGGTGGGATGTAGGTCTTGCAGCCTGAGTTCCATCTTGTCGAAGAGTTCTTTGTACATAATGTCGGATGAAGCTCATTGGTCGACGAGGACTCTGCTTACCGTGTCGATTCCGATCTTGACGAGGAGGTTGATTGCGTCGCCGTGGGGGTAGATGACTCCTTCCTCGTCATGATCCGAGAAGGAGATAGGTGGGTGCCTCTGCGGCAGACATTGTCTCTTAGCGGAGGATGACGCCTGTGATGCTTTGGCTACTTGACCGAAGTGCGCCAATTGTCGTTGTTGGGACCGCTCTCCTCCCGTGGTCTTGGGGCGTGATAAGTGTACGACGTTAATCGTCTTGCCCCTTCTGTTGTTTGTTCCTTGAATGGCGGGCTGTTTGTCTTTATTCCCGCTGTTCTTGATGAACTTTGTTGGTCCGTAGGTGTCTAAACCTTAGAGGGGGGGGGGTGAATAAGGTTTTGTACGTTTTTCGAGGAATAAAATCTGTGTTATTAACTAAGCGAATTAGCGGTTTTTATAACTAAAAACAATTTTGTTAATAAATATGTGCTAAGTTAATCTATGTAAGCAATGAATATAAGATATAAATAGCTTGCGAAATGTAAGAGTTAAGGGAAAAGAAATAACGCAAGATATATAGAGGTTCGGCAAAACGCGCCTACGTCCTCTCCTCGGTAGTTTCACTTCCGAGTGTTTCACTAATATCTTGGACCAAGGTTACAAACTAACGAGCTTAATCAACCGATTTAGCTCCCCCTCACTCAATGAGTATCCCGAATGAAAAGCCTAGAACTTTTAAGCTACACTTGCTTGAAAAGCTTCTACCCGATCAATCGCTCACTAATGAGTTTATAAAATACTCTTTTACAAGTTTGATTTTGAATCACTCACTAACAAATATTATCTCGATGTTTATAAGATTACAATGAGAATATACTCGAGAATATTTTTGATTACAAGTGAGAAATAAGTAGTATAAGCTTGAAAGATTTCTTAGTAGGAATTGCTTAAAAGTTGTGAATGCTTGGATGAGTCTTCCTTGAAGATTTTGGGGCTTTTTGTAGGGTGAAAAAGTCCAGCAATTAATATCAGACCGTTGCTGGTTGTTGAGTTCATTCAATGCTGTTTTTCAGCAGTTCGCCCAATTTTCAGGAATAGCTTAAAAGCTGGAGTTTGAAATATTACAGAAACGATCGGTCGTTTCTGTAAAACGATCGGTCGTTTCTGTAAAACGATCGGTCGTTTTTCATCTTGGCTCACTGGAAGAATTCAACACTGAAACGATCGGTCGTTGAAGCTGGCGATCGGTCGTTTTTGTTCTTTGCTCACTGGAAGAAATCAATACTTAAATGATCGATCGTTTTTAGCTGTGAACAGTCGTTTTTGTGTTTCTGGGAATGTTTTGGTTTTCTCGACAACTTCGAAACCCCGTAACTAATTTGTTTCAAATCCGATTGAGGTTCCGCTTGAACCATTGGCTTCGTAATTACGTATACTATCATTTTGAACCTTTAACACACTCGATAAATTATTAGTACGCAAAACGAGCTTTTATCATGTTTTACAAATATTGTTATCATCAAAATAATCGATTCGAAGAACGACGTTCAACATTGTTGAGGTACCCCGCGTCACCCCACATGTTCATTTTCCATCTGAGGTTTCTGCAGTGCTCCGTAAGGTGGCCGTGGTCCTCATGATAGGCACAGAAGAGCTTGGAGTCTCTTTGGTTGGGGGGGGGAGGGAAGCGAACGGTTCTGGTCGTGAATACCAATTTTCCCTGCATATATCCTTGAGGATGTCTTCTGCAGACATGTTGAAGTTGTATCTTAGTTCGACCTGTTCATAGTTCCCCTTGTGTTCCCTTTCTTGGAACCGACCTTGTTGAAGAGCCCTGCTCGGCATCTGGTACGTGAGCTGGTAGGGTTTATGTTTAGGTTCTCGGGGCCGCTCTGCCCTTTTCTGAATCTCGGGTCCTTTGTCCCTTTTGGTCGGCTTGACCGCCTCCCCTGATTGTTCTTCGCTTTTTTACGTTCCACCTGTGTTTCTCTGACCGACTCTCTTCTTGGTAGAGTGTGGCTGAGGATTCGCATTTCCTCGTTCTTATCAGTCAGGTGGGTGCAGTAGGCGAGGAGTGCGTCAATGGTCGGGAAGCTTTTGCCGACGAACTTTCTCCTTGCCCAATATCCACTTGGGATAGAATTGATGAAGTTCTGTATGGCAATGTTGCTTGCATACTGCGTGATTTGATTTGCGACGTCGATAACTTTGATCGGGTCAAGTTATGCTTCTCAACAATAATAATATAAATTAAAGAAAGTAAATATTGGACACGTTGTTATTCTTTCTTATTGATCGGTAATTGTTCTTACTCGGATTACAATTTCTTATTACACTTGTGCTCGGTCTGATAATTTAATCTTAATTTTAATCTTGAATTTTATCATTGATGCTCGGTCTTTTATTTGACATCTCTCGATATACTTTCTAGTGAGATAAACTCTGAAAAGTCTGTCTTGTACTTTTTTTGATCAGATTTCAGATCCATTTTCCAGTGCAGGTACTTGACTATTTATAGGCATTCGTGCGCCATAGGATGTTGACAAGTGTCTCCATCTCATGCGTCATTTTATGGGCTTTCCAACTGTGAACCTTTATTAATTGAACTAAGATATTTACTGGATAATTACCATTATCCTTAAGTGGGAAAAATACTGTTATACCCCGGGTCTTATTGTAAATGCATTGAATACCTATTAATAATTCATGGGTCGGTTCGTATCCAAATAGGTATAAGTGTAATGATTAATGCTCCTGACTTTTGAAAATGTTTGACCATTAAAAATTACCATGTAAATCTGGTCTTATATACCAAAGCAAAAGCAGATGAATTAGAATAGTAAAAGCAATTAAATAATTATTAGTGAAAAGGTCGTCGTGTTGGAAAATCAAAAGCACAAAATCTTTGATTAAGTTTCAGGTTTAGTATATCTTAAATAGTGTATGTTGCAGCCCTTTTTCTTATTATAACCAAATTAGGCTCTGACTCTATTTCCAAACAGCTTGCTAACAAGGAAGATTATATAAAAATCAACTTATACATTAACTTGGATTTTTTTTTAAAAATGCTTCAAATCAAAATCTGATTAATGCAAATCTTCACGGTTTCATGATGGAAACACAAATATTCGTCTTGTTTTTTTTTTTTCAAGATGTATAATTGCATGTATTAGAAATTAAAATAAAATTTAAAAATTCCGTTAGAAAGTGTTCCAAGATTTGATTACGTCTGTATATTAAAAATATATATAGACTATATATAGACGTGGGACACTTTATAACAGAATTAAAGTATCGAACTAGCTAGTGTTGTTTCTAGCTTTCAGGTCAAGTTGAAGAAGGTTAGAACAAGCGTTTCCGATGAATCCAAATCAGCTATCCCATTTATCTATTCATTTTCATGCCCATTTGTTTATTTTATCAAAAAAAAATTCTAAAAAACTTAAAAAAAATTATACAATTACTATAATACATATATCAATACATTACAATAATTATTTTTAAAAGAAAATCCACACAAAATTTATTTTGGAATAAATGTATAAATTAGTGTAAATTAAATATTGAATATTAAAAAAATTGTCTAAAACAATATTATGTACAAATATTTTAAAATTTGAATACAATATAATATAAAAATTTATAAATTTGCGATATAAGTTGTGAAAATTTAAAATTTGAGTGAAAATAAGTAAAAGAGCACGAAAGAAGATAAAAAATAGCGGGTAAAAGATTTGGACTCATTTAGAATACAATACAAATAACCTTAACTAATAATCAATGCTGAGTTTCAAATCCACTTCTATCAAGGAATATCCTCAGTGAGATATATTATTTACTATATTTTCCTATTTATTGATGAACCACTATTCTTAATTAATAGTGCCTAGTTCTATATGTAGGTCACTGAATAAATACATTACAATAGCAATGCCACACAAATTAACCATCTAACAGGAATCTTATTCCACGAAAAGTAACGTTAAAACACTATGGATTTGATGACTATATCGTTCTTATATACCCAGTAAAATGCTCATTATTTTCATTAGGCTATCTTGACAATATTTTGAACGTGACAATTGTTTCAGTTCAACCACCAAAGACTCTCACATTAACTTAATTGAGTTTGATAGTTGTGAATTGTGCTCAAACCGGATTTAATTAATTTACCGCAATGGGATTAATTAATTATAGAAAGATGATATTTTAAATTAGTATCAAATAATTCGTTAGCAGGAGAGTACACTAATAATCCCTCCATTCCTAATTATAGACTCATGTTTTCATTTTGATTTGCTCCAATTAATAAGTAAACTCTCCATATCTTAGGTGATTTTAGATATTAATTATACTTCTTACATTAACTTTATTAAAATGTGTGTGAAACGTAATGTGTAAATTTGGAAAATAGGAATACTAGACCAGTCATTTGTCCAGTAAAATTCAGAGATTTCACAAACTTATAAATGGAACGGGTAGATGACTGGCTTACTAAGATAACATCTGGTAAACTAGCTAGGGAACTGTCTGTGGAATGCTTATAAAAAAACTAGTAACTATACTCACGTGTTGTCGTGATACGCTATAAATTATAATGATTATACAAATATTTAAAGAGAAAAAAAATATAAGATATAAAAAAATATATATATATAAATTTTGATAATAATACTAATATTTAGAAGAAAAAAATATAGAATATAAGAAATTTTGTTTGTTTAAAGAGAGAGAAAAAATATAATTAGTTTTTATTTTTCAATTTTTTATGAAAGTAGGAAATATGGTAATTAAGAAAAAAATGTAACGGTATTTTTGAAAAAGAATGACTATATTTGACAGTGTCAACTTTTATTGAGTTCACTTATATTAATAGTATGATAATAAGAGGAATGTTTAAACTTTGATTTTTTAAAACCCAAAACGTCAAAAAATTATAAAAACTATAAATTTTCAAAAATAAAAATACTAATGTATAACTTTCATATTTATAATATGATTTGATAAAAAAAAATGAAAAAACTATACTTACAAAAGATAAAAAGCTCGGAATGTAACTTGACACCTTATTCGGTGATGTTACCCCTCCTTTCTTAAAACAACTATGGGCGTGTTTGTTTGAGATTGTATTGGGATAGGATTGTATTGTAAATGTAGTGGGCTCATTAATTGATGCAGAACGGAAACGTACTAAAGAAATATAAAATATGTTCGTTAATCACGAACGGGATTTGCTCGAGTTATCGCTCGAACGGACGACAAACAAGAGAGTTACCAACAAGCAAAGACTCTTTTAAGGTTTTATTAATATCAGAAGTGAATAATAATGAAAGTCTAATGCCTTATTTATAGAGTTCTAGCTAGTCCATCCCCAAATAGGAATAAGACTTAAATATAAAATACTAAAACAAAAAGTAAACAAATTCCAAAAGTAAATTCTAAAATAGAAAGGAAACAAACTCTCAAATAAACATACTCCTAAACTGAAAAGGAAACTAATATGGAAACGTAATTTGACCCACTAAAATAGTGTTATTATTCCATCAACTGCTTATCGAACTTTGCCTCAAGCTCAAGCTCATCCGTATCATTAATACTCTGTTTGTTTGAGTATTTTGCTTCGGTATTAATAGTCCGGCTATATTTCAAATAGTAACAAATGCTTTCTTTTTTCAATACTATCTTTGGATAGTATTAGAAATAGTGAAGGCGTACTGATTTTTTTTTAGTTTCGGTATATTTGTAGTATAATACTTATCCCGCGGTATTTCTAATCCCATAGAAATAGTACCGCAAGCAAACGAGGACTAAATATATAAATGGGGGTATTTTTTAACTTATTTCTAGAATTTTTATTTTAAAAGTTGAAATAAGATCCAAGGCAATGCATGCGTGTGAATTAGCTGCAAAATATTTTGTGTTTATACGGATGGAACTTCTTTTGCTAGTGTGTACCCACAAGACCGACGCACAAAAATGAGGAAAATGAAAATCAAAAGATATTGTACTATATATATATAATTATATAGCTTGTGTCAACAGTCAATTTTGTCTTAAGCCAGACATGTAAAGTTTTCTCTGCTTACTTTTAAAATGGGCTTTTTTGAATTATGTTATGAATAATAAGCAACACGATATCAAAATATGTTACGCACTATTTCTTATTTTTTCTTTTTTTGGTATCATAACATAGCTCATCTCATTTCCGTTCTTATTTAATTATCCATTACGAAACTACGTGTAATTTTGATCGGTGAAAAACTTGCATCAAAACCATGATAATGTAATTTTCAAAAGTTAAGTAACTAAGCTTGAATCACTTAAATGCATATAATAAATTAACTGTTTAAGTTGGCACCAAAGGTACTAAATGGTGACATATGGGGACACAAAATTATTTATATAAAAATCTTAATTTGAGAATAATTTTTTTTGAATTAATAATCTCATTTTTAAAATAATGAAAGTTAACCTCCTGCAAGTTAATTTTTTCTTATGTATGAAATAAATCTCTCACATATGCGAATATGGTCTGCTATTGTAAGTTAATTCATACGATAAATCATATTTTCATTAAATGTATTAATTCTTTGGTGAACAAAAACCAATAAGCACAATTTGGGAAGACTGAATAAATCACAGCTGTGAACCAGATTGAATAAAGTATGGCGTTTTGGTTGTTCAAAATGAAATTAGTGGGTTAGTCGAGTCAAGTTATTTTGTTGAAAAAAAGTTATTTCAACAGATAGATAAAAATCTATCAACTTGTAACTACACCAATTCTCAACTGGAAAAAAGAAAGTTTCCTTTACATTTATATTGTACTCCCAAATCAAGAACAACAAAATCTTTGTTATGATCATGTTAGAATTCTGACTTTGACATCTTTAAACAAATACTCTTTGGATCAACATTTTTACACAACAGAACAAAGCCGGATTTATATATACATAAAAACAATAATTTAAAGTGCAATGACTAAAAAGAAATAAACAATTTTATTTCTATAATAAAATGTGACTCTATTACAAATTCTGACACTTACAGAAAGTAAATGCAATTAATTAAAATTCCAGAAAAATTAATATAAATTATTAAACTGCTGGACTGGTTTATAATTAAACGAAACTGTCAGACAGTATAGTATAAAACTAAAATGCTGGACTGTTTGTTAATTAAAAGAAACTGACAGAAAGAATAGTATAATTACTAAACTGTTGGACTGTTTCTGGAATTAAATAAAATTACAGGACTGGAAAGTAAATTACAGAACATAATAGAAATTACAGAAAAGAAAAAGGACTGAAATGAAATTACAGAACAGGAAAATAAATTACAGAATTAAAATGTAGAGAATATAAAATTACAGAAATGTAAAGACGGAATAAAAAAATGCAGAAAAATAAATAGACGAGGCGACTGTTTAACAGTCTGCCCTTAACCGATATTCGCCTAACCACCTTTGAGCTTTCTGGTTATGTTTGGCGCTTCGATCCCAAGGTACAACGTCTCGGATGACTCGTCGGAAACTGGCGACGAGTCAAGGTCGAGCTGTTGGTGGGTGGCTCTCTCTGACTAAAATGTAATGTTGATTTGGAGAGATGATATATGCTGCTGTGTTTTATTTCAGAATGTTGTTTTTGACATGTGGTTTGTCTCGCTTCTTATGTGGTAACTTGTTTAAAACATAGTTAGCGGAAAGCAATGCTTCCCCCCACATGTTCTGGGGTAATTCAGTACTTATCAACATCGCATTTATCATTTCCTTGAACGTTCTATTTTTACGCTCCGTGACTCTATTTTGCTCCGGGGAGTATGGAGCTGTGGTTTGATGAATGATGCCACTTTCCGCACATATTTGTGCAAACGGCGCTTCATATTCGCCGCCTCTATCACTCCTCAATATTTTAATCTTTTTATTGAGTTGATTTTCTACTTCAGTTTTATATAGAGTGAACATATCTACTGCATCGCTTTTACTTTTCATTAAGTAAACGTAACAGTATCTAGTACAATCATCTATAAAAGTTATGAATTATCTTTTACCTCCTCTTGTTTGAATAAATTTCAAATCACACACATCTGTGTGAATTAAACCAAGAGGTTCACTATCTCGTTCAACATGTTGAAACGATGATTTCGTTAACTTTGCTTCTACACATATTTCACATTTATGTTGTTTATTAAAGACAAAGTTTGGTATTAGTTGCAGTGATATCAATTTCTTCATCGAATTCAAATTCATATGCCCTAATCTACTATGTCACAAATGAAATGACTCAAAAATATAAGCAGAATCTGAAATATTATTATTGGCCAACTTGGCAACAGTCATTACATTACTGGTACTGGCCTCAGCCTTAACACCTTTATTAGCGAACTCAGCCTTAGGAGCTGGAGTTCCTACATTTAACTTAAACATACCGTTGGTCATATAGCCACGGCCTACATAAATACCATTCTTAGTGGTTACAACTTTATCGGATTGAAAAACTAGTTTAAAACCCTTCTTCACCATAACCGAGCCTGAAACCAGATTCTTGCAAATATCTGGTACATGGAGCACCCCAGTCAGCATGAGCACTTTTCCTGAGGTCAGGTTCATCACCACTGTCCCCTTTCCTTCCACCTTGAAAGTATCAGAATTTCCCATGAAGCAGGTCTCACTAACCACCGCCTCGTAGGTCTTGAACATCCACTTGTTGGAGCAAATGTGGCTCGTGGCGCCGGTATCTAGCCACCATTCCTTGGGGTTGCTTCCCACAAGGTTCACTTCGGAGACCACTACAAAGAGATGCATGTCATCCTCTACTCCCTCGGCCACATTGGCCTCAGCTGGACCCCTCATCCTCCCCTTGCCCTTAAAGTTCCTCGGTGGGGGTTTGGGCTTAGCAATGCGTTTATTGTCATAACAGTCCGCGGCACGATGACCGGTCCTGTTACACACAAAGCAGATTCCCGCAAATTTCTTTACATCAACAGCATTGCCTGCGTTGTCAGGGCGTTTCCGCTTGACACGCGTGGCCTTAATCACATGGGCCTTTGCCACCGAGCTACTAGCAATACCGCCTTTCTTTCCAGAACGACGGTTACACTGCTCGATATTCAACCTCTCTATGAGCCCCTCCAGACTCATTGCCTTCCGCTTGTGCTTTAGGTAGTTCTGAAACTCCTTTCATGACGGTGGCAGTTTCTCAATCATGAGAGCCACCTGGAAGGGTTCATTGATAACTAGCCCTTCAGCATCAAGGCGATGGTATATGAGTTGTAGCTCCTCAACCTGCTCAATGACACTTCTATTATCAGTCATCATGTACTTGTGAAAGTCCGTGACCACAAATTTCTTTACGCCAGCGTTATTCACATTGTACTTCTTTTCGAGAGTCTCCCAAAACTCCTTTGCAGTTGCTTTGGGCTCGAAAACACTAAATAGGGTGTCATCTAGAGCACACAAGATATAATTCTGGCATAGGTAGTCGGCATGTCTCCATGCTTCAACCGCCGAGAACGATTGCTCGTCCAGATCGTCCTCGCTTAGGACGGGAGCAGTCTCCTTAAGAAACCGGGTTAAGTTTGTGGTTAAATAAAACAGCATCTTTTGCTGCCAACGTTTGAAGTTGTCACCCCTAAACTTTTCCGGCTTCTCCAGATGAGAGGTCGGCAAAACAGGCATAGCCGAACGCATCGGTGCGTTGCCCCTGGCCGCAGCCATAGCCTTGGCCGCTGCCGCAGCCTCAGCCGTAGCCGCAGCTTTGGCCGTAGCATCAGCTTGGGCCGCAGCCGCAGCGGCCGCAACCACCGTAGCATGCGCCTGAGCGTCAGCTCCCACATTTGCATCGCCCGTAGTGTTATGGACATTCCCACCAACCACTACATCATGCGAACTCACCGAAGGAACAATAGGATCAGAGATATTTTCGTTCATCATATTTTGGTTTCTGAAAAGACAACCAAAAGACTATAAGATACGCGTATTTGAATATTGTTGAACAAAACACCAAGTATAGAAAACTTGGGTTCTGTAAAAGAATTAATATAAAAAATAAATTAATTTAAGCTAATACCAAACTGGTTGGTATTTTTTCAAGAACGGTACAAATACCAAAATCAGAATAAAACAATTCTAGGAATTTTCTTTTGCTACAAATATTCTAAAAACTGAATTGTAGCGGAAGAATCACTATTCCTTTTAATTTAAAAATTAAAATAAAACAGTACACAAACCAAAAATTAAATTATCGGTTAAGATTGTTGGTTTTCGTGTACGTAAAAGCAATAATTTAAAGTGCAATGATTAAAAAGAAATAAACAATTTTATTTCTATAATGGAATGTGACTCTATTACAAATTCCGACACTTGCAGAAAGTAAATACAATTAATTAAAATTCCAGACAGATTAATATAAATTATTAAACTGCTGGACTAGTTTGTAATTAAACGAAACTGTCAGACAGTATAGTATAAAACTAAACTGCTGAACTGTTTGTTAATTAAAAGAAACAGCCATGCATAATAGTATAATTACTAAACTGCTGGACTGTTTCTGGAATTAAATAAAATTACAGGACTGGAAGTTAAATTACAGAACATAATAGAAATTACAGAAAAGAAAAAAGACTGAAATGAAATTACAGAACAGTAAAATAAATTACAGAATTGAAATGTACAGAATATAAAATTGCAGAAATGTAAAGACGGAATTAAAAAAATGCAGGAAAATAAATAGACGAGGCGACTGTTTAACAGTCTGCCCTTAACCGATATTCGCCTAACCACGTTTGAGGTTTCTGGTTATGTTTGGCGCTTCGATCCCAAGGTATAACGTCTCGGATGACTCGTCGAAAACTGACAACGAGTCAAGGTCGAGCTATTGGTGGGTGGCTCTCTCCGACTAAAATGTAATGCTGATTTGGAGAGATGATATATGCTGTTGTGTTTTATTTCATAATGTTGTTTTTGACATGTGGGTGGTCTGTTAAAGTAACAAAGTCACTAAAGTCACTTTATTACTGTCAGTTTTTCGAAATTCGAAACTGCAGTATTAACTTTGCAATCAATTCATATTTATTGAAACAGTTACAGTTTTGCTGGAATATTTTCCCGAATATGCGCGTTTTTTCCGACAAAAGTACAAGAAAAATAAGTGCTCAACACCTAGTGCTTTTATAAAAATTCTGCGGATTGATTGATGGAGGGTTGGAGCCACTATGATAAAGTTGTTTGATGTGTTCATGAACCTTTCCGCAAACTAGGTGATAATCGATTTCAATATTGTTGGATCGCTCATGAAAAACTGGATTACAAGCAATGTGTGATGCTGTTTGGTTGTCACAAAATAACTTTTTGTGATAAACGATGGGAACAGCCAAATCACAAAGTCCAGTCCGTAGTCACAACAACACATACGTAGCTTTTAAGTATCCATTAGTAAGTGCTAGTTTTACCAGTATTTGGCTAAGAATATTAGGTACCCCCAATCCAAGATGATAAAACAAGGTTTTCCCTTTATAGTGAATGCTCTATCTTTTTGTGTGCAATGCTTTTCAATTTCCTTAGTAGGGATATTCATAGCCTTACGATTTCGATTCTCATTACTGCTGGTAATAAAAAGGTGTATCAACTAATAGTCTCTTGCCTAGTGAGCTATAACAATTTATTGATGGTGGATTGGTGGTTATCTTGACCGGTTAAGAAATAATTTTTAACTCGAATTTCACATAATAATTACTGTCGTCTCTTTTTCTCTATTCTGTTTCCCAGCATCATCTAGACACCATTAGTCGCAGAAGATTTTGACAGATCATCGTGTTGAATATGTATGCAGAATACTTAGAAAGAGCATAACTTTAAAACTTTCAATCTAAAAGGAATCGGTAGAATTTCACTTTGAATTTCACAATTTGTGTTGTTTTTTTCCGGACAAAAACGTTTAACCCTCTTGTGATGGTAGCCAATTCCATCCAAAAACTTATAGATGCCCAAAGAAGTTCTAAAATAGCAGTTGCGACATACTGTATTCAATGATGACCCCATATGGCAAAGATTGCAAAATTTTATCTTTAGTGGCAGAAAAATGTTAAGACAAACGCAAACTATCGGTTTAATTTTGTGATGCTTGAAGGTTAAGGGATGTTGGATGAAGACTTTAAACGGCTAAGTTGCGAGTCTTACGACTGCAAAAATAAGAAAAAAGGACTTGAGTAAAGTGCAACTGCATCTGAAGCTACAACTTACAAAAATAAGCAAGTTAGGCTTTGGTGCCTAATTTTGAAACAAAACTATAATTTATCACCATGAAATATTGGTACTAAAAATAGCACTTCTCAAACAGAGATACATATCAAATTAGCAAATATCAGATTTAGGTTTTATGGTCAAATGAGGAGTCAACTCATTATTCCCACCTCCCAATTCCCCAAATTTCTCTTCAACAAAATCCATGCATAGTTCTTAAATTTCATTCCGAACTCCATCTTTTTCCCCATTCTCAATATTGTATTGTGCTTACTTTTATATAAGGAAAACAATGACGATGAACGATCTTCATTCCGTATTACCTTTCAACTATACAATATTTACCATTACATTTGGTTGCGAATATAAATACACTTCGGTGACATCAAAGGGGTTGTTCCAGGGAGATAATCCATTCAAGCATTCCCTTAATGCTATCATGTTACCGCTCGGAACTGCTATTTTGATGAACACATGTGTACGTCGTATACTCCAACCCTTAAACCAGCCCAGATTTGTTGCAGAAATGTTGGTGAGTTTTCTAAACACCGCTGCATTTATTTTTCCTTTTGTCGTTGGTCCGCTGCTACAAGAAGAAGAAATTCATAAAACTTTATAACATGGTATGGACTGTGTGGCAAGTTCATCCGCTCTTGGGCAACATATTGGATTTAGAACTTATAGATTGGGACCAGTATATGAGAAAAAGAAAAGAAAGACGATTTCATTTTGGTAAATGATGAGAACTTTACTTAGCAAAACTGCATGACACCCATATTTCCTTCATTTCGGTCTGCCTTATTAGTTTGGCTGCGAAATTATAATTGACATTACTTTCCATTTCAATAAATTTATTTTAAGTACTATACTGCCGGAATTAACTTTGGACTATTTTATCGGAAAAGTAATCTAATGGTAATTTAAAGTAATTGGTTAGCATTTACATTAAAACAAACATTAAGGACATTGCGTTTCAGCTAAATAAGTTTAGCAAGAGCACCTCTAATCGAATTTTCCTAAAAGAAGCATTCTCCTTTAGCTTTCTTATGCATTTTCCTTTACCAGCGAACTAATCTGATTGCTGCAAATATTGTAAGGAAATCCTTCCAAAGTCACAACAAGAAATTGAGCTAGTTTTGAAATGAATTTTAGTATTTTACCATCTGAAATTTGACTACTTGTTGCAATAATATTGCTTTTGCTTCCCTTAAAGAAAAGCTTTGCGGTAAAAAGTTTTACATTTCTACTTCTTTGTAGAGTCACATGATTTTTTATCTTTTTTTTTCCTTACTTTTGGGTTTTTAATCCAAACAGACTGCAATCATGTTAGGCCCTTCCATTCTGCAACACTACGACAAAACCATTTTTTTTCAAGAGTTCTACACTCCAAAACTGACAGCAATGATGACTTTCTTCGAATTCTTTAGCATCTTCATGTTCAAGTATCTTATCGGCATTGAAACAGACCTTAATGTGATAAAAAGCAGTGGAAAACTTGGATGGATTTTAGGTATCTCAGGATTTGCTCTACCAACCATCATAACAAAAATAGTTTCCATTATCCTTACAAAGTACAACCCTAAAGAAGCCTTTCTTCTCTCACAAGTTGCCATGTTTTGTCCAATCACATCGTTCCACGTCATCGTCCTCCTTTTACAAGACGTAAAACTCTTGAATTCTGAAATCGGTCGATTAGCAATATCATCCTCCATAATCAGCAATTTCTTAAGTTGGCTATATACCTCTTACAAAACATTAGTCATGTTTGGTAACTTGTTCAAGTACACAACATGGGAATACCTCAAGTCAACTTCCCCTAAGATCCTATTCATACTGTTTGCGGCTTTCGGAATTAGGCCGATTTTACATTCTATAGTGAAAAGAATTCCGGAAGGGAAATCTTTAAAGCAATGGCAATTCATGGCAATGATCATGATGGTCTTTTCAATTGGTTTTTACACAGAGTCGTTAGGATACACAGCGAGTTTTGGGTCGATGGTCTTGGGTATGACAGTCCCTACTGGCCCACCTCTAGGGTCCGGGATGATAGAGAAAGCGAAGTTGTTTGTCGCAGGGGTTTTTGTACCGTCTTATTTACTTGTCACGGGACATTTTGTGGATGTGTTTTTGGTAGAGAAATCAACCTGTTGGCTAATAATTAGTCTTATAATATGTGCTACGATGGGGAAAATATTTGCCGCTGTGGTGCCTATGAAGATATTTGGGGTACCCAACGACGATGCTTTCGCTCTCGGCCTTATTCTCAGCTCACAAGGGTTATTTGATGTCATAATTGCTAAAAGCTTGTTCACTTATACGGTAAAGATCTACTTAACTAATCTGCTTATTGAGTTATCTTTGTGATCAAACTTGTGTGTAAAAAATGACATTTAATGCTGAAAAATTCCTGCTCGTGGATCACATGTCGTGCCTTGTTTGATGTCGGCTATGAAGCTCAGTTACTTTTCTATTTTAAAAAGTAAGGTGAATTTGGTCAACCAGCTTAAGAATTGAGCTTTTCTGGACATTTGGCCTCGAAAAGCTAGTAGCTTTAAGCTGAAGGAACCTAGGTTTTTTTTAAATTCAATAAAAAAAAAGAAAGAGCTTATGTGCAATTTTGAATCTTTTTACTTCTAACATAGTAACATGTTCCCAAATTTTAATTTGCAGATGATTACTCAAGAGTATTTTACCGTCATCACCCTCATGATCACTTTGAACGCATTCATAGGCACGCCAATTTTGCGTTACATATATGACCCTTCGAAGCGATACATGAATTACAAACGAAGGACAATTCAACACTCGAGACACGAGAACGAGTTCAAAGCCCTAGTTTGCATTCACGAAGAAGAAGATGTTTTCGGGTTAATGAGCATCTTAAAGGCCACTAACCCAACAAAAAAAACACCAATCGTGGTATATGCTCTCGATCTAATAGAACTAATCGGCCGAATAACCCCGGTTTTCATTAACCATCAATTTCACAAACACAATTTTTCAAAGCCCAACCGAACTGGTCGAATTATAAGCAGTTTCGGAAAATTTGAAAACCATTATGAAGGAGTAAAGCGCTATAATTTCACCGCTATTGCACCTTATAATTCCATGCACGACGAGATTTGCATGTTGGCCCTCGAAAAAAACGTTTCCTTTTTGGTGATTCCATTTAGAAAATTCGAAACAGCCCAAATGAGGGGTGTGAAGAGGCAAGTTCTTGACAAGGCCCCTTGCTCTGTCGGGATCCTTGTTGATAAAAGGATTGTCCATTCTAGAAACATGAATGTTACGAGTTTTTCTGTTTGCTTGGTTTTTCTAGGAGGTCCTGATTCACGTGAGGCGCTCGCTTACGCGTTGCATATGCTAGAGAATCCCTCAACCAGGTAAGAACCAAACCCTAATATAAATCTGATATAAATTTTCGATAAAAGGGGAAAAAGTATCTTCAAGAAGAAAATTTATGCTTTTGAAAAGGGGGGTTTTGAGTTCCAACTCAAATGATAAAAGAGAACCAAACTGTCGAATTTTAATCCAACCCTAAGCTGATTTGTTTTTGTTACAACAAAAGCCATATTAATACTTAAGCCTTTTTTTTTTGCAGCTTAAAAGCTCAATTCTTTTGCTTCTTTGCCTAAAAGCGTATATTATCGGTTGACTAGCTTCAGATCAGTGTCCTTTTAGATTTTTAACCTGAATAAGGTAGACGTTTCAAGCTGGATATATAACTTAATCTAGTTTTTCTTCAAATCCTCAAAAAAATAATACAGCTTATTTGGTTAAATGCTGTAACCAAACTAGCTCTTAAATAGTTGATACGACTTTTCTAACCCTAAAAGCAACTGACCTTGAAAAAAAGGCAAAAACTTTTGATAAGTATTACAAGAATACAATCCAATACACAACTAATAAAACGAAAAGACATAAAAAGTGAAGTTACATCATAAATAATTGCAAAACTAACCAAACATTTAAATCTTTATCACTAGGCTCACCGTAATCCATTTGATAGCCGAAGACGAATTCAATTCCGATTTATCAGAGACAAAACTAGACGTGAGGGAAATTTCAGAACTTAATAGTCGTTACGGAGACCACGCTCGTGTTAGATACACTGAAGTAATGGTTAGAGACGGTGTACACACGATTGAAGTGTTGAGATCGATAGACGGGAAATATGATCTATTGCTTGTCGGTAGAAGGGTTGATTATGATTCAGGTTTGGTTGCTGGACTAGCAGACTGGACCTATGAGCCTGAGCTTGGGATCGTTGGAGATGTTTTGTGTTCGACGGATATATTGAGCACCGCGTCTGTTCTAGTGATTCAACAACAATCAACTGTTGAAGATTTATTGCAAAAAGATAGAACAAAGAAACTTGCCTAGTAGTACTAATTAGTTGAGGTTTATTTAAATGTTTTTAAGTATGGTACAAATTCTGGAAAATTAGAACAGGTAAGAAGTACTAGAATCAGGATTATTTTAGACGATTTTGAATGTTCAGGAACTTGTGTTTTTCTCTTTGGATTTCAGTTTTTTTGTAGCTAACATACTGAAGCGATGATTAGTGATATGACATGAAAATAATATTCAATAAGAGACATTCGGGGAAGATCCGACCCATACATTTTTAATGTGTATCCATCACATCAAACATGGGAGTCACAATTGGTACAAGTACATGACGGACCTTTCATTCATAAAGTAGGAAAGGTAATTATCGATTGTACTAACTACAATTAGAAAGAAGCCGACCACATAAAAAACACCACATGTCAACATCCTCGGCACAGGTACCCCTATAAATAGAGTCAAATAGCAGTATCATGGGATCATCCGACTTCTAAGCAGAAAAATATATATGAGTACAGAGATTTTTCAGAGCTTATCTCACTAGAAAGTACACGCCATACAAAAGTTAAGTCGAAAACCAAAAATCTATACCGAACATTAGATTAATTGAAACTATTGTAATGAAAGCATATTGTAATTTACTCAATCAATAAAGAAATATAATATTCGTCCAATTTATTAGTGTCGATCATCTAAATAATTATTGTTGAAAAACACGACTTAACCGACCAAAGTCTATGTTTTATCAATTAGATTTTGGTAACAAATTGTGATTTTATGTTTCCCTTTCGTCGATCTTTGGAGAGTTCTATGAATTATTCAACATTCATTTGCTGCAACAATGAATACACAATGTAACACTTCCACATAATCATGTTACATTGGATGATAAAGATGGTTGAATAAGCAAACTACCTATTTTCGTCAACTCAAACCTTTTCATATATATATATATATATATATATATATATATATATATATATATATATACATCATAAAAAACACCCAAATAGACATTTTTTTGCAAAAACGCTCCAAATCAATAATTGATTAATACAAATCTCAATGGTTTCACGACGAAAACACAAATATGCGTCTTGTTTTTTTTCCCTAAGATGTATAATGACATGTTTTGAATTTTTAAATATTAACATAATTTCTAAAACATGTCATTATATTCTGATTATCATAATATGTTTGAAATCAGTAAAATTAATCCTCCATAGAAAAACTTGTGCAAACATTTTAATTTTACTCTCATTTGTTGAAGATATTGACTCCACCAAATGGGCAATAACAAGAACACCGGTTTAAGGAAACCCAAACGTGTTTGCCGCTCTAAATTAATTCTTTACTGGCTGGAACAATTGGTCTCTGATAAATAATCAAAACGGTTTATATAAAGTTCAATAATGCAATTCAGTAGCGGACTGAGGTGTCCAAGTCCGGGGGACCATCTGATTTCTGGAAATGTTAACATAAATGGAAGAATTCCACCATTATTTACATAGATTTCTTTACTTACAGATAGAAATGTATGGTTTTCATGTATACTGAGATATTGAACAGGAAT
Organism: Primula veris; assembly: GCA_963682055.1. NCBI lineage: Eukaryota > Viridiplantae > Streptophyta > Magnoliopsida > Ericales > Primulaceae > Primula > Primula veris. Next base: position 27,815,999 of record OY821750.1, on the reverse strand, counting down.
AAAAAGAAATCAAAATTGATGTTTACCACTATAACTCACATGATCACCCTCGGATTAATGTGTAATCATTAAAAATACAAGTTTAGTTTTGGCTTTAACTAGCTACAAACATGTCAATCTTGACAAAATACCTACGAAATGTCATTGTATTGTAGTGGTTAATTCTCTTATTACTAAGCTATCGAAAGAATGCAGAGTTCGAATCTCCATACAACCATTTTTTCGGGATGTCAAATCTTTCAGGATAAAAATCAGCATAAGAAAGAAAAAAAGACATAAGATAACAATACATGCAAACAAGCAAGAAGGTTTAAACTTATAACTTTCCAGGATAATCAAGGAGTCTTTTTTACCGGCTGTGACAGAAGCTCAGTTTTTACTGGGGGGCAATTAATAATTGTATACAATTTTTTTTTCCGGTAAGTTATAATTGTATATACGTACGTATCACAATATTTCTCAAATTTCCTCTATATAAAAATATAAATGTTAACTTTCTTGGTTTTTGTACTATATCGAAAAGCAGTAAATTAAATAACAAATGACTGAAATGTAAATAAACAATTTTATTTCTCACAAACGGAATATAAATTACAATTCCTGACTCGTACAGAATTTAAATTGCAATAATTAAATTCCAGACAGATTTAATATAAATTATTAAACTGTTGGACTGATTTGTAATTATACGAAACTATCTAACAGAATAGTATAAACACTAACTGCTGGACTGTTTGTCAATTAACAAAAACTGCAAGACAGAATAGTATGATTACTAAATGTCTGGACTGTTTATGTAAATAAAAGAAATTACAGAACTGAAATATAAATTACAGAATAGAAAAGACTGAAAAATAAATGCAGAAAAGTAAATAGTACTGAAAAGTAAATACAGAAAAGTAAATAGTACTGGAAAGTAAATACAGAAAGTAAACAGTACTGAAATGAAATTACAGAAAAGTAAACAGTACAGAATTAAAATGACTGGAATGTAATGAACAGAAAATAAAAGGACTGAAATAAAAAAGAAGAGGTAACTGTTGGGCAGTTTTCCTTAAACAATATTTCCCAAACCACCTTAAAGGTTTCTGGTTCTCGGGACTTTGTTTCCAAGGTACATCTTCTGTCTTAGAGTGGTTCGCGTGAAAACCGGCACCGAACCACAGGTTGAGCTGTTGGTGGTGCGATTCTCTCTCTAATATGATGCTATGTATGTTGTGTTGTGTGTGTTTGTTGTGTTTGAATGAGAGGGGGAGGGCTGCATTTTATAGGCTTTCTTGAAACCGCAACCATTAATGGTCATTCAATTCTGGAAGTTACACCCCTAGAATCCGTTCATTCAATTTCTGAAACTGCATGGTCATTCAATTCTGGGAGTTACACCCCCAGAATCCGTCCATTCAATTTCTGAAACTGCAGCACTTAATCTGTAATTTATTCTCATTGAATGCTGGCGTTTCTATTTGCTGGAAAATCTAAGGACTATTTTTGTATTTTATACAAAACTTTCTTTTTAGATTTGACTCGAGACCCGAGACAAATCCCAAGCCCCAAGCCCGTGAACCAAGCGAGTGTGCGCGTGTGGTACACACTAATACACTTAAGTGTATGTGGACATGTTAGTTTAACAACTACATGAGTTAGACTTGTATATATATTGTAAAATTAACTCTTAATCTTTCAATATGGGATAACTCTCATTGATTTTTCATTTATTCATTCCATTTTTCAGCATTGAGTTTTTCTCCTCTTTCGAGAACCCAACTTTGAAGCCGATTAGTATTCACACCCATTCTCCGAATAGGTCATGCGATATACCGTTACGAAGCTCGTCACACGAGCTACTCAAACACGTTGAGTACGGTATTAAAAACTCAGCGTTGTCACATGTAATATCGACTCGAAGTTAGTCATGTGACCATTCGGAAACACCCATGTAAAACATGTTTTTTCAACAAACTTTCGGATGGCTTGCCCCCTCGTTAGCATGCCTGGGTCCGCTCCCGAATTTGTAATGTAGTGATATTATACATTATTCGCATATTCAAATTTTCACATTTTTTTAACTCCTCCGCCCTCCCACACTATTCTTAATCTCTAGTTGGGTATAATCTTATAAACAATTCAACATTAATTTATGGGGTCTCATTGTAACGTAAGATCCTGGGTTTAGTCTTGTTAATATGTTGTATAAGTGAGTAATATTCTTTCATCAAGTTTTAGATCTTTCATGTCCAAATGCATGGTTGCCGTTGGCAAAATTATCACTGTATATTGTTCATGAAAATTTGTTAAAAACCCAATAAAGAAATACATCAAAAACGATATACACTATGAGTTAAAAAAAAAAAAAAATCATAATGTGTGAAGGGCAAACCTCGTTCTAAAACTAGCGGTATATACGTTCAAGGTCCGAAAAGGGTTCAGGTAACTTTAGACGTAATGTAAACAGTTTTTTCTTGCATTCCTACAAAAGACTACTTTTACTGTTTTACGACTCGTGACCCCCTCCTTTTCATGATAGCAAATTCAGTGTTGCATTAAAACTCGTCCTCAACTTGCATGATATGTAATAATAATTAGAAAAATAAAACTGGTTCCAAAATTTCAAGACCATAATAGTCGTGTCCCACTAGTAGATCATACATAAATGCAAAATAGCAAACAAAAATGTCGTTTAGCTTAGGACGTGGCAAAAATGACCTTCAGAGGTGACAACATACGGCCCAAACTAAATAAAACCATATCCTAATTACAGGAGCATTGGGCCAAGGTTCCATTTATCTCTTTCATCATCACTATCACCAAAAAGTGATTACTAAATTAATAAATAATATTGCATAAGTGTCTTCATCTAGAATGATCTGCTCCCCGATATTAACACGTTGGAGGCAGCTCTCCCCATCATAATTAATTATTTATAACAAAAAATCATAAATCATAATAGGAAATTAAAAAATATGGGGCCGTCTTAGGATTTGTTTGGAATATAGTTGAATTTTGAATTTTTGTAAACCATAATAGGAGTACTTAAAAATTTAAGATGACCAAAAAAAAAAACATAGGAGTACTTGAGTATCCATATGAGTAAGTAAATTTTGGAATTATAATTAGAGCATCTGTTCACTGACTTCAACTAAAAACTTACTTGGACCTGTAATTTTAACAGCATATTCATTTTTCCTTGATTGTTTCGTTAATTAGACGAGTTTGATACGGATTACAAGTTCACAAGTTCCTTTCACTATTTTTTGAATAAAAAATGGTCGTAAACATTGTTTTATTTTATGCAGTAGTGTAAGATTGGTAATTTTTCAAAGGTATTGAGAAATAACTCTTTCGAGGAAAAATGTATCGAGTTTCAAACTTATAAGATGATACGTTATTACTATGCTAAAAGAGGAAAAGAAACTGGAATATGATAACAATATGATACATGATTGTTTCATTTTAAGAGACAGTTAATATTTTATGATCATTAATTAATTTTATTGTGAAACCTATCGGTTACGCTCTTAATTAACAATGCCGAAAACACTATTAAAATGACTATATTATGACAATTGGTGTTATATCTACAATCTGAAAAATGGCCTCAAATTTCAATACTTATAAATTTAGATAGTAAAACACATTTTCATAAAAGTAAATGTTTCCTAATTGGTTTTATATTCAAGTGCATGCATCATTTTCAATTACAAATCTTCCACTAGCAATATAATGTTCTAATTTACTTTTCTAATCGTCTTTCCAAAATTTGGGTGGTATTCTCGAGGTCTTTATTTTTTCCTTCTACTATTAATAATCATAAAAAATATCAAGGTCTTAATTTAGTTAAATATTTTAATCTTGAACTTTCATCTTAAAACTTAGATTTGTGTATTATAATAAAATCCATTTTTTATATCAATAGATATTTCGATCTTTTTTTTTTTACCTAAAATAGATAGAAGCTTTAATCTATTTTAATAACAAAGTTAACTTTATATATTTATATTCAAACAAAATCCTCAATTTTTAATTTTTCCATTTTTACTTTTATAGCCCATCATCGTTGAGTAGGTGTATGAATGATTTGACGGTAACATAGAAACAAAAATATATTGACTTGTATTATTGCCTTATTGTGCTAACATCAAATCTAAATCAGAATTTATCAACTTTGATTTTTCTGCTGGATAATTTATCTTAATCTCCTTCCAATAACAAAACGGTAGGATAACATATTGAAGATATTTTATTTACCTATATAGCTTGCTACCGATAACTTACGAGAAATTGATTCACTACATCAATCACACTGTGTACTCAAATAGTATATGGTTAATGTTTTAAGGAAAATTTAACCAAATACTCTTTAGGCATTGCTTAAACTTGTAAATTAATACAACTGATTTGAATAGTGTACAAGATATACAAACGCTTCGTTACATTGGTCAACCAACTTTTCTCGGTTGAATGGAAGTAACGGTATTTTAATACAAATGATTTGAATGGTGTACAAGATCTACAAACGCTTCGGCACATTGGTCAACCAACTTTGCTCGGTTGAATGGAAGTAACGGTACTTTAGTAGCTATACCTTACCAGCTACGACTTATTATTTTATCGGAATTTTTGTCTTAAAGTTTATCTATTTTAAAAAAAAACTTGTAATTACATTTAATACGTACTTAATGATGATGATGACACTGGATGGCAAAACCATATATCAATGGAAGGAAAACTTAATATGAAAGTCTGTGATTCAAATTCTTAACTAAAATAATATATGAATCCTGAATATTTAATAAGTAAAGTAGAATAACATGTTTTTTCTTTTTATATTTGTTTTTACTTATTATTCCGCATAACTTTTATTTCACCAACAACTAAACAAAATAATTTCCAAGAAAAAATCCAGCTTTAAATTTAATGTTTAGTAAAACAAATCAAATGTCCTTTTTTATTTTAACAAGGAATTTACTTGATAACAAATCAAATCGAATGCCGGAATCACGACGTTAATGAATGAGTGAATATGACTATTTCAATAAGAATTATCCCCATATTTAATTTCATTTAAAAATTTATCTAACATATTCACATAATTAAATAAGATTTATGTTTTTGAAGTAAATCATTTAAGGCCATTATTTATCAAATCATTTACTTAAAATCATTATTTTCACAACTTATCAGATGTCACTATCCAGTCGGTTTTGGTGATAGAGTTTTAACTCATTCCTCCCAAACAATTGATTAGATGGATTGGACAATTACCTAAACGAAACTAAACAAGATTAGACGATCAACTATCGCCTACAACCGATCTTACCCATTTTGCGACATTGCTCCGGTTACATTAAATAATATACCAAATAAGATTCTAAGTAAAAAAAAGAAAAGAGTACGTAAATGCAATTCCGTCATTTTATTTAACACCACATTACTAATCAGATAAGAAAATAGATAGGCGGGTGGGAACCCAAATCATAAAATTTATATATTGGATAGCAAAATGATAAAATTCTAACTTATTTTTTTCTCTCCAAATTTAGTTTTCACCCCATCATAACAAGAGAGCCCAAAAATTGATACTTATTTTGATACTGCCAAAGTGCTTCTCAATTTTTTAGAAAAAAATCCCAAAACTTTCAATAATTACCCAAATATTTAAAATTCGAAAAAAATTCAAAAATTAAAAAAAAAATGTCAAGAAGTAACTATTTTATTTATTTATTTAAAAAAAGGCTAACTATTTAATTTATTTATTTTAAAAAATCCAACCAGATCAAGACACACCCAACATGTGCATTTATTTAGTATGTAATATGTGAATGTGAACACACAAATCACATTAGTCCAAACCACACCAGATTAGGCCTCCAAATAATCAACATTTAAGTAGTCAAGGACAACAAGATAATGTAATATAATCTGTCACAATTAATTCAATAAATAAATTATAGTAGCTAAATAATAGTATTATTAAAAATAGGAGTAGTAGCTGCTAGTTCATATCTATATCTATGAATCAACATTAGTGGATCAGGATAACCATAACCCCCCCTTTTCTTTCTTTTTTTCTTCTTTTTATATCCCTTCTTCACTTCTTTCTCCTTTCCTCATTTTATTCGCCCCTCATATTTCTCTCTCTCTCTCTCTCTATATATATACATACATATATCTATATATCTATATTTTTCAATATATATATACGATGTCGATTGCGATCGAGCGGCCAGGGTTGTTTACGAGGATCGAGCGTGGAGGATCTCGGTTCTCCGCCGTTCGGCGGAGGACGGCGGCGGAGGAGACGGAGGCGGCGAGTAGCTCGTCGTCGATCGGAAACAACAGCGACGACGGCGCCGGAGAAGGAGATTCCGGTGACGGAGAGGTTCAGAGCGAGTATAAGGGTACGTTGGATTGTTTGGATGCGATCGAAGACGTTTTGCCTATCAAGTATGGTTAATCTCTCTCTCTCTCTATATATATATATAGTTAGGGAGCGTTAGTGTTGATATTGAAACTAGAGGGACGAAATTGAAATGATATTGGAGTTGGTAAATCCGCTGTTTTTATCTGATTTTATGATATTTTTGGTAAGCTTGTTTGGTTTCATAATACTGTATTGTATATATGTTGTGTGTTTTGCTTGTTGTTGATTTTACGATAGTAGTTTAAGTGTTACGCATGTTTGGTTGGTGAATTGATTACAATTTTAATCTAGGAAGGAACAAATCTGTATCTATTTAATAATTAGGGAGCGTTTGTGTTGATATTGTAACTAGAGGGACCAAGTAGAAGTACTATTGGAGTATAAAGGGACCGTTGGATTGTTTGGATGCGATTGAAGATGTTTTGCCGATCAAAGTATGTTCAATCTCTCTCTCTCTCTCTATGTATGTATGTATAATTAGGGACCGTTAGTGTTGGTATTGAAACTAGAGGGACCAAATGGAAATGATATTAAAACTAGCAAATGCACTTTTTTAGTTGATTTTATGATATGTATGTATTAATAATTTAATGTGTGTGTGTATGCATTTTACTCTCTAGTTATCAATTCAGTTGATTTTATGATATTACTGTTGAAGCATGTTTGGTTGGTGAATTGATACAGTATTCGTCTAGAGAGGAACAAATCCGTAGTTTTTTTATTAATTAGGAGCGTTAGTGTTGATATTGAAACTAGAGGGACGAAATTGAAATGATATTGGAACTAGTGAATCCACTTTTTTAGTTTATTTTGTGATACTTAGTTGTAAGCATGTTTCATGTTTGGTTGGATAATACTGTGAATTGATACAATTTTCATCCAGAAAGGAGCAGTTTTGTAACTTTTTATAAATTAGGGACTGTTAGCGTTGAATTTGAAACTAGAGGGGCCAAATAGTACCCTCAAACTAGTGGATCAGGATAACCATAATCCTCGTTCCCTTCTTCACTTCTTTGCCCTCCCTCTTCTTTATTCGCCCCCTCTCTCTCTCTCTCTCTTTATTTATATATTATATGATGTCTATTGCGATCAAGCGGCCAGGGTTGTTTATGAGGACCGAGCTGGGAGGATCTCGGTGCGCCGTCGATCGACAAAGGACGGCGGGGGAGGAGGCGGCGGCGGAGACGAGCAGCTTGTCGTTGATCGGAAACAACAGCGACGGCGAAGGAAATTCCGGCGACGGGGAGGTTCAGAGCGAGTTTAAAGGGTTACATTTTGTTCTGTTTTCAAAAACTCATCCCTAGTGATGGGCAATTTTCCCATTTTAGTATTACTTTTAGATGCATGTATGCTGATATCGCTTCTTACCAGGATTGAGGGGTCTTTAAAGTAGCAAAGATTTTCAGTATCAACACCGATGAAAAGTTATAGGTTTTTGTTCCTGTCTGGATGAAAAGTCATTACTAATGAATATTATATTTTTTTTTTTTGATTTATTCTTATAGATGCATGTATATTGATATAGATACATATATTTTGATATCAGCTCTCTCCATGCTTAGTTAGCCTTTAAACTACTCCCTCCGTTCCCAATTAATTGTTCACTACGAAACTACGTGCAATTTTGACCGGCCAATAACTTGTATCAAAATCGTCGGAATGAAAATTTTCAAAAGTTAATCATATAGTTCAAACATTAAATTATATGATTTAGTTTTAAAATTTTTCATTTCGACAATTTTGATACATGTTATAAGCCGGTCAAAAATTGCACGTAATTGGGAACGGAGGGAGTATAAGAAAATACTGTAAAAGAAATCAACCTTACCAATTTTAAAACTTTCTGACCAACTCGGACACTTTTTTTTAATGGGGGATTGCTGATTGTTCAAATGAAACTATGAGTAATATATAGATTTTTGATTTATTCTATAAGGGCTAATAGTGTGATTCACCATTTAGTATTGTTTACAGTGAACTTGGTTGGAGAAATAGTTGACTTGAGTTTGAGTACTAACACAGTTTTTGTTTTACCATATTATTTGATTCTATGATATTACTTTTAAGAATGTTTGGTTGTATGATATTATAATTGGCGTTTAGTTTCACTCTGTTTGCTTTAGGGTCAGTTACAGGCTTACAACAGTGATCAGAACTGTCTTGGCTTGATTCTTACCTGGATTTTCAATATCAACAGTAATGGTCCCTAATATCTGAAAAGTTATAATTTTTTAATATTTTCACTAGGACAAACACTTATATGAACCCGGTGCACTATAATTAAGGGTTTGCCAACCAATAGATTTTTTTAGTTTTAATTTTGAATTAATTTTAGGGTAGTTATTTTGGGGTTTAATTAATAGGTGCTGGGTTTTTAGTGGATGGCACACCCTAAATTATAGTGCACCGGGTTTACGACAGTGTTACTCATTCACTAGTGATGAATTTTATATTATTTTATGGTATCTTTTTTACATGTATGCATGTAGATGTCATCTCCCACCGTGATCAAAGAGGTTTTCGGACTAGGAAAATACTGCGAAAGAGACCAATGCTGCCACTTTTAAATACTATGCAACCATTTCCCTTACTAATTTTTTTTTTTTTAATTTGGAACTGCTGAATTTTCGAATATAACTATGAGGACCAAATAGACATTTAATCCACACTATAAGTACTTTCAGTGTAGGTTCATCCTTTGATTATTGTTATAAGAAACCTGGTTGGAGAAATAGTTGACTTGGTTGAAGTTGAAATATTTTTGTCTCTTGTTCTGAGCATATGAGAGTATCTATATTCTATACTGATGTTTGTTCTGGTATTTTGTATTGCTATTTTATTAGTTGTGAACTTGTGATATGAATATCTTCTAAGTTTAATCCCCAAAAAGTCAAATGAAACACAATAGATTCCAGTTTCTACCAATTCTTTTGAAAACATGTTTTAATATTTCATCCCAAAGTTCAATTTAGTATGTCACGTTATCTATTTGTCACTGTTTTCACTGATCACAAAACCATGCCACTTTATTGTGCACTTTCACCATATTATTGCAAACAGCATTACTATTCATTATTCCACATAATTTTACATCATACATATGTTAATTAATATCATGAATCAAAGACATCAAGTATACAGTAATTTCCGTTTTTTTTTTAAAATTTATACTATGTTTTTTCTAGGTTCTCTTTAAATGGGCAAAACAATTTTTTTTACCACTAGGCAATCCACTAAAAATAATTTCTTGGGCCGGCTCTGTATACTAGTCTAGTAAAACGCCCCAGTTTAAGTTGATGACATGTTCATTAACGATGGTACGAACTTAGGCATGCCATTAACATATGCAAGACTTAAAAAGTAACAAATGGTCGATTCAATTAATATTTCGAGAACAATGAAATTCCAGGTTTATTAAGGTTTTGTGAACTTGTATTAATTTTTGGATGGTTAGGTTTTGTGTACTTAACTATTGTTCAATTCTGATTTTGTACTGTATACCTTATTTTTTTAACTTGTACACTTCTGTCATACACTGGATGGAAAGTGGGCATGTGCATGCATAGCGCATGCTACTTCTCTGTTAGCGTAAGGGTTTGGTCATTTATCCATCTTTATTAGTTTTAAAGATGGATACATGACCAAAACTAATTTCCCAAACCTTCCTCCCCCCCCTCAGTCCATGTCCTAGACAGCTATATGGCAGTGGCGAATCATAATTTATTGAAAATTTGGCAGTAGCAAATGGCGAATTAAACCTTACACAGATCATGTCTTTGATGAGCTCGATGGTTTGTATATGTATGTATATGTGCATGTTTGCTTGAGATATTTAAAAGAATTGGAGTTCAGATCGGGTTGATAGAAAGATATAAAAAGGGTTACTAAGATTGTAGGATCGGTAATATCTTTAGAAATGGATTTGGTGTGTATATGTATAAATTTGTATTTATGTAAATATTTCTAGATTTGATTGAAGGCTAAATTACAATTGAACTAGAAATCAGGTTAGTCTTTTTAACATATTCTTAATTATCATTTTCTTTAATTGATGGTAAGAGGGAGGAGTAATTTACAGAGAAAACAAAATTATTTTATTGGAATACTAGGGAGAGAGAATTTATGAAGCCTTTTTTTTTCTTAAATATTATTCCTTTCGTTATTTAAACGAGAGAATCGCATGTTCTTGTATGTATTAACTTTCTGTCAAGTTAGATTGTCTATATACATATATGAGCCCACATGTGTGTTTTTATATAATATCTTAAATTAAGAATTATAATACATATGATTTAATAAGATTTAATGAAAGTACTCGGTATCCAATAGAGTATTTAAATATTGAGTATTGAGTTCATTTAAATTGTATAAATTTGAATACAAGAGATCGTATTTTGATATTGTACTTTTTATAAATTACAAGTATTGACCTTTTTTCAGGATTATAGTAGTTTTTTTGAACAAGCTAGATATTTTCGTAAATATCGTAAATATATTAGGGAATTAAGGTAAAACTAAAACCAATTGTTGTATGCATGTTCAACTCACATGTCATATTTTCCATCCAATTTTGGATGAAAATGTATAAAATAAAATAAAAATATAATACTATGGTGTATTAAATTGAAAAAACTGCAGTGCAGTGTACTAAACTGGAAGTCTGGAATTGAACTATAGTTGAATGCACAAAACCTCAATACCCCCTGAAATTCATAACAATGACGCACACTTTGAATCCGACTTTTGTTATAATGGGTAAATACTTGATCTAGAATCTTGTAGAGAACATTTTTTATAATTGTATGGACGTGACTTGTACTCACTTTGACAATTTCAAATGCTGTAGAGCCTTATGAATCCTTTATTCACTTTGACTCAGACAAAATTGTTCATACCTTGTCGATTTGAATTTTTTCAGGAAAAGTATGTCCAGTTTCTACAATGGGAAATCAAAGTCTTTCACCAGCCTAGCAGATGTTGTCTCATGTTCCTCCATCAAAGAAATTGTAAAACCCGAAAATGCCCTCACCAGGAAAAGAAAGAATTTAATAGCTCATGCTACTTATTGGGACAAAAACCACAACTTTCCACCAATAAATAATACTTGCAGCATATCTAAAAAACCTACCAACTCAAATAGAAGTACTTCCACTAGCAGCAGCAACGAGAGTAATATTAGTGATACTTGTAACTCGAATGCTTCGTCGCCCATTATAAAACGTCCCCCTTTGCACCCTCAAAGTAGAAAATCACACAATGAGGAGTTTTTATCTTCACCCCCTTGTCGTAATCTCTCTCCATGGCGTTCTTTCTCTCTCTCCGACCTGCAGGGTGCAGATGACATAACTCCTGCCACTATTGTTGTCCTTAATAACAAAGAGAAGGAGAAGCCACACTAAAAGAAGACATTCTGCAGTAAATTCAAATCGAGTAGACCTGGAAAATATGAAAGCTGAAATTAGGTTTATGTTCCTGGTATAGAGATCTTTGAACGTAGCGAGTTTGGTGTACATGCCGGAATGATAAACAGAAGATGGAAGATGGTTCATAGTGTTGATTTTGATTGTGCTGTTTTGCATCTGTATTAGTACTTGTATGAGCAAACTAATCAGCATTGTTGTTGCGGAACCTTACATGATAATAATAGCAGTATAGTGTGTTCCCTTCTTTACTTTTGTTTATTCATATAATGGATTAAAAAGTCTACTTTTTTAGGGCAGATTTGAAATTCCTATCTGGTAGGCCAAGTCATATGTTTTCTCTCATGAATGGTATAAAACTTTAAAGGATAGAGAATATTATTATTCCATTGTTTACAAGACTGATATGTTACAATAATATAGCTAGAGAGCTAATTAATAGTCCTAGAATCAGTACTAAGTATATACATAATATCACAAAATAATAACTCCTAAATCAAATCTCTGATGATTTGATCTGCCACCTAGATAGTTACTCTTAACAGAAAAATATCTTGGTTGATTTAATATAACAACAAATGGCTTATAGTATTGTAATTGTATTTAGTTGGGGGCAAAAGTCTCTCTCAATCATGGGTCGTATTGCTTCTTTCTGTTATATGGGATTTGTGAAATGGGTTGTTGTTTGTTTACCTGTCTGGTCTCTGGTAATTATGGATGCAACACGATTTTTGGCATTGATTTGATAACTGACACCCGGCCAGTAACGTGTAATATATGTAAAAATATTATGTTGCATATTAGCTCATTGGCTGTTGCAGGCAATGAGCCTGTACATGGACATTTCTAATAATTAAGAGGTGGTACACTTGCTATTTGCCTAATTTTGGATATCATGGAGTTTGTTAGTATACTGCAAACTTTTTGTGGCAGGTATTTTTTGCTCCCCGTGACATGATTACCCGATCACATTAAGCTAGTACTGAATTTATCTGGTATCAACTTAGGTGGTGGATGACCTCTGTTTTTAGCTCGGTATTTTTTTTTGGCTTTTGGAGCATTTTTGCTTAACATCTGGTCTACATTTGGTGGATTAGCTTGAAGCTGATTTTTTGGGGGGGTTTGGCCTTAAAAAGCCGGATGAGCCTAAATATTGTATGCTAATAAAAAAATCCAGCATATTTTCTTTTGAGCTGCAACCAGACGAGTTCTGAGTAGCTTTTCTCATAACTTGGTGGTTGTTGGAACGTTGTCTTTTTGATCACTTGTTATTTCAAACTATGAAGGACCCGTGTTTATGTGTGAGAATCTTACAATTATGTGGTATGTGACAGGTTAAAAAAATCTGATCGTCCGTACCACATGGCAAGATGGCGTATGTAAACCTTGGTGGGTTCTTTTTTCTCCATGAGTCTTTTCCCCATATTTATACAAACATTGGAAAGTGAAGAGGAATGAAATTATCTTACCTATGGTGATTTTCTTTCCTCTAAAGCTTTTATATTACACACTTGCGCGTTCAATATTAAGATTTTGCTGTGAGTTTAAAGATGGTTATTATCATTCCAGATTAGGTGCCTCATGTAATGTTATATGGAAGACAAATATTATGCCATAGAACTTTTCTGAAGTATTAAATGCCAGATTATTATCTGGAGATGGCTAATTTTCGATGACAGTCTATTAGGGGGCTAAGTGCTTTTCGTGCTTAGTAGGAAGTAAATGAAGATTGAACATTTCATCATGCTAAATAGAGCAATTCTCTCAGGTTTATAGCTTGTCCATTTTACCTTGCTTTACGGGTAATTGATTTTCATATGAAGTATACTGGACTTGGTTGCTACTGTTCTATTTTTCTTATTCTTGTTTAGTTGGAATTTTCAAACTTACACAATTGTGTGAGTGCTACTTGCAGTTGTTTTTGTTTAGGAGACTTGGGGGGATGTGTTGTTGTAGTGGAGAAATTATCACTTTTTAGGTTACATAAAAGGGTCTATGGGTAGAGTACACGTCAGTTTCCTTGTCGGTCATTGTCGTTATATTATTGTATGAATGAAAAAGGACTCCGTAGTCATTTACATGGTAACGACAAATAACGAATGTGGACATGTTTCCGCAAAGTAGACAGTTGAATTTTAGAACATTGGCAATAAGCTCGGCGACAAATGAAAAGATTTGATGTTCTATGCGGACAAAACATTCCGTGATTTTGTTTATCAAGAATTTGAACCAACAGAAATATGAAGTAGATTTGGTGGTTAGAATTCCGACAAAAGTTCAGTTTGAAGACGACAAATGTTTCTTTGTTTAACAAAAATTAAAGAAAAAATTTCTGGGTATAATTTGTGTATGATGAAGATGAGTATTGTTAGACCAAAGTGTTGAGTTCAAACACACAAACACACACACACACGCATTTTACTTGACCAATGAAGAAAAGCATTCATTACATCTTAACTCATATACTAGAAGTCTAGAACTGTAAGCCTATTATGACCATTATGTATGTCTTAAAAACTTCAGCTATTAAGAAGTGGGTGAAACAATTTTCGTATGAACCCTTTCCTCAAACTGAAACATGGTATCATGTTAAACCACCGTTTTTACTAATAGAATTAAATTGTCAAAAAAGTCGTCACAACAATTTAAAAGACCTTTCAATTGAACTTTAGAAAATGTAACCAGGTTGAGTTCGTCTAATTGCAAATTTGCAGTGGTAACTTAATGAGTTAATGTAGTTATATATGTGTCATTGACTGCTAACATATAAAATTCCTATTGATATAGTTTTCTCAATTGTAAATAAAGCACATAAAGCACTTAGTTCAAGGGAGAAATTTGTTAAGAGCGTTTCAACTGCTCTTGGCTTATTAATTTCTGTTCTTATTTGGAAAAATTGGGTTTGATTTTTTGGTTTTATCTTTGTATTAACATGTGTCTCATTGCCAAATACACCTGTTGTGTTGAATGGAAAAGATTTTTTGATCACACTGTATATGTGTTACAGGTATCTCATTTAACACATTAATTACTCCTACCCTTGCTAATTTCTTTCTTCTTTTGGTTTTTTTTTTTTTTTTTTGTAATAATGACACTTGTTTGCATAAATACTTGGATAAAAACAAAAAAATTAGATCGATTAGTTGGAAAGATGGTCTTAAATTGTGTATAAATTGGCATAGGCAATTGAGTTAGACCAAGCTAATTGAGGAGACGGTGAATTAGGTTCAAGAGAGTCCCCATAGGTCTTCCTTCTTAGGTATACTTGTTGATCTCTTCCCAGTTTTATGTTTATTCAACTTATCTTTTCCTCGCAAAATCAAATAATTTTTGTTATGTAGTTTTTTTCAATCTACGGGTATGTAATTTCTTTTCTATAAACACATTTCATGCACAGAGGAGAGTATCTGAGGAAGACTTAAATTCTTTGAAATCCTATATTGGTTTATCCTCTACTCAATTTTCTTGATTCGAATCCTTAGTCCTCTTCTGCTTTAATTAATTTATTTATTTTAAGAAACTCACTAGGTGATGAAATCTGAACAAATTCTTCTGTTGTTTTTTTGAAATCAGCTACCACTCTGTACATATCTAACTATCGTCATAATATTTCACAATAGCCCTTTTTTTTGGTGCTTTTGGTTGTATGCTTTTCGCAGTTTTCAAAGCTCTTCATTTGAAAACAGAAGCTGCTGTTCTTTTTCAGCCAAACCGCAACCACCCTGTTAGAAGTTGCTAATTTGTGAAGAAATGAACAATTTTTTTTTGTTCAACATTTTTACTTTTAATGCTCTTGTGACAATACTTCTGGTTCTTACTCTCCTTTTGTTTTTTGGTGCTTTTGGTTGCATGACAAACTTTAGCAGGTTTTTGTATACATTGAGTCACTATCACCATGTTTCCCAACATAGCCACAGCTCTATCTTCCCTAATCACGTTAGAAGAAATCAAAATCATTTACGCAATAGACCGAAACCTCTTCTCTATCCTTACCTTTGACCTCTGGCGTGACCCGATCGAATCCATGAGGGTGATGGCCCTGTGGATCTGGCTCGAGAAATCCGGTTTTAACAACGTTATCAAAAGAATCTCATCCCTACCGCAATTACTCATTAACGAAGTAGCTGACGAGGCAATGTCATGCATTAACTACCTCATGAACACCAACCCTTTCACCCCTTCACGTGAACAGTTCAGCCTCCCACGTACCTACAGCCTACTAGGTGCTGACGTGTCACCTAATTTTTTTTCCAGAAACCGAGCTGCTGCTATCTTCGGGGTCGAAAAAGTCTTGTCTGAAACTTGTGTCAGGACTCTGTCAGACCTAGTGCAACAAGCTATAGAGCGAAACACCGCTCGAGCAGTTGCCGAGACCCGAGCTATCATGTCATCGTTCATTGAGTCCAGCTTCTCGCGCTTGGATGTCAACAGCTCTGACACCAGGGAACAAACTAGGTAGTGACAGTACCTTCCCCCCCAGATACTTTTAAATTTTATAACCACTATAGATTCAAAGTATAATATTTTTAGTAATAGTGTTTTGGGTACTCGTTCTTTACTTTGCATTTTCTTTTTATTTGAATTTCTGGCTCCTCTCACTTCAACATCAACAACTTTGATGGCACAGGTAGAACTAGATTGTGACAGTAAGATGTCCTCCTAAGTAGTTATATTTTTAATTAGTATTATGTATTTCCAGTATAAATTGTTTAAAATGGTGTTTTAGCACCCCTTTGTTTTAATTGTCATTATCTTCTCCTCTCCAGCTTCTTTAATATCAAGAACTTTGACAGTAATGGTAGATCTAGGTAGTAACAGCAAGGGGCAAATCTACCCCCATAACATTGATATTTGATTTATATATATTTTCTAGTTTAATTTATTTTTGAGTGTGTTTGTGGCTGCACATCTTTTTGTTAACTGACGTCTTTATTAACTTAATTTATGCACTCTGTTCGACAGGTTGAGCCGAAGGGTTAATAATTCTCCACGTGTTGTGCACCCAGATGATAGGACGATGTTCGTGACCTTCTCTAAGGGATATCCTGTCCCAGAACTTGATATACTTGAATTCTTCAATCTTGCATATGGTGATTGTATTGAGTCTTTACATATGCAAGAGGTGTATTTCGGCCAACAATCACTCTATGCCCGTGTGGTGTTCCATACGCCTCATACGATTGGGGCAGTTTTAAACGGTGTAGAGAAGGCCAAATTTACCATCAAGGGTCGGCATATGTGGGCCCGTAAGTTTGTTCCGAAGTCTCGTTCAAGGCTGGTATGAGGATTGGTATGTCCGGGGCAGGTTCTTTGCAGGGTTTGTAACCTGGTTGCATATGCATCGAGTCTGTATCGAGCTGTCATTAAAGTGTCTAGTGTTTTGTGTCATGTGTGGCTTATACTTGTTTAAGCTGCGAGTCTTTTGTTTTCAAGCTGTTATGAGAATGCAGATTGTGTTGTATAACCTTATGAAAGTTTTTGTGTTTGGTTGGAACTAGCAGTTTTTTCCTGTATTTTCCATTTTCCCTAAAGTTGTGAGTAATCGTGGTCATGTTTGTAACATCTCGAGGTGGACTAATCATGAATGAAGTCTTTAGGTTATTCACGAGTTGTTTTTTATACAAGCTGCAATATTTCTTTGTGTAATTCATTTTGTCGAAGGCGTCTATTTTGGATTGTTTAAATTTTATTTTTTATTTTTTAAGATACGTCAACATTATGTTACCGTATAGTTTTAAAAAAAAAGTGATGAGATTTTTTTAAGCCTCACATTGTAAATTTTATAATGTTTGGTAGAAATTATTAGTTTTTTCTTGTATTATCCTGGAGTTTTGACTGTAGTCTAGTTTTTACATTTCGAAATGGGAGTAATCATGAAGTCTTTAGATGTTGAAGGGTGTGGTATCTTATACTTACGAGTTGCAAATTTTGCATACTAAAGAGTATGAGCATTTGATGTTCTCTAGGATCAGTGGTTCTATCAGGTTGTGCAACTTCATTTTGATCGCTATTTTATCAAAGGCATATATTTCGTATAGTTTTATTCATCGCTAGATTGTTTAACTCGGTCCTGTATCGTATTGAGGGAGTTTGTAACTAGATTGAAGGCATCTATAACAAGTTGTTCAATTACATTCAGTTCATCCTATCTCAACTTCAAGAATTTTACAATATCCCATCGATCAGCTATCCATTAAAAAAAAAGTTCTCCCACTAGATGTTATTCTTGCTCACTTGGATTTGTTTGGTCTGACAAGATTTACAACTTGCTCCAGCTTAAAATTGGTAGATTTGAATGAATCCTTTTTCTCTGATTTTCGAATAAGTGAAGCTTATTTGCCTAAATTCCGCAGCGAAATAAGTCTTTCGTTTGAATGGTTTACTGATATAATCTACATAAAAACTGTTTCAAACTTAACGTCTTTAACTTTATAACCATCCTTTAACCAGCCAAAAAAAAGTTTTTACTGAATTAATTAAAGCTTAGGAGGTTGTTGAGCTTTTTAAATTAGGAGTTAAAAAGTGAAGTGTCCAAAAGTCCAAAAAAGGCAAAACTAGTGAAAAATCCAAAATGAAAAGCAAAGTAGAGACAAATGGAAAGGTGAGTAATTTTTATCACCACCAACTATATATATTACCCCTAATTTGGCTTTATTTGTTTAATTTTCAAACAGTAACCTCTAACAACTTGGTCAAAAGGAGTTAAGGGTCACGACAACTTGAGTTGTCCTTATTCTTATACAAACAAGAGATATAAATGATAACACGAAATAGTTGTTACGAGAGTATTACCTTGGCTACGAAAGGGTTTAAAAATTTGGTGCAACACATGAAATGTATATATATATTTTATTTTTTTAATCAACACATTGAAATGTTTGATTTCAATGCGTACATATATATCAATTTGGTTCCTTTGAACATGTAACCAAATTTAATCCGAAAAACAAATTCCCGTAATGATACGAGTATAATAGGATATACTATAGTTTAGTAATATAATGTTTGCTACAGCACGCCAGGATCACAATTCACAAGATATGTTACGTTCCAACAAAACAAGCAAGGGTATGAATTGCGAGGGTGTTTTAGAACTAATGTCATATAAAATCGGCAGATACAACAACTTTAGAGTAAACTCTTAGAAAAAAATTAAGATAATGAGTAAATAGCAAGTTTAGGCCGACATATATGTGTGGCGAGTTGTTCTGGTAGAACGACAAAGGGTAACTTGTTATTGAGGCAAGCAATTGGGTATATATTTAGTATTAATTACATTGTAGTTAAGTTTTGGTTTTACGAGTATTCCGAAAAAGATAACTGGGGACGTCTTCACAGAACACTTGTTTACACCGTATTAAATCTCAAGTGACATACAGAGATATTGCGAACAAAATTAGTTTGTAGTAGTAGTAGTCCAGTACATGTATTAATAATTATCATTAATCAGGATTGCATGTTATCGTCATATTTGCATATGTGATATTGCTGCGCATGCATGAGAGAATTGTATATATATGCTACTGATCTTGTTAGCTACATGATATTTGATTGGTATATAAACTTACATAGTAATATATGAGTAATCACCACTATTACAATTACTAAATCACCCTGTTGTATTATGATATCATTTTGTAGTAGTATTTGTCCAGCATATGCATGCGTAATATATGAAAAGATATGACGTATATAACATACATATTACAAGACCCCCTAATTGTTATATGTTGCATGTAATTGATCAACCGTAATATATGAGTACTAATATACTATTGCATGATAATCTTGATACACGTGTGATTATAAAATTTAGTCTGATAGTATAAAATTTAGTACTATTTGTTTACATTGATAATTCAAAAACACTAGGGACTAAACCCGAACGCACCTAATTTTAGAACTGGCCCTGTAATATCTTTAAAACTGAAAATAGTTTACTGTAATTACACTCGGATTCATGGAGTGTTCACGGTTTGGTTTGTAACGGTTTTTGTCCAAACCCTGTCTCGAATCATATTGGAACGGGTCGGAAAAAATAAATCCAGACCAGATCAATATAATTTTTAAGCCCAAACCCGACCTGATCCGGTTTCGGTCTGACTTACGGGTTGAACGTTTTGTTTCGATTATTAGTTGAGTTTTGAATTGTCACGGTTTCACAAAAGATACAACATGGTAATTGTATCTGAAAATGAAAGAGTAAACACAAATTCAAATAAAACTCAAACAAATATTATAATTTCAAAAATGAGAAAACAAATCATCTTAATAAAAATTGTATACAATTAATCTAATGGTTATGGTTAATTTCTTAATTAAATAATTTATATTTATTATATACTTTGTTAATTAACACATATATATACTCTAGTGGTTTTAGTGAGTTAAAATGATTTTCACGGTTTGGTTTAACTGGCCAACACGGTTTGGTCTGGTTTGTTCCGGTCTGCTTTTTTATTATAACCTAGATCTAGCTCAAGCATGGTTTCAAAAGTCGCTAGGCGGACAAAAAGCACGAGTTGGGACGAATAAGCGGGTCCTAAGTGAAAAAAAAAATCATATTTTAATATTTTAGTACCGATTTTTGGATTTTCATTTGACATGTAGGTTGTAAATTCCATTAACAATATAAATTAAACATTTATACATCATTAGTTTATCAGTGTATTATCAAAAATTCAACAAAATGTGTGTGAATAGTATATATGTACAATCGAGCATAAACCAAAATAAATATATATATGTATTCAAAGACAAATTGTAAACATAAATTTTGACTGATTATAAACATGATTTTTGGATTAAAAAATTTAATTAAAAAAATGTACTAATTCGGATTAGATTGATCCGTTTGACTCAGATTTGGCCATATTAAAGTGGCTTAATTAATCGGGACGGCAGACCGGGGCCTGACGACTAGGCGGGGATTAATCGAAGATAGGCGGGGACTTTTGGAACAGAGAGCTCAACCTATTAAGAACGGTTTTGAATTTTTTAAACAACAAATTGTAGCTGTATATATATTGAGCAAAAATATCTTATTTGGTTTTGTTAATTACAGACCAAAACAACAAATTGTTAACATTTTTTTTAAACTTTTTTTTTGCTTTTAAAACATAAAAACTGTATAAGCCATATCATGCATGGACTAGCAAGTTATTTTTTTTAATACAATTATCTCTTACTATTAATTTGTAGTTGTTTTTTGCTCATGATTTTTTTCATAGTTCATTAATTACCTTATACATTTAGTCGACTTTCTACAATAACAAGTTATTTTGCCAATTATATTTAATATATCAAATGAAGCATGTAAAAAATTGACACATTAATTAATAACTATTGAAATTATCACTCATCGGCCTTTTGTTTTCATTCAACTCATCCTTCTTGGGATATGAAACATACTTAGGGTCGGTCAGGATCGGGACCGGGACCTGTTCCGTACATACTCAATCCGTATTCCGACCCGATTACTTTTAGAAATGACAAAAATTTCCGACCCCGAACCCGACTTTTTTGGGACCCGAATTTTTGGGATCCCGTAAGATCGGGATAAGTTTATCAACGAATTTTTGACATGTCTTTTTTATTTTACGATAAGGTTATTTTTTATTTGAGAAGTAATAACTTTTCGTACTTGTCTAACACATGTTATTAACACGAACCATAATCATAGTTTGAAAATAACACTCACAATAAATGCAAAAAGAAATTAATATATAGTAGAAAAAATAGTGTGAAACTATAAATAATAGATAAAAAATATTGATACATTCTTATCAGATTCTTTTATTATTTAGTTTTATTTACACAAGAAACAATTATTATAATAAATGGGATATATTATTGATGCAAAACGGAAACGTACTAAAGAAATATAAAATATGTTCGTTAATCACGAACGGGATTTGCTCGAGTTATCGCTCGAACGGACGACAAACAAGAGAGTTGCCAACAAGCAAAGACTCTTTTAAGGTTTTATTAATATCAGGAGTGAATAATAATAAAGGTCTAATGCCTCATTTATAGAGTTCTAGCTAGTCCATCCCCAAATAGGAATACGACTTAAATATAAAATCCTAAAACAAAAAGGAAACAAATTCCAAAAGTAAATTCTAAGATAGAAAGGAAACAAACTCTCAAATAAACATATTCCTAAACTGAAAAGTAAACTAATATGGAAACGTAATTTGACCCACTAAAATAGTGCTATTATTCCATCAACTGCTTATCGAACTTTGCCTCAAGCTCAATAAGTTGAAAACAAATTTTAAAAAAAACATCCAAACTCACACCATAGTTTAGTTACTAAACTGCAAAAAAACCTTTTAAAAACAGTCTGGGTCATTTTCACTCATTTTAAAAACAGTCTGAGTAATTTAGAAACAATGTGAGTAATTTTAAAAACAATCTGAGTTATTTCGAGTCATTTAAAAAAAATGTATGAATCATTTTAAAAATAGTCTGATTCATTTTAAAAACAGTCTGAGTCATTTTAAAAATAGTCTAAGTCATTTTAAATCATTCTAAAAATAGTCCGAGTCATTTTAAGTAATTTTAAAAATATTTTGAGTTATTTTAAAAAACAGTCTGAGTCATTTTCGGTAATTTTAAAAACAATTTGAGTCATTTTAAAAATCAGCTCGAATAATTTTAAAAATAGTCTGAGTCATTTTTAAGTTATTTTGAGTCATTTGAAAACAATTGCTAGTTATTTTAAAGTTTTTAACATTTTTTGGACTTTCTGGCTTTTTCGAATTTTTTCGAATTTTTTTGTGATTTTGGATTTTTTGACTTTTCTTGGTTTTTTTAATTTTTTTTTTACCATTTTTCAGAACTTTTTTTAATTTTTTTTTTGTGATTTTGGATGTTTCTTGGTTTTTTTTAATTGTTTACAATTTTTTGGGATTCCCAACTTTTTTGAACGTTTTTTCATTTTTTTGTGATTTTGGAAATTTCTTGGTATTTTTAATTTTTTTAAATCATTTTTTGGGTTTTTTTCGGGTTCCCGACTTTTTTTTAATCAAATAAAAGTCTCAAAGAAACCGTCATGCATACAGAAGAATTGTCACGGATATCTTTTTCCAATTGTGAAATATAGTACCAAAATCACGGGTTCCCGACTTATTTGAACGTTTTTTCATTGTTTTGTGATTTTGGATTTTTTAAATTTTTAGGGTTTTTTTACCAATTTTGGGTTCC
The DNA here is from genome assembly GCA_963682055.1 of Primula veris. NCBI lineage: Eukaryota > Viridiplantae > Streptophyta > Magnoliopsida > Ericales > Primulaceae > Primula > Primula veris. Next base: position 27,792,950 of record OY821750.1, on the reverse strand, counting down.
CGATTTTTTTGAATTTTTTTCTATTTTCAAATTTTGGAAATTTCTTGGTTTTTTAACAATTTTTCGAGGTTTTTTCGGGTTTTCAACTTTTTCAAAGTTTTTTTTTTTGGTATTTCGGTTTTTTTATAGTTTTTTTTTTAAATTTGTTTTCTGATTTTTCTGATTTTATTTTTTGAGTTTTCCCTATTTTTTTCACATTATTTTTATTTTTATTGGGTAATTAGATGGATGACCAATTCTTAATTAGTTTTACAAATAATGGATCAATTATTAATTAAATTTTATAGGGTAATTAGATGGGTAACCAATTCTTAAATAGTTTTATTTTCATGGACCAATCCTTAATTATTTATCTTTTGTGAATTAACAATATAACTTTGTACTTTAAATAATTTTTTTATTTTAATAGTTTTATATATTCAAAATTATAAATCTATATTATACTTATCTAAATATAACTGATTTATGAAACAAAAATGGTTGTTGGCTATATGATAGAGTTATTACATTACATGTTACACGTACAAAATTCAATCCTCATTACCTCAATTTGATATAAATTAACTTACATTTTTTGTATTAAAATAAAAAATATCATGTTATATAAAATAAAATAAAAAGTTAATTAAAAATTTGGGTCAGTTCAGGACACACATCAAAATCAAAATTGTCACCCGATCACGAAATTTATCGGGTCGGGACTCTTTTCGAATCGGAAAATATCAGGTCGGGTGCGGATCGGGACACGGGTCGGGATTTAGGAATTTTCCTGAGCCCTAAGCATACTATCACCATTAGTGTTTGTATGAGGGTGACTGGGTATAAATTTTAGGTAGGTTTTTTTTTTTGGTATAAATAGCAACATGACTCTTTTCAATTTTGTTTGACACATCTCAGTTTAATTTTGAGAGGAATTTTCACAATGAAATGTATTATTTCAATAGGTTCATACAATTTGATTCCGATGAACATGTAACCAAATTTACTTCGTTGTCTCGAATGCACAATAAGAAACATATCCCCGCAAAAATACGTAATGTTTGCTACAGCAGGCCAGAATCACAACATATGTTGTAAAGTTCCAAAAGAAAAAAGTAAGGCTATGAATTATGAGGGAGTTTTAGAAGTAATGTCATATAGTATAAAATTGGTACATACAACTTCTTTAGAGTAACCTTTAGAATAATTTTAGATAATGAGTAAATAGCAAGTTTAGGCCGATATATATGTGTGGTGAGCTAGCTAACGAGACAGGGTAAGTTGTTAATGAGGAAATAAATTGGATATTTACACAGCTTTAATCTTTTAATTGTTACCTAATCTTCTCCAAATATATTTATTTGGGGGAATGACGGGAGCATATATTTTGAAACAAATAACTGGTGACGTCTTCCCAGAACACTTGTTTACACTAATTTTGTTACGCATAAATAGGAAATAGTGTATTTCTAATCATCTAATTAATTACCCTTTAGCAAAAGAAAAATATCTACTTCCATATTCCTTAGTTATTAGTTGTGTTTCATTAGGATTGGTATTCTAAAAATCTATTTGTTATTAAAAATTATTTCTTCAAGATATACGTAAACCTCAAATCATAATAAAACACACATTTACCCTTTTATCCCTAAACACTTTTATTTTTCTAAATATTAAAAGTCACCTAAATTTCCAATGGATCTCATACCAGGACTTCCAAACGACCTCGCTATAGAATGCCTACTCCGCATACCTTCACAAAGTCTGGTAACAGGCAGGTCAGTCTTGGCTGGAAGGCCGAGATCGAAAGGCCCGATTTTATCCACCGTCGAAAAGCCATTGGGTCAAGCCAGATTATCATTGTCGACGTTATGCACACTTCTAGAAGGGATCATAAATCATCCGGTACCCAAAGTGAATTTAAGCTAGTATCCTATGAACCAGAAACAAGAGAATGGTCAGATCTACCCCCAATTCCAGGTTTTCCCGAGCTTTTACTTGAGTATACTCACTTGCTCTCTGTAGGGTCAAAGTTGTTGGTATTATTGACGGGAGGGAAGCCTGATCATGTGTTTATTTACGACTTCTTATCTATGACGTGGAGATGTGGGGCTCCCATGCCAGGATCTATATGTTTCTTTGCGTGTGCGTCAGATTAGGATCGAACTGTGTATGTGGCTGGTGGCGGTTGCAGCGGAAAAATATCTACGAAAGCCTTTGCCTATAATGTAGAATACTGGGCGTATTTTATGCACAGGATTCTTCCAAGATGGCAAGTTTCATGTCATGAGCGGGTGGACAGACAATATCATTTGCAGAAGCAAAGAAGCTTTCGATGTCGCCATGTGGCAGTGGGGCACGGTGGAAGAACGTTTTACAAAAAATCTTGGGGTTTTGTCGAAGTGGGTTATCAACCGGCATAATAAAAAGATTTTTATGTTTCAGGATGGCAATGTGAGTGTACAGGAGGGTGCTATATGGCGAGTCTTGATTAGACTACCAAATGGGATGAACGAAGTTGGTTTTGTGGCGATTTGGCTCGACAAGTTGCTTGTGATTGGAAGTAAGCATGACCAGCCTCATAGCGTATATGTAGCTGATACGGAGAGTTACATATGGACTAAAATTGATACGCCAAAATCTTACTTGGGCTATGTCAAATCAGGATGTTATTTAGAATTTTAAGTCCCATATATGCATATATACACTAAACTCTTCATTTATTTTGTTTATGTTCTTAGTCTATAATTGTCCTCTCATCCGGAATGTCTTGGAGATAAGAAAGCTTTACTAAAAGCATAACAAATATGTTGGCTAATTCTATGTATTTGCTTACAATTTCAGTCAATTCAATCTCCTAATTCTCTTACAAGGTAATCCTTTATTCCCCACTTTTCTATTTCCTTTTACTTAATTTATCAATTATTGGGTCTTGGCTTACTCAATAACATGTTGATATTCTTTCTATTATCTTTGTTAGATCCCTAGGACAATGGATAATCTAATTTGTTTTTTCTAAGACCTGTTAATGATTGTTAGAGTAGGTGCTTGTTTTAATTATGGAAGACCATTGCATATATGATTAAATATGTCCAACAGCTATTGCTATTTTTAATATTTGTTCCACTTACACCTTTTGTATTTCAAAGACAAAGTTGTGTTTTAGGATTAAAAAAAGTATTTATTTTATTTTATGTAAAACCTCATTATTATTGCAAATAACGGCAAGAATACAGAAATCATGTCCCCCAATAATCCAAGTAGGCAAGTAAAAATATCTAATACAAAACCAAACACATTCAGAATGTTCAAAAGTCTCTTACTCAGCTACTACCGCCCAAATCTATGCAGAGTAAAACAAAAATAAATCAAAATAAAAAAACCTACACACTGAAAACATTTCAACTATCAAACTAAAACGCTATCTCAAGTGTGCCTGTCAAAACAGAGGATACAATATATCCTTCTGTACTCAACCATGTTTACTTAAAAAAAACTGTAGAAAGTTTGTGATTTTTTAATGCCCATCTCGGTAGAGACACACCAATTCGATAAGTAAGTGTTGAGCACATCATTACATTTTGAGAGATATAAAAATAAATAGAGGATCATTAAGAGATGAGTTTTTGATAGATAAAAAAAAGGCACGAAGAGAAATAAAAGTATATATCCGAACGCCTTGGTTTGTGAATGTATTGGACAGCTTGTGAGAATCTCACGAAAACTCTAACTGTAAATCCAGAAGAGGGAATGATGTTAATTACTGGCTCCATTAAAGCAGATGAGTTTTACGAGAACACATATATGCGTCTTTGTTAAGCATGGGAGAAAAATCAATTCGAGAATTCACTTTTACATCCAACTTGAGAGCTGAAAATATTTATTCAGTTGAAGTTGCTCTTATTGTCATGCCTCAAAATCCGAAAAACGGATATCAAGGCGTGACCTTTTGAACAAAAGGAAAAAAGAACCTGTTGGTACAAAATTTAATTTTTAAAAGAAAGTAACTTGCGAGCTAAAAAAACAATTAAACGAATAAATAAAAATGTTTGCCAAATGCGGCTACAAGACGAGATGGTTTTAACAAAGTTATATAAAAAGAAAACAAACGAATGTAATTTACCCGTAGGCTACAACCTCAAAAATAGTCTAAGTAAAAGAAAACGATTCAAAGAAGCCCCGAACCCATGCGATAACTTGCTAATGCTACTTTCCAAACGCCTCAACCTAAGTTTTACCTGAAAGACAAAACTGTAACGGTGAGTCCCATGCACATACATAGACGGGACGACCCCACACAAGATACCGTCACTCCATCTCATAAATGCAAGAACTCACAAACAACAACTACGATAACAACGTATAAAAAGAAATATAATAACATCGTACAACGAAATAAATTAAGTAACTCCAACACACATCTATAACAAACATGGACCTCTCACGCCACTCGCCCCAGTCCGTAAGAAGAGTCATTCCCTACACCACTCGGCTCGTCTTATGTCCCCGGTATAGGAAGAGACATAGACCATTGCCAACATATAAAATAACACACATGGACCTCTCACGCCACCTACCCCAGTCCATAAGGTAGGTCATTCCCTATACCCGTCTGCTCGTCTTATGCCCCCGGTATAGGAAGAGGCATAGACCATTGCCAACAAATAAATATTTAAAGTGCGCACTTGGACCTTTTCACGCCACTCGTCCCAGTCCGTAAGACGAGTCATTCCCTATACCCCTCGGCTCGTCTTATGTCCCCGATATAGGAAGAGACATAGACCATTGCCAATAAATAAATCACAAGGCCTCGGCCAATAATCTTAAACCATTCAATTATCACATTCTCAACAAAATCACATTCTCAAATACTAGCATTCCCAAACGTCACTTTAACGCAATACAACAAAACACATAAGCATAGGTGCTAGATTCACAAATAGGCAAACAACTCCAACAACATAAAATCTCATTTAGGCATTTTAACAAACACCTTGTATGTGTAAACTACAACTCATCTTTATTCAACAATAATTTACCCAATTTCATCAACAACTATAATATCACATAATCAACTCATAAAAACATGCAAACCCATCCATATTCTCATTAATTCAAAATTAATATGTCTAAATTCTCAACTTCTCCAATTCAAATAAGTCAATTAAAAGTGCAACAAATAAAACCCAATTAACAATTTAATAACATAATTGAGATAAAAGGAAAAACCCCTAAATTTAAAATAACGCAAGACTTAACCCTAACATACACCCTCGTCTAGTCGCAATGAATAACCCCCGTTAACTTAGTGCGTAGAGGAGATACTTCTGGTAAAAACTCGCTAATGGTGGTTTCTTCTTCTTCTTCCTAAAATTTGGAACCTCTCTTTTCTCTCTTTTCTCTCTTTGTTTTTGGTGGTTTTAGGTTTTCTGTTTTTAAAAAGTGGGCTGAAAAGTGTTTTGAGAGAGTTTGGGAAAGCGAACTATTTGGTCCCTAAAATTTTAAAAGTTAACTAATAATCAAAACTATTATTTTACTGCTCAAAAATAACCAATCTTGAGAAACAAAGCTATTGGGTCCTTATTATTTATAAAATTAGTAACAGGTTTTTAAAATAAACTTTTTCGGAAAAGTTTCGGTTTTTGGCTAAAAATTGTATAAAGCGTTTTTGGATTAATTTAATCGTAAATAAAACCATTTATAAAAATCCAGAATGTTACAACACACCCTCCTTAAATAAGACCATAAGAATTTAAAAGTACAATTCATGTCATAATTCAAGAAATAAAATACACAGGGTCTACAACTCGTTATACTCCACCATCCGTAACTGAAGTAAATGAAAGATACGTAAGTATCTCGATAATGTAAAACAATATCTAATAAAATAAAAGACAATAATATAACAAAGATGACATGCTTCTAGCTCAACAACTAAGATGACATTCTCCTATCTCAACAACTCCAAAACGTCTACAAGACTCAAAATACGGGTCTTTCTAGTAAACTAAACTCTAATAAAATAAACTCCAAACTCTAGGCGTTACAACCCTTCCCCGATAAAGAAATTTCGTCCTGAAATTAGAAAGCATCTAAGGAAAAGTACCTAAAGAAAAGACGAAATCAGGATACTTCCTCTTCATCTCATCCTCGCGTTCCCAAGTTGCCTCCTCGGCCCCATGGTGTTTCCAAACTACCTTTACCAATCTAATCATTTTTCCTCGAAATTCCTTCTCTTGCACATCGATAATCCTCATAGGTCCCACCTCGTAGGTCACATCCGCACTAACCTCAATGTCCTCAAATCCCACCACGTGTTAAGGGTCATGATGGTACTTTTTCAACATTGACACATGGAACACCGGGTGAACCCCCGCCAACTTTGGTGGCAAGTCCAACCGGTATGCAACTTCTCCAACTCGGTCCACGATCTCAAATAGTCCGATAAATCTCAGGCTCAACTTCCCTTTAGAGCCAAACCTCATAATCCCTTTCCTTGACGAAACTCGCAAAAACACTCGATCCCCCTTTTCGAACTCCAAAGGTCTCCTCCTCTTATCTGCATAACTCTTTTGTCTACTCCGAGCTGTCTCAAGCCTTTGTCTAATTAACGTAATCTTTTCTGTCATTTCTCAAACCGATTGCGGTCCTATCATTTCCGCTTCTCCCACCTCAGTGCAACACATCGGAGACCTACACGGCCGCCCGTATAAAGCCTCGAAAGGTGTCATGCCAATACTAGCTTGAAAGCTATTATTATACGCAAACTCAACTAAGGGTAGATGGCTCTCCCAGCCTCCCTTGAAGTCATTCACACATGCGCGCAACATATACTCTAGCACATGGATAGTCCGTTCCGATTGTCCATCCGTTTGGGGATGGAACGCCGTACTCATTGTCAACTTGGTCCCTAAGGCATTTTCAATGCACCCCAGAACCTCGACACAAACCTCGCGTCTCGATCCGATACTATCGAAATTGGTACCCCATGAAGTCTAACAATTTCCTTCACATACTTTCGTCTGAAGATTTCCACCGAATTCATCATCTTAATTGCAATGAAGTCTGCGGATTTGTCAAACGGTCGACCACAACCCACACAACGTCATTCCCACTTACCGATTTAGGTAAGTTGGTCACAAAATCCATTGCTATCCTTTCCCACTTCCATTCCATCACCGGTAAGGGTTGGAGCATACCCGCCGGCCTTTGGTGTTCCGCCTTCACTTGTAAGCAAGTTAGGCACCTGCTAACATATGAAGCTACATCTCGTTTCATTCCGGGCCACCAAAATTGTCTCTTCGCATCGTGATATATTTTCGTCCCGCTGGGATGAACGGCTAATCGGGAGTGGTGAAACTCCCTTAATACCTCGTTCCTCATGTTTTCCGTCACGTAGGTTCTTCCCTTAAATCGTAGTCCTCCATCGGTTCCTTTCGTCCAACCATCTAATCCTTCGCTCGAACTCATCTGTTTCTTATAGTTCTCCACTTTCTCGTCCCCATCTTGCGCTTCCAAAACGCTACTCATAAGTTCTAGTTGTACCACTATTGTGTACAAGGTCCCCACATTAACTTGCCCCAACTCCAAGTTGAACTCGTTCACTTTTCCCATCATCCTCCATTCCTCGATCGCCACATGCGCTAAGGTCGCATGAGACTTTTGAATCAAAGCATCCGCCACTACATTGGCCTTTCCCAGGTGATAGTGCAAGTCATAGTCGTACTGTTCCAAATATTCCATCCATCGTCGTTGTCGCATATTTAGATCCTGTTGGGTAAAAATATACCCTAAGCTCTTGTGATCCGAGAACACTTCGAACTTTTCCCTGAATAGATAATGTCTCCACATCTTCAACGCATGAACTATTGCCGCTAGCTCTAGGTCATGTGTCAGATAGTTCTTTTCATGAACCTTTAGTTGTCGCGAAGCATATGCGATAACCTTTCCGTCTTGTATCAAGACGCAACCCAAACCTTTCTTCGAAGCATTGCAATACAATTGGTAACCCTTCCCCTGCTCGGGAATAACTAGTATGGGGGAACTAGCCAACCACTTCTTGAGCTCTAGGAAAGCTTCCTTGCAAGCCTCACTCCACACGAACTTCACCCTTTTCTTGGTAAGGTGAGTCATTGGAGTTACTAGATTTGAGAAATCCTTGACGAACCGTCGATAGTATCCTGCTAAACCCAAGAAACTCCGAATCTTGAACACATTTTTTGGTTGTGCCCATTTTGAAACCGCCTCGATTTTCATTGCGTCCACCTTTACCCCTTCTTCTGAGATCACATGTCCAAAAAATTTCACCTCATTTAGCCAAAACTCACATTTGCTAAATTTTCCGTAAAGTTGGTGCTCTCTCAACGTGAGTAACGCTAAACGGAGATGCTACTCGTGTTCTTCTCTTGAACTCGAGTAAATCAAGATATCGTCGACGAAGACCACCATGAACTTGTCGAGATACTCCTTAAAGATCCGGTTCATTAACTCCATAAATGCCGCCGGTGTATTAGTTAACCCGAATGGCATGACCACAAACTCATAGTGGCCATACCGGGTCCTAAAGGCCGTTTTCGAAATGTCCTCATCCTTCACCCTCAATTGGTGATAGCCTGATCGCAAGTCAATTTTTGAAAAGAACGTTGCTCCCTTCAGTTGGTCAAATAAATCATCAATTCGAGGTAGCATGTACTTATTCTTAATAGTCACCCTATTTAGCTTTCGATAGTCAATGCACATCCTCATCGATCCATCCTTCTTTTGCACGAATAAGGCCGATGCCACCCACGGTGACGTAATCCGCCTAATAAACTCCTTCTCCAGTAGTTCCTCTAACTGCTTACTTAACTCTTTTAACTCATCCGGTGCCAATCGGTACGGGGAAATGGCTATGGGTGCCGTTCCCGGTACCAAATCGATAGAAAAATCTGACCCTCTCTTCGGTGGTAACCCCGGTAGATTCTTCGGAAACACATCTCTAAAATCGTCCACTACGCTTGGCCACATTTCCACTTCCTCGTCGTTATCCACTATCGAGAGACTACCCAAAAGACAAGACAGGTTGCCCACAACCCGCTTGGAATAATAAGTAATAGAAGAAAGGGTAGCGTCCCTTTCCCCACGAAAGAACACCTCATCTCCGGATGAAGTTGTAAGGAAAACTTTTCGTCGAACACAATCTATGAAAGAGTTGAAATGAACCAACTAGTCAATTCCATGTATCACGTCGAATCCCGACATCTCTATAACAACTAAATCAAACATAAACGCGTGGTCCGCGACCATTATCTCACAAGACCGACACACTCGGTCCAACACAACTCGATCCTCAACTGGAGTCTCTACAACAATCGGGTTCTCCAAAACCCCAATTTCTAATGACAAAGACTCTACTAGACATCTAGATATAAAAGAACGCGAAGCTCCCATATCAAAAAGAACATGTACCCAAGATGAGCACACAAGAACCATACCTTCTACATTTGCAGGGTCTCCTTGGTTGGGCAACTGTGGCAAGGCAAATAGACGAGCTTGAGCTGGTGGGTTTTTTTGTGGTCCTCGATTTCCCCCATGATTTCCTTGATTCCCCATGCCTTGATGGCCTCCTCTGTAGTTCCCACGGTTTCCCCCTCCTTGGTGGTTACCTCGAAACCCTCCCCCTTGGTTCCCAGGTAATTGGTGTGGTGGTACGAATTCTGGTCCTCTTGGTGGTGGTGGTGGAAACCTAGGTTAGTTAAAAGGCCGGTTGGTGTCGATTCTTCCTTGTCCCCCAGTACAAACCCTTGTCGTATGTCCAAATCGGTTGCATGTCCTACATTGGATTCTAGGGCATTCGAATTGTTGATGGTTCACATCTCCACAGTTGAAACACGCTCTCCTCATTACGGAGTTTGTCGGTAGTGGATTAAAACCCCTCTCTCATCTTCCCTGTTGTTGAAATCGCGAATTATTCGCCATATCCCAAGTTCGCTTCTTCTATTCCCTCAGAGCATTTTCGGTTTTCGACTTCTCCAAGATTCTCTTGGTATGGAGTAGAGCTCCCTCCACAGCTTGAGCTGATTTTACCAACTCATTATAGTTGACATGACGGGCCGATGCCAATTGCAATGAGATGGTCGAGTTCAGCCCCTTCATGAATCTTTTACATTTTTCTGCACCCCCTAGAACCGTGTCTGGGGCATACCTTGAGACTGAGGTAAACGCCTCTTCATTTCATCCTTATAAGAATCTGGAAGAAACTGCCGATTAAACTATTCGATGAACTCGTTCCAGCCGATGTTGCTTAAGTCGTAAGTATTCACGATCCCCAACCACCACTTCCGTGCTTCACCCTTGAGGTGAAACTGAGCCATATTCACTCGTTGTTCCCCATCTACTATTCCCGTTGCTGATAAGTCTCTTCTTCTTCCTCATTCACCTCCTCATACACATTCTTAGCCTATTCCTCTCCTCGGGTTGCTCAGGTGGTGGGGCCCTAGCGTTACCCCTCCCCCCACGACCTCTAGCAGCCCTTCTCCCTATAGTTGCTCCCCTCTCCCTTGGAGCTCTTTTTCCTCTTTCATTTGCCCCACCTCGGGTAGGCACACCGCTTGATGGTGGTGCGCTCCCGCGTGTAGCTGTTCCTCGTCCACCAGTCCTTGTGGTAATAACCATGACTACAAACATTTTAAGCCGACACTTTAGTTGCCTCACTCGACACTACTACTCATACATGATTACTCTACTTGTTTGTCTTGACTCCCAACACTTAACAAAATCCATATTCCATCAAATTCCGCTAAATCTCTCTAGTTGAGTGTTTTGATAACAACAAAATATGTAAAAACATGATAAAAGCTCTTTTTACGTGCTAATCATTTTATCAAGCTTTCTAAGGTTCATAATTATAGGGTACTAAAATACGAAACCAACGGTTCAAGCGAAACCAAATTCAGAGTAAAAACGAAGGATTACGAGCGTTTGAAGTTCAGCGAGAAAACCGCAAAATTTGCCAGAAAACGACCAATCGTTTTGGACAAAACGACCGGTCATTTTGGCCCAAATCTGACCCGAGAGGTCAGAAAAATACAACCGGTCGAAGTAAGGAATACGACCGATCGTTTGGGTCCTAATCTGACCCGAGAGGTCTGAAAAACACGACCGGTCGAAATAAAACACGATCGATGTTTTTTTTTTTTTGTGCAGAAAATAATGTTACAAAAACGTAAAATTTCTCAACAATTGTAAATTCCTTACATGGCACATATCACACAAATAAACCATTTTAGTCCATAACATTTTTACGATCAACATCCATTCGCATAAAATGTTCATTACCATACAAGTTAATAATTTGAAAACACATTACACAAAACCATCAACTTCACAATTCTCGCACTCTAATACTTCGCTACTACTTGACATTGCAAACTTACACTTCTTACACACCTTATCAATTTTCACACACATGCAAACAACACAAAAGTGCGAGTGATAACCCATCACGATACGTTATCCTAAAGCACCTGAGCGTCTTCTCATGATCTAAAACTCCACATCGCTAAGGAATTCCTTCACACCTACCGACGAGAGGTCCACCCACTTGTTTGGCGAGCCAAGATCAACAAGCGTCATCATTGTCCCGAACTTGCCTCGTATGTGGATTTTTCTTTCGTCAACTACTACTAAATTCTAGTTACATGTCTTAAGCTAAATGCAACCCCCGTTTTAGAAAAAAGTTTGAATTTTTGGAAAAGTTTTGTGAAAATGATACTATGGGTCTTGGTCCAATGGTTACCCATCTTCCCATCATCCCAAAGTATACATGAACCTGGTTAGCTCTGATACCAACTTGTCACGCCCCAAAATCCGAAAAACGGATATCAAGGCATGACCTTTTGAACAAAAGGAAAAAAGAACTTGTTGGTACAAAATTTAACTTTTAAAAGAAAGTAACTTGCGAGCTAAATGAACAATTAAACGAATAAATAAAAATGTTTTCTAAATGCGGCTACAAGACGAGATGGTTTTAACAAAGTTATATAAAAAGAAAACAAACGAATGTAATTTTCCCGTAGGCTACAACCTCAAAAATAGTCTAAGTAAAAGAAAACGATTCAAAGAAGCCCCGAACCCATGCGATAACTTTCTAATGCTTCTATCCAAACGCCTCAACCTAAGTTGTACCTGAAAGACAAAACTGTAACGGTGAGTCCCACGCACATACATAGACGGGACGACACCACACAAGATACCATCACTCCATCCCATAAATACAAGAACTCACAAACAACAACTACGATAACAATGTATAAAAATAAATATAATAACATCGTACAACGAAATAAATTAAGTAACTCCAACACACATTTATAACAAACATGGACCTCTCACGCCACTCGCCCCAGTCCGTAAGACGAGTCATTCCCTATACCCCTCGGCTCGTCTTATGTCCCCGATATAGGAAGAGACATAGATCATTGCCAATAAATAAATCACAAGGCCTTGGCCAATAATATTAAACCATTCAATTATCACATTCTCAACAAAATCACATTCTCAAATACTAGCATTCCCAAACGTCACTTTAACGCAATACAACAAAACACATAAGCATAGGTGCAAGATTCACAACTAGCCAAACAACTCCAACAACATAAAATCTTATTTAGGCATTTTAACAAACACCTTGTATGCGTAAACTACAACTCATCTTTATTCAACAATAATTTACCCAATTTCATCAACAACTATAATATCACATAATCAACTCATAAAAACACGCAAACCCATCTATATTCTCGTTAATTCAAAATTCATATGTCTAAATTCCCAATTCTCAAATTCAAATAAGTGAACCAAAAGAGCAACACATAAAACTCAATTAACAATTTAATAGAATATAATTGAGATAAAAGAAAAACCCCCAAATTTTATAAAACGCAAGATCTAACCATAACATACAACCCCGTCCAGTCGCAATGGATAACCCCCATTACCTTAGTTCGTAGAGTAGATGCTTCCGGTAAAAACTCGCTAATGGTTCTTTCTTCTTCTTCTTCCTAAGCTTTGGAACCTCTCTTTTCTCTCTTTTAGGTTTTCTGTTTTGAAAAGTGGGATAATTTTTTTTTTACGTGAAACTGTTTTGAGAGAGTTTGGGGAAACAAACTATTTGATCCCCAAAGTTCTAAAAGTTAACTCATAAACAAAACTATTATTTTACTGCTCCAAAATATCAAATCTTTATAAACAATGCTATTGGGTCATTTTTATTTATAAAATTAGTAACAGGTTTTAAAAATAAAGTTTTCGGAAGAGTTTCGGTTTTTGGCTAAAAATTGTATAAAACGTTTTTGGATAAATTTAATCGCAAATAAAACCATTTATAAAAATCCGGGATGTTATAGAAACCGTGGGAACTACCGAGGAGGCCATCAAGGCATGGGGAACCGAGGAAATAATGGGGGAAATCGAGGACCGCAAGGAAACCCACCAGCTCAAGCTCGTCTATATGCCTTGCCACAGTTGCCAAATCAAGCTGACTCGATAAATGTACAAGGTATAGTTCTTGTGTGCTCATCCTGGGCACATGCTCTTTTCGATACGGGGGTTTCGCGTTCTTTTATAGCTAGGCATCTAGTTGATTCTTTGTCATTAGAAATTGAGGTACTGGAGAACCCAATTGTTGTAGAGACTCCTGTTGGGGGTCGAGTTGTATTGGACCTAGTGTGTCGGTCTTGTGAGATGGTGGTCGCAGACCACGTGTTTATGTTTGATTTAGTTGTTATAAAGATGTCGGGGTTCGACGTGATACTTGGAACAGACTGGTTGGTTCATTTCAACTCTTTCATCGATTGTGTTCGACAAAAAGTTTTTCTTACGACTTCATCCGGAGATGAGGTGTTCTTTCGTGGGGAAAGGGACGCTACCCTTTCTTCTATTCCTTTTTATTCCAAGTGGATTTTAGGCAACCTGTCTTGTCTTTTGACGAGTCTCTCGATAGTGGATAACGATGAGGAAGTGGAAATGTGGCCAAGCATAGTGGACGATTTTAGAGATGTGTTTCCGAAGGATCTACTCGGGTTACGACCGAAGAGAGGGTTAGATTTTTCTATCGACTTGGTACCGGGAACTTCACCCATAGCCATTTCCCCATACCGTTTGGCACCGACGGAGTTAAAAGAGTTCAGTAAGTAGTTAGAGGAACTATTGGAGAGGGGGTTTATTAGGCGAAATACGTCACCGTGGGCGGCTCCGGCCTTATTCATGCAAAAGAAGGATGGATCGATGAGAATGTGTATCGACTATCGGTAGCTAAATAGGGTGACTATTAAGAATAAGTACCCACTACCTTGAATTAATGATTTGTTTGACCAACTGAAGGGAGCGACGTTCTTTTCAAAAATCGACTTGCGATCAGGTTATCAACAATTGAGGGTGAAGGATGAGGATTTTTCGAAAACGACCATTAGGACCCGGTATGGCCACTATGAGTTTGTGGTCATGCCATTCGGGTTAACTAATGCGCCAACGGCATTTATGGAGTTAATGAACCAGATCTTAAAGGAGTATCTCGACAAGTTTGTGGTGGTATTCGTCGACGATATCTTCATTTACTCGAGTTCAAGAGAGGAAGACGATGAGCATCTCCATTTAGAGTTGCGCACGTTGAGAGAGCATCAACTTTACAGAAAATTTAGAAAATGTGAGTTTTGGCTAAATGAGGTGAAATTTCTTGGACATGTGATCTCGGAAGAAGGGGTAAAGGTTGACGTGACGAAAATTGAGGCGGTTTCGAAATGGGCACAACCAAAAAATGTGTTCGAGGTTCGGAGTTTCTTGGGTTTAGCGGGATACTATCGACGTTTCGTCAAGGATTTCTTGAAGTTTGCGACTCCAATGACTCACCTTACCAAGAAATGGGTGAAGTTCGTGTGGAGTGAGGCTTGCGAGATAGCTTTTCTAGAGCTCAAGAAGTGGTTGACTAGTTCCCCCATACTAGTTATTCCAGAGCAGGGGAAGGGTTACCAATTGTATTGCGATGCTTCAAAGGATGGTTTGGGTTGCGTCTTGATGAAAAATGGAAAGGTTATCGCATATGCTTCGCGACAACTAAAGGTTCACGAAAAGAATTATCCGACACATGACCTAGAGCTAGCTGCAATAGTTTATGCGTTGAAGATGTGGAGGCATTATCTGTTCGGGGAAAAGTTCGAAGTGTTCTCGGATCACAAGAGCTAAGGGTATATTTTTACCCAACGAGATCTAAATATGCGACAACGACGATGGATGGACTATTTGGAACAGTACAACTACGACTTGCACTATCACTCGGGAAAGGCCAATGTAGTGGCAGATGCTTTGAGTAGAAAATCCCATGCGACCTTAGCGCATATGGCGATCGAGGAATGGAGGATGATGGGAAAAGTGAACGAATTCAACTTGGAGTTGGGGCATGTTAATGTGGGGACCTTGTACACAATAGTGGTACAACTAGAACTTATGAGTAGGGTTTTGGAAGCACAAGATGGGGACGAGAAAGTGGAGAACTATAAGAAACAGATGAGTTCGAGCGAAGGATTAGATGGTTGGACGAAAGGAACCGATGGAGGACTACGATTTAAGGGAAGAACCTACGTGACGGAAAACATGAGGAACGAGGTATTAAGTGAGTTTCACAACTCCGGATTAGCCGTTCATCCCGGCGGGACGAAAATGTATCACGATGCGAAGAGACAATTTTGGTGGCTCGGAATGAAACGAGATGTAGCTTCATATGTTAGCAGGTGCCTTACCGTTACAGTTTTGTCTTTCAGGTACAACTTAGGTTGAGACATTTGGATAGGAACATTAGTGATGTATCGCATGGGTTCGGGGATTCTTTCAGTCGCTTTCTTTTTACTTAGACCATTTTTTTGGTTGTAGCCAACAGGCAAATTACATTCGTTTGATATTTTTTTTATAAATCTGTTAAAACCATTTTGTCTAGTAGCCGCGTTTGGCAAACATTTCTATTTCATTTGTATAATTGTTCCTTTAGCTCGCAAGTTGTTTTCATTTAAAAGTTAAATTTTATACCAACAAGTTCTTTTTCCTGTTGTTCAAAAAGTCACGCATTGATGTCCGTTTTTTGGATTTCGGGGCGTGACAAAAACCCGACTCGGAATTCTAACAAAGTAATAAAACTAAAGAATTCAACTGATTAAGTACAACGAAAAGGAGAAAGCGGTCATAATTTATACTAATATTAGTAATCGTGCCCCCACGCATTGCGTGTGTTACGCGCAATGCAATTAAAATATATAAAACATAGCAAATACGTGGATAATACAAAAAAAAATAGTATAAAAAGATAAGACTTAAAAGAATGTTTGATTGTTAAAGAGGGATATGTGGATAATACAAAAAAAATAAAAATAGTATAAGATGATAAGATTTAAAAGAATATTTGGTTGTTAAAAAGGGATAAATAGTGTTATTAGTTATTATTTTTATTTTTTTATGTGAGTATGATATTATTGTAATTAATAAAAAAAATATAAGGGTGTTTTTGGAAAAAAGTAGTTAAATTGGACAGTCTCATTTGACTTGCATTGATTTATTATAATAGAATGATGTATCATCGTCTTACAAAACAAATAACTCCATATAAGTGATTGATTCCCTTTAAACGAGTTTCTATTCTAATAAATACATTTATTTATATTAAATTGTGAATAATATGGAAATAATTAAAATGAAAATGAAAAAGAACCCCAAAGAGTGTTAAATGAGACAAATTTTAGAGTAGAAAGTGTTTTAATTCAAATTAACTACTATCAAATAAGACAAATATTTATTAATGATAAATGATAATAGTCAAATAATGTCATAAGATTAATCCGACACAAGTTGGATAACAAAACACACACAAATTTTTTCATAAGATTATAACATTTCCATTTATCGTGTATTGAAAAGGTAATGATCCACACAAACTAGCCACTTTATCCAACCAAAATATTCGTCAAAATCATTTTCAAAAAACCACTGATAACGCTATTCACCAACGGCTCCACGCCCGCCTTTTATTCCATAGTTATTAATTTTAATTATTAGTACAAACTGCTCCCCGAAGACAGTTACTCAAACGAACTTCAGTTTACAACCGGACGACATGTCGATATTGCACATTCTAATTTATTACTTTAGTACAATATGCATCATTATTTTTATAAATCCTCAACAACAGACCAAAAAAGTTAGTCATTCTTGTGTATAGTGGACAAATATTAGTAAATAAATACGGTAAAACAAGTAAGCTATCAATAAAAAATCCAACATTTGAATATCCCCAAATTTGAACCCTTCAACAACATTAACTGTCCCAATAAACAATTCTATAGATCTACATGGAAAAAATTGTTAGATCATAGATGGGTATATAGATAAACTATATATCCTGGTAGTAAATGTGATTTTCCTCTTTGTTGTAATCTTTAGACTGACATTAAATACATATTCCTAATTAAAATACCAGTATTCACGACGATCAACACATGTCATGGCCAATTGATCATATGTGTGTATATATATATATTGACGTTGTAATGTTTCATATCATTTGAAGGCATACACAACAACAATCTCTCTCTTTTTTTATTTGTGTCCGTGTCAAAAAGCTCTAGATAGGTAACATCAAAACGTTCACTCTTTAGTTTTTAGTTGAAATTATCTTTTTTTATCAGATTTTTTTTTTTTTTTAAATATATCAAGTTGTTTACTTTCTAAGATAGTTAGATCATAGATATGCATATAGATAAAATGTCTTCATTGCATGTATGATACATGTGTACGATTTGTTAGTTGTGTAATAAACTTTGAATTCTAACTGTAAAAATTATTTATAATTCTTTTATAAATATTAATTCATTAAAAATAGAATAAATATTTCTCATTAAGGTGATCCATATACATTCCATGAGTTATTTAATTTATGATTTAAACATAAATTTGTGAGTTAAGAAACTCTACATTTCCACCATAATGATCGGTTGAGATTGATTCTACATTGATGGACGATAGAGATCGAAAGTATATGAAGGGTCTCAGTTTCTCCTCCTATCTATATAAATGACACAATAGCATCTCAATTTGTGTCAAATACATACACATAAACAACACATAAAGTAGTGAAGTAATAGGCTAAGGAGGAGAAACCCAAGTCTATACCCCGGCGATCTACATTCGTCATCCGAACTCAACTATCATATTTCGTTTAAATTCCACCACCCTTCTGTATAATTTAAGATATGTGTTTCGACATATCCTCGATATGTTATAATATGTATGATCATCATGTAGAAAAGATTCTATCTAGTTATGTTAATAACAGGTATAGCATAATATAGAAGTTCTAATTAAATTACATTTGGTATCAGAGCCTAGATTAAAATATTTCTCATGATGTTCTACATTATTTAAATGAATCAAGGATTTGAAATGTATCACATGACGCATAGAAAATCATAGAATTGTTTGTTGTTATTTATACCATAACCCTGATTTGTTTTATCATTGTACTTGCATATATAGATTGAGCTTTATATGTACATATATTATTATTATACATATATATAATATGTTTTTGCATGACAATATGAATATCATAAATGCTATGTTTTGTTTATGATAATTGCATAACTAAGTATAAGAATATCGTGAACTTTGCTTTCAAGTTCTATATGCATGTTTTAACGTGTAAGACACATGGATGGTTATATCATTCCATATAGATAAACACAAAGGTACTATTTTATGTATATGGAGTACGGTGAAAGCTTAGGGAAATGACATAATTGATTAAAACCTTTTAGTCACTTGTTTTTGGTAGTCACACTTAGAATGGCGATTCACAAGGCCACTAGCTCACTGCATATAAAAGGACGGTTGCATCTTTACATGTAATTAAGAGAACAATAATGTCGCATAAGAAAAGTCCATGAAGTTTGACATAAATTATGTAGTTGAATGAGCCTTTAAGTTTGTAACATAAATTTTTTATAAATGAGTATATAAAGGCACCTTAAAAAATACATAGTAAATATTAAGTTCAGTAAGTTTACATTATCATACGGGGGATGACAACCAATACACTTTATTGAATAACGAAGGATAATGAACCGTGCATTAATTAATGCATATGTTACAACATTTAACTATAGAATGTAAAAAGTTGTATTTATTTATTCATGAGTAACGGCCTATTTTGTAGTTATAATCATTTACACTACATGATATTTTATTTAAGTATATCCGATTTCTCAAGCAACATTAAAATATGAGGTCATGAATATAGAAGGACACGAATAAGATGTTATGAATATAATTAATGGCATTAAGTTTTTATTATTTCATGGTGGTAACCATTAAACACTATATTAAATGAATAATGTTATTATTATGTTTAATTGAATAATAAAAGTTACTACATAAAAATGGTTGATCTCCCCATATAGTAAATTATAAGGCTTTAGTCTTATTGTTTATTCATTCTTAATAAGAATTTTTTTGTTGCCGAATGGTTTTATAAGAAATGTTAATTGTTATCCTTATGCCCGATAACTATATTAAATGGACATGTAATATAAATTCTTAATACTACAATTATGTAAATATAGTTGAAAGTTTGCGAACAAGTTTAGACTCACACATTAAAGTTGGAAAAATATAAAACTTTCCCGAATAGGCTTACCTATTATGATTCGATGGCAAGGCAAGATTTTGGTTGATACTTGGTATCTTAATGAGGTCGGTTTTTAAGCAGCCATTGTTGCACCAACCCTCACCCTCTCCTTCCTGGTCGTATTATGTTAGAGCTACCGAAAGGATTAGAGTGTGTAATAGATTTCCTGGTTGTGTTTCTATACTTATTTTTGTCGAATGAGTGTCTTTATAAGTTATATATGGCATGTGTTAGATAAAATGAATAATACGATGATGCATGCCACTAACCCTAACGAAGTATGTAACTTGCTGAAATGTTGGCTAAAAGTCTAATAGTAACAGACATCATTTACTAATTATTTTAGTAACTAATTTTGATATATGACTAAAATTAAGGATTTAAATGCGAATTTCTGAGTTATATATTTTATTTAAGAGTATATTGTAATTGTTCATAAAATTCAATTATGACATGGGTGAAACTCATATTTATAGAACTTATTGTTTCGTGTACTTATACGTCTAAAAAGGAAAGTTATCAGTTGAATATAAGTTTTTAAATTTATATTAAAACAAAAGAGCGTTTTAATATATAATTTTAAGATTACATGTCACAATGAACATTACTGATTAGGATGCATGTACATATGAAAGTTGAATGATGTACATATTATTGCTTGATTAAAACATGACGCACGTTTTAGTCATTATGTCATACATATTATTGTCCCTACTATTATTTTTAAACCAATTTTGACAATATAAAGTTAAGTCAATTTATGTTCATAACATATAAGTTTTGGTAATAGATTATAAGCTAAATTATATATATAATATTCATATTATGTGAAATTTTGTTTGCTCACAGGCACAAAATTTTAACCGATGAATGTTAAATAATCATTTGTGTATGCGTAAGAGTCAATTAAAGTTGGTGATGCTCTAATGTCAATATTAATATTATCATTTGATTAAAAATCAATATACTTTTTTGTCAAATCTAATGAATATTTAGCTTGAATGGATACACTATATAACATTGAACTGATATTCATATTATTGTTCGATTAAAATTAAATGTAGATGTCAATCTATATTTTAATGAGTATTAGTGATAATGAATATTTAGCATCAACATAATATGTCCAGACTTTGTTTACCCACAGGTACAAAGTTTTAGAGACGAATTTTTGATGATAAATGTTATGTTTTGCATCATTAGTGCCTTAATTATGGTTGCTAAATTATGTTTGCTTCCAGTATTGCTATGGGCGTGGAATGCATAAGAACTGATTTTTATGTATGTTTGTTTTTGGTTGCCCACAAGTCTAAAACATTATGATACAAATAACTATTGTGGATGTTTATCATTGTTTAATTATTCTTAGTAACTTGGTTGCCCACAGGTCCAATTATTTTGACTAAGTAAACATTATGAATGATTTCTTATGGTTTAACATTAAGATGGAAAATATAAGATATTCACAGGTAGCATATTTTTCCTAGTTAAATAAATATTATCGACGAACTTAAATTTAACATTAAGAATAAAATATAGCTCAAATAAAGATGCCATATTTTTATAGTTAAAATTTTAAAATGGTCCATTTTATTGACTTATTCCATTAGTTATAAATTGTCCTACAAAATGATATGTGTGATTTAAATGTGTTGTCAAAATAAAAGTTATTTTATATGTAAAAATATTGGTCTAAAGTTCTACCAATTTAATATGGTTTTTGGTGTGTATTATTAGTTAAGTTGAATTTGGATACCAACAGGTAACAAATTTACTTGGTGAAAGTATACCATCAATTAACTTAATAAATAAAAGTAGAAAAGAATGAAAATGGTATGTAGTGTAACATGATGATTTCTCCGTAAAAAAACAGTGATTTTTTAATGTTTTGAAAGGAGAAATATGGTAACACTAGTTTAGATATTCTTTTAATACAATTAAACTCATTAAATCTCAAAGTCCAAATTCATAAGCTTTTACTAAATTCTTTCCTTATTCTTCATATTTTCTTTATAGGTCGCATATTAAATTGCTAGTAAACGAAAAGTTTTTAGTTGAAACTAATTTTATTTTGTTAGATCTAATAGAAAATTAATGTTTTTTAATCACATTACGTGCATATAGATTGACACTTTTAATAATTATAGTAATGTTTTTTTTTTTTTAATTTTATTAAATAAAGGAGTTTTTCTTATCGATGAAGTTATGGTATCATTAGTGGGAGAACTATATTATTCAGTACACCCACTATAAATGTTTTTCCTAACTCCTATTAAGAATTTATATATAATTACACCCACATCAAGTTATATGTTATTTACCATAAGATTTAAAGTAATGGTTAAACAAGTGAGAGATAATTACCCGTTTCACTATTAATGTATTATTTAACCATATACTTTTATAATAGGGATAAGATCAGTGAGAGTAATTAATAATTTTTTAAATAAGCTAATTGTTGAGATTTACTTGAACTATCATTTTCTTTGACTTCAAATAAAAACGTATATCTTATTTTGTTTTCATAACCTATTATTTTGAAGTAACCACTAGATTAGTGGGAGTAAACGTTGTTATAGCCATTATCATTTTGTTTTTGTAACCTATTATTTTACTAATAGTTATATTCATGTAAGTGACTTACTAGATCCATAATGAATTGTAAATAGGTTTTTAAATGGTTTCTACATGATGAAAGATTTTAAAAGAGTTTTACGACTCATTAATAATATTGCGAACTAGTTCTTATGTGTTGAAACTATTAGTTGTAATGGAAACACATATTATTGTAGGCAACACTCAATAATCATTATTCATGGTGTATTACTTTTTGCATAATATTAAAAATGCCTAATTTATTTTTTATGTTTGCAATAATATAAATATTTTATGCCCATACATCATTGATGTGATACATTGAAAGAAAATGTGATAACTAAATATTTCAAAATGGCTCATTGCTCGTTAAATTACGAGCTTTATATATGACGCTAATATATGTTATAATGATCAATAAAGGCATCGATCAATTTTATGTCTTATTGCTCAATAAATGGATGGAGAAATTATAAGTTACATTTCTCAATAAATTATTGTGAATTTGTGTTTTATTGCTCCATAAAGGTATGGAGAAATTGCTACATTTCTCAATAAAGTATTGTACAATTTATGTCGTATTGCTCAATATAAGATTAGAGCAAATTTATGACATAAGTGATTGAATGTATTATCACATGTATCATCAAGAAAATTTATATAATTCAGGACTTAGATTTCAGGACTTAATTTCAGGACTTACATTATGTGGAGCTTATGACTGGGTCGCTGAAAATGAATGTTTGCAATTATTCTTGATAACTAGCATTCAAATGGTGTGAGTTCACATAATATAAATGCTAAGTTTTTTAGACTAATTTTAGAAACAATACTATCAATAAACACATAATGATCGTATATACCTTAAAGATATCTAGACAAGACAATTAAGATTTTGTTAACATCACGTGTCTTGATTGTAGATAATTATATGATATTACATAATGATGGTTGTTTATTTGATAAGTAGAGAGATCTCATTTATGATTATTTCTATTGTTTCTATTGTCCACTTAATTAGGTACAATAATGAAAAGTTATGAACTTTTAATGGAACTGTCTTTTCTTAAGACATTATCGGACCATTACGATTATACTCGCCTTATAGGTTTTATTGAATAAATTCGTGTCGTCGTATTACATGGAAGGAACCATGCTCTCAAGTAGTATGCAACCAGACTCTCATCACCGATTTATTTAGTAAAGTGCCTCATAAATCTATTTGCGCATTAATGATTGATTATGGAATTATGATATGGACCAAGTGGGAGAATGTAAGAATTATTTATAATTCTTTTATAAATATTAATTTATTAAAAATAGAATAAATATTTCTCATTAAGGTGGTCCATATACATTCCATAAGTTATTTAATTTATGATTTAAACATAAATTTATGAGTTAATAAACTCTACATTTCCACCATAATGATCGGTTGAGATTGATCCTACCTTGATGGACGGTAGAGATCGAAAGTATATGAAGAGTCTCGGGTCCTCCTCCTACCTATATAAATGACACAATAGCATATCAATTTGTGTCAAATACACACACATAAACAACACATAAAGTAGTGTAGTGACAGGTTAAGGAGAAAAAACCAAAGTCTATACCCTGGCGATTTACATTCGTCATCTGAACTCAACTATCATATTCCGTTTAAGTTCCACCGCCCTTCCGCATAATTTAAGGTATGTGTTTCGACATACCCTCGATATGTTATAATATGTATGATCATCATGTAGAAAAGATTCTATCTAGTTATGTTAATAACGTGTATAGCATAATATAGAATTTGTAATTAAATTACACTAACCAGATATCAAGTTGTAATATAATTACATGTTTTTTGAAAATCTTGGTCCTCATTTTTAAAACGGGAAGTATAGATTTATAGATCGTTGATCAAATCGAGGTATTTAACTTTGAATCTTTCAGCTGCTTATATGTATATATCAAGTTTTTTTTTTTTTTAAAGATTATGTATATATCAAGTTACAGACTGTTAATTGTATGCTTCCCAAAATGAGTTTTCCTTCCTTTCTCTTAATAAAAAAAATATAGATTTGTGAACAGATTGAATAAAATTAATTTTTCTGCATTTTATTTTGAATAATACACTTGCTTGGATCTAAATCATCCGAAGTGTTAATTACATCTACGTCTTATTTTTTATAAATATTTTTACTTTTGTTGAATGCCCGCTTTCCTTTACAGATTGAAAATTGAAGTTTTATTAAGTAAATTAAAACAGATTTGTTTATTATGTTTAATTTATGCTCTTGCGTAGATGTCTATTTAGACCCTAAATGATTGCTTGCATGTTTTAAAAAGTTTCTGAAACAAAAATAAGTGAGAAAATAGATTATCATAGATCTATGAACTAAATTCGCTAAACAAATGTTCGTTCACTTTAAATTAAGATCTCAAAACTTGCTGTGATGAATATCAAGATTGAGGTTCTCACTTGCATGTTTGTTGGTAAAACTTGTTTCAGCATGCAAACAACTTTTGATAAGGAAAGTTTCTATATATTTACTTTGTTAGAACTTAAGATGACTTGTTAAATTTACTTAATTTGTTGTCGTATTGTATTATGTCAAAATACTTGTGTATTATGCTTGCATGAAAAGTTACTGGTATTCCTGGTTACAACTGGAAGTTACAACTACAGTTGTAACCTACAGTTCTGTATTTTCTGTATTTATTTTATTGACAGAGTATTTTATCAATGCATATTATATTCTCATGTTTTTATATAGATATGATATATGTTTTGAGAATATTTGAGTATTAAAGAAAGTTAATTATCTTTCCAAATTATGTGAGATTTACTTTTAAGAAGATATTACCTTATAAAAAGATTTGTTCTATTACTTAAAGTTTGCTAAATAAAAAATCTTCTCTTATTCTCTCTTATACGAATGATTAGTTATTGATTTGATGAGTACAAGTTTGAATCATGTTAGGAGATATATTGTTCCATATATAAATATATCTAAAAGATTGTCTCATGTGAATCTTTTTGAATAAATATATTATCTCCTAATTCAAGATATATACTAACTTGTACTAACAGATTTGATTAGATTTGTTTGTACTGGAATTATGTGAATTATAGACAAGATATCTTGAATATTGGAATGAGTTTATCTTTTAAAAGGAAGCCAACTAAAACTCCTTGTTATAATGAATTTCAGCTGAATTTATTAAAAAGATTTGGAACTAAAATAGGCATGTGTTCCTAATAAGATTAATCTCTAAAGATATTACAAAGATGGCAATCAAATCCTCATTCAATGGGCAGCGATATTCTTGAAGATTAAAGAAAAGGAATGCGAAGATTTGAAAGACTTTTATTATTATAAATAGTCTCATACTTGCCCGTAAAAGAACACGTGTTCTAAACTTATAAAGAACTTATCTTACAGAGAACACACGTGGGCTAAAAAATACGAGAATAACAATGACGGGATGTTATTGTTTATAAGTGATAGCTAT
Organism: Primula veris; assembly: GCA_963682055.1. Taxonomy (NCBI): domain Eukaryota; kingdom Viridiplantae; phylum Streptophyta; class Magnoliopsida; order Ericales; family Primulaceae; genus Primula; species Primula veris. The sequence continues at coordinate 27,767,173 of OY821750.1, read as the reverse complement.
TTAGTAATAGCAATATAGTGATAGGCAGAAAATCAAGAGGGAGTCTGTGAGTTTTCATAAGTCTCGAGTCCTATATTGTAAGCTTGAAATAGTATCATAAATCTGGGTGAGTGCCTCAGAGACGTAGCCCAAAATTCTGGGTGAACTCTGTTTAAAAACGTGCGTGTGAATTTACTTTCAGGTACGTTTTAATTCTAAGTTATATACATCTTTAAAGTTCGGTTAGAACCGTGCTTGCAACTGCAGTCATAATCACAGTTCTAACTGAATAGCATAACAGCAAATAGAACAGCGAAGTTGGAATCTCAATTGGTATCATAGCTTCACACCAGACCCTACTTGGTATGGATCTTGCGTTCTGGTCAAGATGGACATGATAAGGGAAGGAAACGCTAGCAACAGACCACCACTGCTTGAAGGAGGTAGAAACTATGGGGTATGGAAAATCCGGATGAAGTCACACATCAAACGACAAGCTGAGCTGACTTGAAAATCGATTCTGAATGGATGGGAGATCCCTATGGTATCTGATGGTGATGGAGAATTGGTACTAGTACCTGAAAAAAGTTGGAGTAAAGATGAAAACCGACTTGTAAGAGCAAATTCCACAGCCATCGAACTTATCTTTGCTGGAGTCACATTAAGCATCTTCAGGTATATCTCTCACTGTGAAATAGTTAGAGAAGCTTGAGATATTTTAAGTGTCACTTTTGAAGGAACCACTAAAGTTAAGACCTATAAACTTCAACAATTACAAACGAATTCTGATGATGAGGATAGTCATAGTTACTTTTCTATAGAAACTACTTTTATGGTTAAAATCGATAGTGATAATCAGTCAGTTACAACCACAGTTAGAACTGAACTTGAAACCGACTCTGAAAGTGATGAAGAAGAAGTTTCTAAAGAACAAATTGAAAAGCAATATATTTGTTTATATGAAAAGTACAAGGCTCTTAATAAAAAGTCTCTCTTTATGAATAAACTGAATAAGGATTTAACTAATCAAGTAAAATATCTTAATGAAAAACTTTATAGGAAACAACTTGAGTTAAATGAGACGAAAAGAAAGATAAAACTGTTAAACGCCTCTGCCACTGAAAAACTTGATGAAATGCTATCCTACTCTAGGGCCTCAAAAGATAATAGTGGATTAGGTTATACTGGTTTCGAAGAAAAAGGAAAACTGTGTTTGTTAAAGCTTTAAAAATACCCAAATTGAATATGGTTAAAAGTAAAGTTACAACCACGGTTGTAACCAGTCAGAATAGGAGCTGTAAAAGTAGCTTTACTAATAACAAGTCTGTTTTAAAAAATTGTAATTTTTATAATAATTCAGATCACTTTGAAAGAGAATGTTATTTGAAATTACACAAAAATTATATTGCCCATGATATCATTGCTAAACTGAGTCTTAATAAAAAATTCAAATGGATTTGGATACCTAAAAGGAAAACTGACAAGGCTCAATATATCTCTGCATCTATTACTGCTTTAAAAGTTTCATCATCTAATGCCTATTATTTTGATAGTGGTTGTTCTAGACACATGATAGGTAATGTAGAATTTCTCAAAGATATTTGTAAACCTCTAGGTAAAATTGTTACTTTTGGTAGTGGAAATACAAGTAAAATAATTGGTAAAGGAATATTGAACAAACCTGGAATGCCTAAACTTAATGATGTATTTCTTGTGGATGGGTTAAAGGCTAATTTACTCAGAATAAGTCAACTATGTGATAATAATCTCCATATTAGTTTTAATTTAGAAAAATACTTTATTACTGATGAAAATGGTAACTTGATTATGACCGGTGTTAGATCTGCTGATAGTTGTTATATTTATGATGAATTGAACACTGAATCTACAAAAAATACTTGCAATTAAGTTGTCACTGATAATACTGAGATTTGGCACAAGAAATTAGGGCATGTGAATTACAAAACTCTAAGTAAATTAGTCTATATGGATCTTGTTAAATATATTCCTAAGCTGAGCTTTAAAAATAATGTTACTTGTGGTGATTGTGCTAAAGGAAAATAGACTAAGAGTGTTCACAAAGGTACTAATCAAATTTATACCAAACAAATACTTGAATTGCTTCATATTGATCTTATGGGCCCAATACAAACTGAAAGCATAGGCGGTAAAAGATATATTCTTGTTGTTGTTGATGATTTTTCTAGATTTACATGGGTTGGTTTTTTAAGATAAAAATCAGATGCTTTTAAAGTTTTTCGAGAATTGTGTAAAAAGCTTCAAATAGAGAAAGACTCCACAATTGGTAAAATTATGAGGATAAGAAGTAACCATGGAACTGAATTTGAAAATAGTAAGTTTAAAGATTTTTGTGATACTCTTGGTATAAGACATGAATTTTTTTCTCCTAAAACTCCACAACAAAATGGTGTAGTAGAAAGAAAGAATAGAACTATTTAAGAGATGGCTAGTCATGTTAAATTCTAAGAAATTAGCTAAAAGATTTTGGGCTGAATGCATTAGTACTGCATGTTATATTGTGAATAGGGTCTATTTAACAAAATGAACCAATAAAACTCCCTATGAAATCTGAAAAGGTAGAAAACCTAGTGTTAAATATTTTTATGTGTTTGGTTGTATTTGCTATATTCTAAAAGATAGAAAACACCTTGGAAAATTTGATGCTGAAAGTGATGAAGGAATATTTCTTGGTTATGCTCAAACCAGTAGAGCTTTTCGAGTCTTTAATTTAAGAACAAACACTGTTATGGAGTTATATAATGTTGTGTTTGATGAATCTAAGAATATCTCTGAGATCACAGGTGATGAAGATGAGCATTGGAACATGGAACAAGCAGGGGAGAAAAGCAAGGATAAAGTTCCAGACGTGGTTACAAGTCCAGTTACAATCACAGTTATAACCGAGAGTGAAGAGGTAACAGAAACTGATCAAAACACTGCAGTTCAAACTAAAAGAAGACCTCGGTATGTAAGAACTCAAATAAATCACTCTCTGAATGATGTCATAGGTGATGTCAATGAAGGTATGAAAACTAGACACAAAAATTCTGATGTGGTTAATTTTGTTTGTTACATCTCTCAAGTTGAACCCAAAAACATTAAAGAAGCTTTAAATAACAGTGAATGGATCTTATCTATGCAAGAAGAACTTTCACAATTGGAACGAAATAATGTTTGGATTTTGGTGCCTAGGCCTACTAATAAAAATATTATAGGAACAAAATGGGTTTTTAAAAACAAAATCAATGAAGATGGAATAATCGTTAGAAACAAAGTGAGGTTAGTAGCACAATGATACACTCAAATTGAAGGAGTTGATTTTGATGAAAACTTTGCACCTGTAGCTAGAATAGAATCTATACGAATGCTTTTGTCTTTGGCTTGCTTGTATGATTTCAAATTGTTTCAACTTGATATTAAGAGTGCATTCTTAAATGGTAATATTCAAGAAGAAGTATATGTTTGTCAACCTAAAGGATTTGAAGATCCAAAATTTCCTGAGCATGTTTATCTTTTGAAAAAGGCCTTGTATGGATTGAAACAAGCCCCTAGAGCTTGGTATGATAGATTAACGAAATACTTGATTGAAAAAGGTTTTAATAGAGTGTCAGTTGATAAAACTCTATTTAGTAAGAAAACTATTAAGGATATTATTATTGCTCAAATTTATGTTAATGACATTGTGTTCGACTCCACTTCTGTCTTTAGAATTTATGAGTTTATTGATGATATGAAAACTGAATTTGAGATGAGTGGAGGTGGTGATCTTACCTATTTTCTTGGTCTTCAAGTAAAACAAAATGATAAAGGAATTTTTCGTAGTTAAAGTAAATATGCTGATAATGTTGTAAAGAAATTTGGTTTGAATGATGCTAAAGAGAAAAGAATTCCTATGAGTACTACTTTTAAATTGTCTAAGAATGATAAAAGGAAAAGCGTGTGACCCACATTATATAGATCTATGATTGGTAGCTTGATTTATTTGACTACTAGTAGGCCTGATATATGCTTGAGTGTTGGAATTTGTGCTAGATATCAGGCTATTCTTCTTGAAACTCACTTGTTAGCTGTTAAAAAAATTATTAAATATGCCAAAGGGACAATTAATTTGGGTTTGTGGTATACTAAAGACACCAATAATTTTCTAGTGGGATATTGTGATACTGATTGGGCTGGATATATTGATGATAGGAAGAGTACATCCGGTGGTTGTTTTTACTTTGGTAATAATCTGGTTTCGTGGTTTAGTAAAAAAGCAAAAATGTATATCTTTATCAACTGCTGAAGCAGAATATATCGCTGCAGGAAGTGGATGTACCCCGCTTTTATGGATGAGACAAATGCTCTGCGATTATAATATAAAACAAGAAATTTTAACTCTTTTTTGTGATAATAAAAGCGCTATAGATTTAGCTTATAATCCTGTTCAAAATTCCAGAACAAAGCACATTGATCTAAAACATGATTTTATTAGAGAATTAGTTGAAGAAAAGAGTTTAATTCTAAAACATGTCCTACTGAAAGGCAATTAGTAGATATTTTTACAAAACCACTTGATACTAATAAATTTGAAACTTTGAGAAGTGACATTGGGGTATGTACTTATGAATTTAATTGATCATGTTTGCAATTTATGCATATTTGCGAGGAACATGAGTAGTGTTTATGGGATCAAGAGTAATTCTTATTGAGTTTAAAAGTATTTTTATCTTGAAAAAGCCGCTGGTTAATGACCATAAATGATGTGAACTAAGTGCAAAAGAATAATTGAATCTAAAACTCTTTCGAATGCACCAAGTACTAGTACACACAAAGTAAAATGGTTATAAGTGTAGTTGCAACTACAGTTGTAACTTAAGTCTTTTTATCATACCTGGTCTAAGTGCGTAAGTGGTGTTCACTCAATGCCCTAGCCAATATTTTTGGATAGACCTTTTATGGATGAAGTATCATTGTGATATTCTTAGTATACCCAACTATTTTTTAAAGAGAGTCCATAACACACACTATTGATTATACTCTTTGAGTAATTTTATTATGGATTGACAATTTGTCACCCAGCTCTTTTAAAACTTATTGATCTTATCTTTTTGGGTTATTAAAAAGTATTTGTGTAGAGTAAATGTAAGTTTTTTCTCAATGTTAAGTGTCTCGGTGCATAAAATTACATGTGGATCCTCACAATAAGCATATTTGTAAAAATAAATTATTATTTTCTGATTTTTGGCAATACATATATATATATATATATATATATATATATACACATTCTCTGCTACTTTTCATTGACACATATTTAAATCTGCTATATTTCTTCAAATTTATGAAAACCAAAAATTTCGATCACCATTGTTTAAAATTGGAATTTTTCATTGGTTTATTTGGTATAATTTTATGTCTATTAATATGATTGATAAAATTTCCAAAGATACATATCTTGCTAAAAATCCTGTTTTAAAAATGGTCATATTCTTTAAAAAGATATTGCAAAAATTGGATATATGTATATCTTAAAAGTGGTTATATTTTGATTTGGTAAAAATATTTTTGTTAAAATCTTATTACCAATTTTTTGAGCCACGTATATGCCATTCGCCCAAGTGATGCACCAAATGTACTAAAACGGTAGGAACTCCTCTTTTTCATCGGTGTGAACAATACGGGGAGAAATTATGCGAGTTTATATTTACTATCTTAATTCTTATATTTCATATATGAATTTTGCATACTAATGTTCAGGGGGAGTAAACTATTAAACTCCAAGTATTTTTCAAATCCAATGAAAAAGGGGGAGATTGTTATAACTTAAAGTGACTTGTTAAAGTTACTTAATTTGTTGTCGTATTGGATTATGTCAAAATACTTGTGTATTATGCTTGCAGGAAAAGTTACTGGTATTCCTGGTTACAACTGGAAGTTACAATTACAGTTGTAACCTGCTATTATACAGATTCCTGCAGAATCTGTATTTTATGCATTAATTCTATCGGCATAATATTTTATCAATACATATTATATTCTCACGTTTTTATATAGATATGATATATGTTTTGAGAATATTTGAGTATTAAATAAAGGTAATTATCTTTCCAAATTATGTGGGATGTACTTTTAAGAAGATATTACCTTATAAAAAGATTTGTTCTATTACTTAAAGTTTGCTAAATAAAAAATCTTCTCTTATTCTCTCTTATACGAATGATTAGTTATTGATTTATTGAGTATAAATTTGAATCATGTTAGAAGATATATTGTTTCATATATAAATATATCTAAAAGATTGTCTCGTGTGAATCTTTTTGAATAAATATATTATCTCCTATTTCAAGATATATACTACATAGTACTATCAGATTTGATTAGATTTTTTTGTGCTGGAATTATGTGAATTATAGACAAGATATCTTGAAGATTGGAAGGAGTTTATCTTCTAAAAAGGAAGCCAACTAAAACTCCTTGTTACAAGCAATTTCAGCCGAGTTTATTAAGAAGATTTGGAGCTGAAATAGGCATGTGTTCCTAACAAGATTAATCTCTAAAGATCTTACAAAAATGGCGATCAAATCCTCATTCAATGGGCAACGATATTCTTGAAGATTAAAGAAAAGGAATGCGAAGATTTGAAAGACTTTTATTATTATAAATAGTCTCATACTTGCTTGTAAAAGATCACGTGTTCTAAACTTATAAAGAACTTATCTTACAGAGAATACACGTGGGCTAAAAAATACAAGAATAACAATGATGAGATGTTATTGTTTATAAGTGATAGCTATTTAGTAATAGCAATATAGTGATAGGCAGAAAATCAAGAGGGAGTCTGTGAGTTTTCATAAGTCTCGAGTCCTATATTGTAAGCTTGAAATAGTATCATAAATCTGGGTGAGTGACTCAGAGACGTAGACCAAAGTTCTGGGTGAACCCTGTTTATAAACGTGCGTATGAATTTACTTTCAAGTACGTTTTTATTCTGAGTTATATCCATCTTTAAAGTTCGGTTAGAACCGTGGTTGCAACTGTAGTTATAATCACCGTTCTAACTGAACAGCGTAACAGCAACCAGAACAGCGAAGTCGGAATCTCAATTAGATGTGATAAATTTGTGTTATGATGTTTCCTGAGGTTTAAACCAAGGTTTTTGGTCCGTAATTTGTATCTGAAAAACTATGTTAGCATGAGAGGATGACATATTTGAATCTTATTTTTAGTTTGTAACTACATAAAAAGTCGTTAAGAAGCATGTTGTTGTCGTTTCCTAAATAAATACTTTTGAGAAATTTTTTTTTAACTTTCGCGCCAAATGACGGAAGGCATAGTCACGGTCCTCACGGATGATCAATGGTTGAGACTTAAATTCGTTAAGTTTTAGATAGTAAATGATTATTGCTTCGATCTCGGAAAGCCAGTTTTCTCTTTTCGGAAATTAACAATAATTAGTTTTAAAAGTAACAACCCTTATGGTCGTGAAAAGATTTTGAAGTAGATTAGACAGCCATGAACTCATTGTTCCCTTAACAGTTCGAGAAACTAAAAAATTCTGAAACTACATACAACCGACTATAATTTAATTAGTGTTATCTGGAAAACCATGGCGAGGATGTCACAATTGAAACAGAAAAAAGTTTAATAAACACATAGTTCTAATTGAGTTCTGGAACAATTTTTACTTATCCTTTCTTTTATTTTTGATTTAAATTTTTACTTAAATATGTTAACATATCCAACAACATAGACTTTTGTACCTAACTCAGAAAGATATTTCACCCTAACAAATGTAACAAAAATGGGACTATTTCACCGCAAATGAAGGTTAGCTGATAAAAATATCTGTTTGGTTTTTAAAGCAAGTGAAAAAGCTCAGTATTTGAAGGAAACAAGGTTTTATAATTTACATGTATTTATAAAAACACAAGTTTTGGTTTGACTCTCTAAACCTAGAAACAAGGACGCACATTTGGCAGAGGTCAGAGAACAAACCTCTTTTACTATCATTTTCTTATGAACATTTTAAGCTTTTTTTTATACTATTAATGGGGAAAACCAAATTTTGTATTTATTTATATTGAGAAGAAATAAAAAAGCGGGGAAAAAACCCACAAAAAAAAAACAAGTTGGGGACTGCTGAAAATGAAATTGCAAGGCTTCAATAGCAAATTCAAAACTAGAACTGTGAAAATTAAAAAAATCTATCATTTTGAAATCTCATTCGAACTTGGAGACCAGTGATATAAATTCTATAGAATGCAAACTCTTACACCTAACGAGTTTTGACCAAAATGAATGCAATTTAATCATGTATATAATTAGCCAACGCTAATGAGATTTGACTACAATGAATATAATATAATGCAAAATCATGTATTTCACCGAGCCAATGATAATGAGTTTTGACCAAAATGAATTCAATATAATTCAATAATAATTGTTTTAAGCTACCCAACCAAGTAGGTTAGGGTTTTATAATGTCCTTAGCAAAGAAAGAGAAACAAATAGTAAATAAAGAGAAACATATAATTATAAAATGATTTAAACAAATTAGATTGCCACCAATCCATATACAATTGGCAATGTGTGTAATGACTGATGTTGATAGTTTTTTTTTTTTTTTTTCAAATAAACATGCTCATTATTATTAAAATAATGGATGAAAGTACAGAATTCAGTGCCTCTGGAACAAGCTTCAAGAAGCTAAGTAAAATAGAATAATACACAGCCACAAAGGCCACCAAGAAGCCCGATAACTCATAAAACCCCTATGATAATCATACCTGCAAATTGTTCAAAATACATAAAAAAAAACGTAATCTAATGATATAAAATGTACCAACTATCAAAAAATAAAAAGAAGCACTGAAATATTGTCAATCATGCCAATCAAACATCGGATCAAAAGAGACAAAAGGTCTTAAAGAACCAATACATATTGGATCAAATAAAGTTCCATCGGGGTGCTAACACCCTAATAAATCCAATATAAATGAATTCAATCATGTCATAAATTTCAAAGGCAACCACTCCGTCCACAATTAATCCAAACTGACCAATTAAATGAAACATGACGAGCTCCCTCAATACTCATAAATTCAATATTTGAGACAAAACCATATCATATAAAACTTCATAATGAGTATAATAAACTAAATGCATTAATTTGATACATAGACAAAACTGCCCTACTTGGTATAAACAAATTTTACAAACTCCTATCAAGGCCTAAGATACAGACGACATACCATACCATGAGTCTGCGGACAGAGAGATCTCCAAAAATATGCTATTAGGTCTGGTTTTGAAATATCGATCAAGATTCTAACACACTAAAATAACCCAATCCCTTAAGCCTACAAGGTAGAAAAACCCAATAAACATCTCATGTCCCTAAGACAAACCATGGTGGCTTTCTCTGTTTCGAATCTAGCGGAGATCTTAAATGCAAAAATGCTACAACCAAATAAGGCAACCTTCGGTCTTAATCAAATCCAAAGAGGGAAATAAATTGGAGAGGATGTGGCGATAATAAGCATGTGATAAAGAGATTAAAAAGGATTAAGAAGAGTGAAGATGAAAGAGAAGAAATCGGAAGAGTAAATAAACGTTAAGGACGGAGATGAGTGAAAGAGGGGATGAGAGAAGGAGATGCAAAGAGTGGATGAGGAGCGTTGAGATGAGGGGAGGGGGTGGGGGTGATGGCCATGGGCAGGAGGTGGGCCAGAGAGGTGGCGGGGTGCCACCTCCTACCCTAGTTGGGCTGAGCGGCGGCTAAAGTTTATTTGGAGAAGGGGGGATATAGAGAGAAATGAGTGTTGTGTTTGACTTCCATCGACTGATGTTCATATTTAATAAAATTAACGCACATTATCAATTTCCATCTTAGTAGTATAGATAAGACCGGCCATAAATTATGATTTATCTCACCGTATCACATTGTTAGAGAATCTACATCAATCTCTCCATATTTTTCTTCCAACGAGGAGTCAAAATTCTACCTTTTGATATTTAAATAGTCATTTACATTTTGTATGTTTTTCTAATCTCATCAAAACATGATCTTTATTAATAATTAATTGTTATTACTATTATATTTTAGAGTTTGAAGAAGCACAAGTGGAAATGGGGTTCAGAAAAATTATTTTTAAATTTATAAAGAGGACAATTTTATCTTTACTTGAATTCTTAATGTGTACAATATTTTAGGGTTAAACTCTTTAAAATTTGAAGAATATAGATTTTGGAGAGAGAGTTGTAAATGCTCTTATTATCTATTATCCAAAATAAGAAGATGGGTTTCATTTTCCAAAATGCAGTACATGAGTTGCATTACAATTTCAGAAAAGTTATACCGTTTGAACTGTTCAACTTTTCAAGCTATGAGATATTCGTATAATTGATGACAATAGTATTGTTATCAAGGTTTTGTTTAGGTTGAGATTTCTCTTCTCTGAAATTGTAATGCAACCGATGTACTGCATTTAGGAAAACGAAGCCCCCTCTTCTTATTTTGGATAATGGATAATAACAATGTGATACAGTGAGATAAAACATAATTTATGGACTGTTTTATCTATAACTGAAGTGTTAACATGGAAATTGATAATGTGAGTAAGTCTATTAACTATAAACATCGGTCGGTGGAAGTCAAGCACAACTGCCCTTTCTCTCTCCACACCGCTTGTCCAAATAAACTCTAGCCGCCGCTCAGCTCATCTAGGGCCACCTCCTGCCCTGGGCCATCACCCCCACCTCTCTCCTCATCTCAATGCTCCTCATCCATTATTTGCATCTCCATCTCTCATCCCCTCTTCCACTCATCTCCTCATCTCCGTCCTTAACATTTATTTGCTCTTCCGATTTCTTCTCCCATCTCTTCACTCTTCTTAATCCTTTTTAACCTCTTTATCACATGCTTATTATCGCCACATCCTCTCCGATTTCATTCCCTTTTAGGATTTGATTGAGACCAAAGGTTTCCTTATTCGGTTGTAGCATTTTTTCATTTGAGATCTTGGCTAGATTCGAAACGGGAAAAGCCACCACGGTTGGGTTAAGGGCATGAGATATTTATTGGGGTTTTCTACCTTGTAGGCTTGAGGGATTGAGTTAGTTTAGTGTGTTAGCATCTTGATCGATACTTCAGAGCCATACCTGGTAGGATACTTGTGGAGATCTCTCTACCCGCAGACTCGTGGTATGGTATGTCGTCTATATCTTACCCCTTGATAAGAGTTTGCAAAATTTGTTTATACCGAGTATGGCTATATTATCTGTGTATCAAATTTATGCATTTAGTTTATTATACACATTATGAAGTTTTATATGATATGGGTTTGTCTCGACTATTGAATTTATGAGTATTGATGGAGCTTGTCGTGTTTGAGTTAATTGGTTAGTTTGGATTAATTGTGGACGGAGTGGTTGCCTTTAAAATTTATGACATGATTGGTTCATTTTGATCGGGTTTATTATTATGTTGGCACGCCGATGGAACTTTTTTTGATCCAGTCTGTATTGGATTCTCTAAGACCTTTTGTCTCTTTTGATCTGATGTTTGAATGATGTGCTTGATAATAATTTAGTGCTTCTTTTTCTTTTTTGATAGTTGGGACATTTTATATCGTTAGATTACGTTTTTCGATGTATTTTGAACAATTTGCAGGATAGATTATCATATGGGGTTTTATGAGTTATCGGGCTTCTTGCTTGTCTTTGTGGCTTTGTATTATTCTATTTTAGTTATCTTCTTGGAGATTGTTCCAGGGAAACTGAATTCTCTAGTTTCATCCATTGTTTTAATAATAATGATCACGTTTATTTGAAAGCAAAAAAAACTATCAACATCACTCATTACACACATTGCCAATCATATATGGATTGATAGCAATCTGATTTGTTTAAATCATGTTATCATTATTTGTTTATCTTTCTTTACTATTTGTTTCTCTTTCTTTGCTAAGGACATTATAAAACCCTAACCTACTTGGTTGGGTAGCTTAAAACAAATTTTATTTTATTTTAAAAAAAAATAGTCATTACACACTGTTGCGAGTAAACGTAAATTCCATTTATTTCTTTGTTGACTGTTGAAGATGATCAACTAATGTAGAAGGTAATATTCTCTTTAGTAAATTTAAATAAATTTATTACCATTGGCTTGTTGAAATACATGATTTTGCATTATATTGAATTAATTTTGACCAAAACTCATTACCATTGGCTCTATGAAATACATGATTTTGCATTATATTAGATTCATTGTGGTCAAATCTCATTACCGTTGGCTGGTTATATACATGATTTTGCATTAAATTGCATTCATTTTGGTCAAAACTCGTTACGTGTAAGATTTTACATTCTATAGAATTTTTCAAGTATAAAAAGGGAGCTCGAATTGTCATCTCCTTCATCCCCAAAGCTCTTCAGTATTTGACAAATGGATCTACCAAAGTTGAGAGAAAAAAAATAATTTACCCATCAGGTACTTCAGACTTGTATCTATTATTGAAAGGTGAGAACTTGGATTTTCAAAAAGATCACACTTTTAAAATGACAAAGATATCTTCTCTGCATGATAATTGTTTTCTCACTGTTTCTTGTTTCACTTTACGGTTCTTGTTAACTTTGATCATCATTTAGCATTGTTGCATTCATCTGTGTTATGTGTCTGTTTAATGCAATGTTTTAAATAGCGTTATCGCTACCGTAGCGTTTTTTCGAAAAAAACGCTAAAAGCGCAAATAGCGTTGCTACATAGCGCTTTGCGGGGTATTTTTTTTTTTGCCTAAATACATATAAATATAGCATTAAATTCAAAATATTTAATAAAAATTAAATAAATATATATAAAAAATTGTAACTAATAATCATAAAATGATTATACTTGAGATGCCAGAGTATTTACAGTAGAAACTCTATAAAATAATACACTTGGGACCACCAAAATTTATTAATTAAAAGAGTTATTAATTAATCGATAAATTAATAATTATTAATTTATATATTAATTAATATTTTATTAATTTATAGTAAAATACTTAGTTTACAAACACCTTTCAAGCTTCCACTTAATTATTGTACAATTAAACTTAGTAAAATAAAGAGTTCCAATGCATGTATATCAAATAAGTAGGAGTTATGAATAGTTCCAATGCATGTATATCAAATGCATAGTTCCAATGCATGTATATCAAATGAAGGGTCCAATTTGAAAGAAACCTTCAATCTCCCACCTTATTATGCTTCTTGTGTTCAATGTATCACTTTATGGACATTAAAAATATTTTCTATATAAATACAAGATCAAAATAGGTTAACACAAACAAATCATACACACAACATGGCTTCCCATCTTAAAGGTGTGAAAAAAACAAAAATGACAGACGAGATTCGAAGAGCATTATGCAAGCACAACAAGGATAATCCAAGTCTCACTCAAAAGCAATTGCAAGAATGGGTTCATAGTAACTATGGTTTGTAGGTGAGTCAAGCGAAAATATCGAATGCAGTTAAGCGGTCTTTAGAGTATCTCTCACTTGCTCCCGAAAGAGGCGATGTTAAGCGACACAAACCGGCAAAATTTCCTGACCTAGAAAAATCTCTCTATGAATGGATTCTTCAATATCAAGAACATGTGAATATGACAGGTGAACTAATCATCGAGAAGGCGAAAAAGTTCATGAAAGATATGTATCCAGTGGATGCTCCAGACTTTACTTTTTCTATTGGTTGGCTTGGAAAGTTCAAAGCAAGATATGGAATTAAAAATTTCCGGCGTTTCGGAGAGAGTGGATCTGTTGAAATGGAGGGCATGGAGGACAAATTAAAATCCATAAGAGACAAAGTTGATCAGTTTGAAATGAAAGACATCTTTAATATGGATGAAACAGGTTTGTTTTTTTATTATTTTATTTTATATTTTGTACTTTAGTGATGTAATTATTTACATGTTTTGATCTTAAACAGGTTTGTTTTTTAGACTTCAACCGGAACATTCCCTTGCAACAATGCAGCTTGAAGGGAAAAAACAAGACAAGGAAAGACTAACTGTTGCTATTTGCTGTAATGAGGACAGTTCGGAAAAACTTCTTTTATGGATTATTGGGAAATATGCTAAACCAAGGTGCTTCAAGAATGTAAACTTGAACAGTCTGAACTGTGAGTACCGTGCTAACAAACGAGCTTGGATGACTGGTGTGTTATTTGAAGAATATGTTCGCCAACTTGATAAAAAAATGGTTGGAAGAAAAATTCTCTTGATTGTGGATAATTGCCCTGCTCATCCAAAAATTATTGAAGGATTACGAAATGTTGAATTATTTTTTTTTGCCACCAAACACAACTTCAAAAATTCAACCTTGTGACGCGGGGATCATACGAGCTTTTAAGATGCATTATCGTCGTCGATTTTATAGAAGTCTTTTGGAGGGTTATGAATTAGGGGTTCCAAATCCAGCAAAAATAAATGTGTTAGATGCAATGAATCTTGCAATTTCAGCATGGACTATGGATGTTCGTGCAAATACAATTGCGAACTGCTTTCGTCATTGTAAACTTCGATCAACAGATAACGTGACTTTTGAGAACTCAGATGAAGGTGCTGAAAGCACTCAAGAACTCCAGAATTTGATCAAAGAGTTGGGTTATCGCAATGCAATGGATGTCGAAGATGTTCTGACTCACCCAGAAGAAAATGTAGTTGCACAGTTGTTGACTTATGAAGAAATTATTGAAAGCGTTATTGGAATTAATAAAGATGATATCGATGAAGAAGATGATGAAAGTTCTACAATGGAGCCCCCTTCGCGAAACGAAGCTATTAAAGCGGCAATCACATTGAACAATTTCTTGTTGAGCTATGAGAAAACAACACCAGAAGTTCTTACCATGCTAAGGAAAATTAGAGACGAGATTCAAGGGGAAATTGATTTCAACAAAAAACAAAAGACAATTGAGTCATTTTTCAAGAAACCTTCGTAAATCATTCATGTAATATGATATATATAAGGAATTATTAATTTATATTTTATATGGGGTCTAAAGAAATTAAATGTATTATCTTATAATTTTATCGAATTATTAATTTAGCACCCTATCCCCGAGTCGGGACCGGCCAAAAATATTATCTTAGAGAGTTTATTAAATAATCGAGTATTAATTTATCGAGTTTCTACTGTACTTTGTTTGCAAGAGTTTTAGGTTTTGATTCTTTTTAAACTCCAATAATTTCATAAAATTTTGACCAAAAATAAATAAAAAAAATTAATTTTTTTTACTACACCCGCTATAGCATAAATAACGTAAATGGCGTTCCTATAGTGCGAATTTAGCGTTTTTCCATCCAAATAGCGTTTTAGCGTTGCGTTTTTCTTTCAAAAACCACTATATCGCACAACGTTACGCAACGTTGCGAGGTTTTTAAAACAGTGGTTTAATGATGATTAATCGATTATACATGTCTTGCTTTCTTGATATTTAGGGTCTCAGAAATTATGTAACCAAATTGAGAATATCAATGCTGCCATTATGTTTTAATTACCCACCTTTTCGTCGCGTGTACGTTCTAAGTTAAAAAATATCACTAATATCAGTGGTATAAGAGGACTTATTAGAGACTCTGAAGGTAAATTTGTTAAATCTTTTTACTCTCCTAGTCAAAATAATTCAAGTGTAGAGGCAGAAGCTAATGTTTTTTAATGGGAATCAAAATCACTAATTACAGCAAAGTCGTTATAGAGATTGACTCTCTTACCATGGTCAATATCTTAAGGACAGATTAGAATGGTCCATGGAATATACGACATACAATTAACAAGATTAAAGAGTTAATGAAAGTGGTACTTATCAGTGTGAATTCATGGTGAGAGAAGTCAATTCTGCTGCAGATCTACTAGGAAATCTAGGTTTCATGTTAGATCTGAAGGTCCCTGATAATATAAGTGATTTCCCCGTCCAACTGAAAAGCATGGTGGACCTAGAGAGGAAGGAGATCCTCTACCTTCGTTATCGACATGAAATAAATTGGAGAATAGATGATGGAGATCGATAGGTTTGGAGGTGGCTTTCTCTCTCTATCTCTGTATTTACGGTAAAAAAAAGTTGTGTGAGCCAGGTGAAGGGTGGGCTAGATTTACGCTATAATTTATATCACTGGTCCCCAAGTTCACATGAAATTTCAAAATGACAGATTTTTTTTAATTTTCACAGTTCTAGTTTTGAATTTGCTATTTAAGCCTTGTAATTTCATTTTCAACACTCTCCATACTTGCTTTTCTTTTTGTGGGTTTTTTCCCCCTTTTTTTTTTATTTCTTCTCAATATAAATAAATACAAAATTGGGTTTTCCCCATTAATACTAAAAAAAAACCTTAAAATGTTCATAAGAAAATGATAGTGCCAAATGTGCGTCCTTGTTTCTAGGTTTAGAGAGTCAAACCAAAACTTGTGTTTTTATAAATACATGTAAATTATAAAACCTTGTTTCCTTCAAATACTGAGCTTTTTCACTTGCTTTAAAAACCAAACAGATATTTTTATCCGCTAACCTTCAATTGCTGTGAAATCGTCCCATTTTTGTTACAATTGGTTAGGGTGAAATATCTTTCTGAGTTAGGTACAAAAGTCTATGTTGTCGGATATGTTAACATAGATAAGTAAAAATTTAAATCAAAAATAAAGAGAAAGCCGGATAAGTAAAAATTGTTCCAGAACTCAATTAGAACTATGCGTTTATTAAAAAAAAGTTCTGGTTTCAATTGCGACATCCTCGCCATGGTTTTCCAGATAACACTAATTAAATTATATTCGGTTGTACGTAGTTTCAGAAATTTTTTAGTTTCTCAAACTGTTAGGGGAACAATGAGTTGATGGCTATCTAATATACTTCAAAATCTTTTCATGACCATAAGGGTTGTTACTTTTAAAACTAATTATTGTTAATTTCCGAAAAGAGAAAACTGGGTTTTCAAGATCGAAGCAATAATCATTTACTATCTAAAACTTAACGAATTTAAGTCTCAACCATTGATCATCGGTGAGGGCTGTGACTATGTCTTCCGTCATTTGGCGCGAAAATTAAAGTTTTATTTTCTCAAAAGTATTTGTTTAGGAAACGACAAAAACATGCTTCTTAACCACTTTTTATGTAGTTACAAACTAAAACTAAGATTCAAATGTGTCATCCTCTCATGCTAACATAGTTTTTCAGATACAAATTACGGACCAAAAACCTTGGTTTAAACCTCAGGAAACGTCATAACACAAATTTATCATATCTAAGTACATATATATAGAAACTTTGCTTATCAAAAGTTGTTTGCATGCTGAAACAAGTTTTACCAACAAACAAGCAAGTGATAACCTCAATCTTGATATTCATCACAGCAAGTTTTGAGACCTTAATTTAAAGTGAATGAACATTTTTTTAGCGAATTTATTTAATAGATCTATGGATGATAATCTGTTTTCTCAACTTATTTTTGTTTCAGAAAATTTTTAAAACATGCAAGCAGTCATTTAGGGTCTAAATAGACATCTACGCATAAATTAAACATAATAAACTGATCTGTTTTAATTTGCGTAATAAAATTTCAATTTTCAATCTGTAAAGGAAAGCGGGCATTCAACAAAAGTAAAAATATTTATAAAAAATAAGACGTAGATGTAATTAACACTTCGGATGATTTAGATCCAAGCAAGAGTACGTATTATTCAAAATCAAATGCAAAAATAATAATTTTATTCAATCTGTTCACAAATGTATATTTTTTTATTAAGAAAAAGGAAGTTAAACTCATTTTGGGAAACATATATACATAATACAATTAACAGTTCGTAACTTGATATATACATATAAGCAACTGAAAGACTCGAGGACCAAGATTTTCAAAAAACTTGTAATTATTTTACAACTTGATATCTGGTTAGAATTCAAAGTTTATCACACAACTAACAAATCGTACACATGTATCATACATGCAATGAAGACAGTTTATCTATATACACATCTATGATCTAACTATCTTAGCAAGTAAACAACTTGATATATTTTAAAAAAAAACTTGATAAAAAAAGATAATTTCAACTAAAAACTAAAAAGTGAACGTTTTCATGTTACCTATGTAGAACTTTTTGACACAGACACAAATAAAAAGAGAGAGAGATTGTTATTGTGTATGCTCACAAATGATATAAAACGTTACAAAGTCAATATATATACACACACACATATGATCAATTGATCATGACATGTGTTGATCGTCGTGAATAATGGTATTTTAATTAGGAATATGTATTTAATGTCAGTCTAAAGATTACAACAAAGAGGAAAATCGCATTTACTACCAGGATATATATTTTATCTATATACCCATCTATGATCTAACTATTTTTTTCATGTAGATCTATAGAATTGTTTATTGGGACAGTTAATGTTATTGAAGGGTTCAAATTTGGGGATATTCAAATGTTGGATTTTTTATTGATAGCTTACTTGTTTTACCGTATTTATTTACTAATATTTGTCCACTATACACAAGAATGACCAACTTTTTTGGTCTGTTGTTGAGGATTTATAAAAATAATGATGCATATTGTACTAACGTAATAAATTAGAATGTGCAATATCGACATGTCGCCCGTTTGTAAACTGAAGTTCGTTTGAGTAACTGTTTTCGGGGAGCAGTTTGTACTAACTTCTAACGTCACTTTGTTAATAATTAAAATTAATAACTATGGACCGTTGGTGAATAGCGTTATCGTCGATTTTTTGTAAATGATTTTGATGAATATTTTGGTTGGATAAAGTGGCTAGTTTGTGTGGATCATTACCTTTTCGATACACGATAAATGGAAATGTTATAATCTTATGAAATTTTTTGTGTGTGTTTTGTTATGGAAATTGTGTCGAGTTGATCTTATGACATTATTTGACTATTATCAATTATCATTAATAAATATTTGTCTTATTTGGTAGTAGTTGATTTGAATTAAAACACTTTCTACTTTAAAATTTGTCTCATTTAAGACTCTTTGGGGTTATTTTCATTTTAATTATTTCCATATTATTCACAATTTAATATAAATAAATGTATTTATTAGACTAGAAACTCGTTTAAAGGGAATCAATCACTTATATCGAGTTATTTGTTTTGTAAGACAATGATACATCGTTCTATTATAATAAACGAATGCAAGTCAAATGAAACTGTCCAATTTAGATATTTTTTTCTAAAAATACTCTTATATTTTTTTATTAATTACAATAATACCATACTCACATAAAAAAATATAAAAAGTAATAACTAATAAAACTATTTATCCCTTTTTAACAACCAAACATTCTTTTAAATCTTATCATCTTATACTATTTTTTTTTGTATTATCTACATATCTCTCTTTAACAATCAAATATTCTTTTAAATCTTATCTTTTTATACTTTTTTTTATTTATTATCCACATATTTGCTATATTTTTTATATTTTAATTGCATTGCGCGTTACACACGCAACGCATGCATATGGCACGATTACTAGTATTAGTATAAATTAGAACCGTTTTCTCCTTTTCGTTGTACTTAATCAGTTGAATTTTTTAGTTTTATTACTTTGTTAGAATTCCGAGTCGGGGTTTCTCCGATTTACTAAATCAGCTTTTTTAAAAGAGTGCTTGTAAATGGAAAAGTACGATTTAAATCTCTATTTGAAGCTTTATAAACTTTATTTTCAACTTTTTACACGGATGAATTCTTAAAAAAGTTACGTCTTTAATATAACTTTCTTAAAAAAACGATTTAGTCTGTAAATATGATTACAATCTGGAACATAGATTAAGATCTTCGTTTTGTTCTGAATAAAAGGTTGAAACTATCGAGAATCACGTTTTGGTCTTCAAACAACATACGCTTATACATTCAATTTCACTGATTTAACTTACCAGAAAAAAAAGAAATCACTAATTTGCTAGACGAATGATGACGTATAGATCATCTAACAGTTCATAGGTTTTGTAGCTTCACTTAGCTAACATTCTTGAATTCTTCAAGTGAAAACATTAACCCTTGTTTGCAGCAGATTTTAATTACTGCGTATATAATTTTCTGCTAATAAGCTAAATTCCATTTGGCTGACCAGCCTTTCATTCTGGTATATGAACCCAACTTCTTTTTCAGGCTTAAATAAGTCATTTTTCGTGTTCCAAAAACTACAAACAGATCGCTAGTTCCTCGCAAAAAGAGTATAACCAAGGAATTTATTGAACAATTCAAATTCAATACATTTTACGTAAATTTTGAATTTCTTTTGGACAACATTAATAGAATCAGTCCGTCGTACTACCGATACCTTGTAACAATCTAATGACATGCATGTTCTACCCGTACTTTATAACCAGTGATTTATGACCTCATAAATCCCAACAAAATGGGTGTGAAAAAAGTGAAAAGGCGAAAAAAAAGAGAGGAACTGTTGAAAGCAACAGTCCTTCAAAATGAAAAACAAGTGATTCCGTTGTTTAACGGTGGTTTTTAATGGTAGTTTCGGTATATGGGGATATTTATACATGGGATTCAAATTCTAGAGTTGTGCATTCACATGCTCTTTAAGTTTCATCTCCAAGTCATTCCGGATGAGAAGAAATGTATAGACTAAGAATATAAACAAAATAAATGAAGAGTTTAGTGTATATAAAATTCTAAATAACATCCTGATTTAACATAGCCCAAGTAAGATTTTGGTGTATCAATTTTAGTCCATATGTAACTCTCCGTATCAGCTACACATACCCTATGAGGCTGGTCGTGCTTACTTCCAATCACAAGCAACTTGTCGAGTCAAGTCGCCACAAAACCAATTTCGTTCTCTAACATCCCGTATTTTCATAGATGGTTTTATTTATGATTTAATCTATCCAAAAACGCTTTATACAATTTTTAACCAAAAATCGAAACTCTTCCGAAAAACTTTATTTTTAAAACATGTTACTAATTTTATAAATAAAAAGCACCCAATAGTTTTGTTTCTAAATATTTGTTATTTTTGAGCAGTAAAATAATAGTTTTGATTTTTAGTTACTTTTAGAATTTTGAGGACCAAATAGTTCGCTTTCCCAAACTCTCTCAAAACAGTTTCTCAAAACACTTTTCAGCCAATTTCAAAACAGAAAACCTAAAACCACCCACTAATAAAGAGAGAAAAGAGAGAGAATAGAGGTTCTAAAACCTAGGAAGAAGAAGAACAAGAAACCACAATTAGCGGTTTCTTACCGGAAGCATCTCCTCTACGCACTAAGATAACGGGGGTTATCCATTACGACTAGACGATGGTGTATGTTAAGGTTAGGTCTTGCGTTTATTTTAAAGTTGGGGGTTATCCATTGTGACTAGACGAGTGTGTATGTTAGGGTTAAGTCTTGCGTTTATTTTAAAGTTGGGGGTTTTCCTTTTATCTCAATTATGTTCTTAAATTGCTAATTGGAGTTTATTTGTTGCATTTTTAATTCACTTATTTGAATTGGAGAAGTTGAGAATTTAGACATATTAATTTCGAATTAATCAGAATATGGATGGGTTTGTGTGTTTTTATGCGTTGATTAGGTGTTATTATAGTTGTTGATGAAATTGGATAAATTATTGTTGAATAAAAATGAGTTGTAGTTTACGTATACAAGGTGTTTGTTAAAATGTCTGAATGAGATTTTATATCGTTGAAGTTGTTTGGCTAGTTGTGAATCTAGTACCTATGCTTATGTGTTTTGTTGAATGGCGTTAAAGTGATGTTTGAGAATGTTAGTATTTTGAGAACATGATAATTGAATGGTTTATTATTATTGGTCGAGGCCTTGTGATTTATTTTATTTGTTAGCAATGGTCTATGCCTCTTTCTATACCGGGGGTATAAGACGGCCGAGTGGTATAGGGAATGACTCGTCTTACGGACTGGGGCGAGTGGCATGGAGAGATCCAAGTGCGCAGCTTTAAATTTTATTTGTTAGCAATGGTCTATGCCTCTTCCTATACCGGGGGCATAAGACGGCCGAGGGGTATAGAGAATGACCTACCTTACGGACTGGGGTAGGTGGCATGAGAAGTCCATGTGTGATTTATTTATTTGTTAGCAATGGTCTATGCCTCTTCTTATACCGGGGGCATAAGACCGCCGAGAGGTATAGGGAATGACTCGTCTTACGGACTGGGGCGAGTGGCGTGAGAGTTTCATGTTTGTATAGATGTGTGTTGGAGTTACTTAATTTAATTTGTTGTACGATGTTAATATATTTCTTTTTATACGTTGTTATCGTAGCTGTTGTTTGTGAGTTCTTGCATTTATGGAATGGAGTGACGGTATCTTGTTTGGTGCTGTCCCGTCTATGTATGTGCGTGGAACTCACCGTTAAAGTTTTGTTTTTCAGGTACCACTTAGATTGAGGCGTTTGGATAGAAGCATTAGCAAGTTAGCGCATAGGTTCGGGGCTCTTTGAATCGTTTTCTTTTACTTAGACTATTTTTTAAGTTGTAGCTTACGGGCAAATTACATTCGTTTGTTTTCTTTTTATATAACTTTGTTATAACCATTTTGTCTTGTGGCCGCGTTTGGCAAATGTTTTTATTTCATTCGTATAATTTTTTCCTTTAGCTCACAAGTTGTTTTCCTTTAAAAGTTAAATTTTGTACCAACAGGTTCTTTTTTTTCCTTTGTTCAAAAGGTCACGCCTTAATATCCGTGTCTTACGGATTTTGGGGCGTGACACATTCATCCCATTTGGTAGTCTAACCAAGACACGCCATATAGCACCCTCATGTACACTCACATTGCCATCCTGACACCTATAAATCTTTTTATTATGCCGGTTGGTAACACACTTCGACAAAACCCCAAGTTTTTTTGTAAAACATTCTTCCACTGTGCCCCACTGCCACATGGCGACATCGAAAGCTTCTTTGCTTCTACAAATGCCATTGCTGTCCACCCGCTCATGGCATGGAACTTGCCATCTTGGAAGAATCATGTGCATAAAATACGCCCAGTATTCATATTGTTAGGTAGATGAATCCATATATCTTCTTCTACATTATAGGCAAAGGCTTTTGTAGATATTTTCCCGTCGCAACCGCGACCAGCCACATACACAGTTCGATCATACTGATGCACACGCAAAGAAACATATAGATCCGGGCATGGGAGCCCATGTGTAACATACCAGACCCAAAAGGACGTCACACGGCCGAATAACACGTGCGGCGGCACGTGCTAGATGAAGGCCTATAACTTAAAAGTAATTAAATAAATAATTTAGATTCTAAAATAGTAACTTCAAACATACATTCTTATTTCTGAATATCTCAACAAGTTAAAGTGAAATTCAAAATCTCGATAGCAACTTATTCAAATAAGGTCTTGTAATACTAAAGAAACAACATTCGAAATCATAATCTTAGAAGTTTATTAGCAGCGGAAATAAAGAAATCCTAGACAATCTGGCTGGTCCCGACTAACTCGATTTTAACTCTAGGTACCTGAAAACATTTAAAAAAAAACGAGGGGTAAGCTAAAAATGCTTAGTGAATGGCAACCTTGCAATATAATATAGGGTCGAAAATAGATTTTATCATTTTATCATTTTCTTTCAAAAGCAATACTTTTGTTTAATAAAATTACCAAAGCACGAATAATAAAATTGTAATTTTTTTGGTGTGATCAGTACGATAATATAAATTGAATATTAAGTCCGATTGGACTTCCCAATCTCCTAGCTGGATTCAGACTTCCTGAATCTCTTTTTCTTCGTTGGATTCAGCCTTCCTGAATCTCTTTTTATTCTTTGGATTTGGACTTCCCAAATCTCTTTTATTCTATAAACTTAATCCCAAATATAAACCATAATGATCACAAAAATATAAACTCTTTAAAACTATATACGTTTATCAACGTATATAAAAAAACTACTTCTTTCAAAACCTGCAACATGCAATTCAATATATACAAGTATAATTTTTATCTTTCGAAAATATAATTTGAGCCTGCAAACATTTGTTAAAAAATGCAATGAGATTTTTATAATAGCAAGTAAGAAAAACCACACACCTTATTACGGATCCGAAAGAACCAACCTTACTATGAATGAGTTACTGCTAAGACCTTTTATTAAAACTTCCTCTTGGAATAAAATTCTCTCCCAACTCTCTGTCTTCTATTGGGATATATATATATATAATAACTATAATAGTAGTAACTGGAAAACTTATCCCTAAACTAGATTCATTTTCTAATGTGTACTAGTGCTATAGTGATATAGTGTATAGATATATATTAGCAGAGAAAATAAATAGGTAGCTAGGAATTTCCATTTCAGGAACGTGTACATAGCATGGCTAGGAACTTAGAATATATATACTACCATAATTGTTAATTTATTAATTCGTTTTCAAACTCTTCCCTTCCTAAACCGTCTAATTCAATTCAATGGCTTTATTGTATATTTGTTATAACATATATGAATACAAAATGTCAGAAGACCCTTTAACGGATAGAACGTATCCTTCCATAAATCTATATAGATGTGAGCATAAATTCACCTATAAAAATAATAAAAGCTCACGTTGGTCACATAAAATTTTTCTAACTTGCATCATTAGTGCTAATAATACGACATTAACTTTCTATTAATAAATATGGCATTTCAATACATGATAAATACTAACTTGTAACTCTTTCCATAACGATCGTGTCATTAATACAATGTTATTTTATTAGAAATATTATTACAAGAACACATATGATTTAGAATTACTAATTAACAAACAAACGGACAACCTATCAAAACATGCTAATGTTTTTCCTTTTTGTTAAATGCTAAAAGTATTAGTAACTAAAGAAAAATAAAATACGGGATTTTACACTGTTTCCCACTTAAAAAAGTTTCGTCCCGAAACTTATCTGGAAAATCATTTACTTGCTAACCACCACTTCTCATGTATCCCTAGTGTAAAATAAATAAATAAATAAATATCCTATTTACATACATAAAAGAAATGAATCCCCTGGCTATTTGAAAATTCTATTTCTAAATCACGTGCTTCCGTTGCACGCTTTCATAAAATAAAATGAGTAAATAAATATTAATGATTCTAATCTTGTATTCTTTTTCTAATTCTATGAAGCAATCATATGATCAAGGTAATCTAGTACAGAGTTCCAGCGGAACAATTCAATTGTCCAAGTAATGGTTTAAATATTAATCCATAGGCCATGATAATTACAACTATATTTCAAAGTGAGAAATTAGTTCCAAATTATTAATCAAACTTATTATTTCAATTTATAATTAACCACCCCAAATGCTTAGATACTTATATTAGTTAAATGAGAACCTATAATTCTGACCAAGTTCATTTCAATATAATTAATTCTAAACTTACAGCTTTTTTACAATTACTTAAGATACTAAGCAGCCTTCACTTTGTAAACATATAAATCTAAAATACGGTTATAACACTCTTCCCTACCTAAAAAAATAAGAAGTTTCGTCTTCGAAACTTACCTCAAACAAGTCGAGGGCAGTTAACCGCATTTCCCTTTTGAGCTTCTTTGTCTCCTTTCTCTTCCTGTCAAAGAAAACACCCTCCCTTTCTCTCCCGGCTTTCGACCTTCGTTCGAATTTCCACCACGAGCCTGAAACTTCGGACCTTGCTGTGGACCTCGAGAAGCTAATCTGCACTCATGTTGCAGATGGCCATTTCTTCCACAGTTGAAGCATTTACGAGGGTACCCGTCACATCGAAAGGAGTATGCGTGCTCACGACCACACTTAGGGCATGTTCTTTGGAATGGCTGTATCGATTCCCCATGAGTTTGATCAGAAAAGGCCTTAAACTTATTGGAGTTTCCTCCACCAGTATCGTCTCTATCCCTTTTAGTGCCTTGTTGTCGCACTTTCTCAATTTCCAATCCGTCCTCTGCTAGGGTAGCCTTTCTGATAGTTTCGCCATAAGTTTGGGGTTCCAACATTTGCACCTTGCTTAGTATTTCAGGCCGTAAACCTCTCTGGAACATAAACATCCGGTCTTCTTCCTTAGCAACCTGATTTGGCGCAAAACGGGACAATTTAACAAACTTTGTTTCGTAATCAATCACTGACATGCTTCCTTGCTCGAGGCTGTGAAATTCCATCTGTTTCTTTCGCCGAATGTTTGCTGGATAGTACTTATCATTGAACAGTTCAAGGAACTTCTCCCAGGTAAGCTCGTTCGCTCTCCCTTCAAATTGTCGCTTAATCATACGCCACCAATTCTCTGCAGCACCTTGTAACTTGTACTCCGCAAATCTAAGCTTTTGCTCGCTTGAGCAGTCGAGTATAGTAAAAATCTTCTCAATCTTATTCAACCATAAATCTGCCGCCACCGAATCATTTGGGTCACTCAGCTCTAGAGGATTTCCTTTAAGAAATTTGTCGAATAAAGAACCTTTGTCTAGCGATATTGCTCCTGGCTCGAAAGTAGAGGCCGGTGCAGCTTGCGACATTAACTTAGTAAGAAGTCTCTGAAAGGCTTGTGCTACTCCATCATCTATCTCATGGGTTGACGAAGAGGTAACGAGTGCTACCAGGATATATATTTTATCTATATACCCATCTATGATCTAACTATTTTTTTCATGTAGATCTATAGAATTGTTTATTGGGACAGTTAATGTTATTGAAGGGTTCAAATTTGGGGATATTCAAATGTTGGATTTTTTATTGATAGCTTACTTGTTTTACCGTATTTATTTACTAATATTTGTCCACTGTACACAAGAATGACCAACTTTTTTGGTCTGTTGTTGACGACTTATAAAAATAATGATGCATATTGTACTAAAGTAATAAATTAGAATGTGCAATATCGACATGTCGCCCGGTTGTAAACTGAAGTTCGTTTGAATAACTGTCTTCGGGGAGCAGTTTGTACTAACTTCTAACGTCACTTTGTTAATAATTAAAATTAATAACTATGGAATAAAAGGCGGGCGCGGAGCCGTTGGTGAATAGCGTTATCGTCGATTTTTTGAAAATGATTTTGATCAATATTTTTGTTGGATAAAGTGGCTAGTTTGTGTGGATCATTACCTTTTCGATACACAATAAATGGAAATGTTATAATCTTATGAAATTTTTTGTGTGTGTTTTGTTATGGAAATTGTGTCGAGTTGATCTTATGACATTATTTGACTATTATCAATTATCATTAATAAATATTTGTCTTATTTGGTAGTAGTTGATTTGAATTAAAACACTTTCTACTTTAAAATTTGTCTCATTTAAGACTCTTTGGGGTTATTTTCATTTTAATTATTTCCATATTATTCACAATTTAATATAAATAAATGTATTTATTAGACTAGAAACTCGTTTAAAGGGAATCAATCACTTATATCGAGTTATTTGTTTTGTAAGACAATGATACATCGTTCTATTATAATAAACGAATGCAAGTCAAATGAAACTGTCCAATTTAGATATTTTTTTCTAAAAATACTCTTATATTTTTTTATTAATTACAATAATACCATACTCACATAAAAAAATATAAAAAGTAATAACTAATAAAACTATTTATCCCTTTTTAACAACCAAACATTCTTTTAAATCTTATCATCTTATACTATTTTTTTTTGTATTATCTACATATCTCTCTTTAACAATCAAATATTCTTTTAAATCTTATCTTTTTATACTTTTTTTTATTTATTATCCACATATTTGCTATATTTTTTATATTTTAATTGCATTGCGCGTTACACACGCAACGCATGCATAGGGCACGATTACTAGTATTAGTATAAATTAGAACCGTTTTCTCCTTTTCGTTGTACTTAATCAGTTGAATTTTTTAGTTTTATTACTTTGTTAGAATTCCGAGTCGGGGTTTCTCCGATTTACTAAATCAGCTTTTTTAAAAGAGTGCTTGTAAATGGAAAAGTACGATTTAAATCTCTATTTGAAGCTTTATAAACTTTATTTTCAACTTTTTACACGGATGAATTCTTAAAAAAGTTACGTCTTTAATATAACTTTCTTAAAAAAACGATTTAGTCTGTAAATATGATTACAATCTGGAACATAGATTAAGATCTTCGTTTTGTTCTGAATAAAAGGTTGAAACTATCGAGAATCACGTTTTGGTCTTCAAACAACATACGCTTATACATTCAATTTCACTGATTTAACTTACCAGAAAAAAAAGAAATCACTAATTTGCTAGACGAATGATGACGTATAGATCATCTAACAGTTCATAGGTTTTGTAGCTTCACTTAGCTAACATTCTTGAATTCTTCAAGTGAAAACATTAACCCTTGTTTGCAGCAGATTTTAATTACTGCGTATATAATTTTCTGCTAATAAGCTAAATTCCATTTGGCTGACCAGCCTTTCATTCTGGTATATGAACCCAACTTCTTTTTCAGGCTTAAATAAGTCATTTTTCGTGTTCCAAAAACTACAAACAGATCGCTAGTTCCTCGCAAAAAGAGTATAACCAAGGAATTTATTGAACAATTCAAATTCAATACATTTTACGTAAATTTTGAATTTCTTTTGGACAACATTAATAGAATCAGTCCGTCGTACTACCGATACCTTGTAACAATCTAATGACATGCATGTTCTACCCGTACTTTATAACCAGTGATTTATGACCTCATAAATCCCAACAAAATGGGTGTGAAAAAAGTGAAAAGGCGAAAAAAAAGAGAGGAACTGTTGAAAGCAACAGTCCTTCAAAATGAAAAACAAGTGATTCCGTTGTTTAACGGTGGTTTTTAATGGTAGTTTCGGTATATGGGGATATTTATACATGGGATTCAAATTCTAGAGTTGTGCATTCACATGCTCTTTAAGTTTCATCTCCAAGTCATTCCGGATGAGAAGAAATGTATAGACTAAGAATATAAACAAAATAAATGAAGAGTTTAGTGTATATAAAATTCTAAATAACATCCTGATTTAACATAGCCCAAGTAAGATTTTGGTGTATCAATTTTAGTCCATATGTAACTCTCCGTATCAGCTACACATACCCTATGAGGCTGGTCGTGCTTACTTCCAATCACAAGCAACTTGTCGAGTCAAGTCGCCACAAAACCAATTTCGTTCTCTAACATCCCGTATTTTCATAGATGGTTTTATTTATGATTTAATCTATCCAAAAACGCTTTATACAATTTTTAACCAAAAATCGAAACTCTTCCGAAAAACTTTATTTTTAAAACATGTTACTAATTTTATAAATAAAAAGCACCCAATAGTTTTGTTTCTAAATATTTGTTATTTTTGAGCAGTAAAATAATAGTTTTGATTTTTAGTTACTTTTAGAATTTTGAGGACCAAATAGTTCGCTTTCCCAAACTCTCTCAAAACAGTTTCTCAAAACACTTTTCAGCCAATTTCAAAACAGAAAACCTAAAACCACCCACTAATAAAGAGAGAAAAGAGAGAGAATAGAGGTTCTAAAACCTAGGAAGAAGAAGAACAAGAAACCACAATTAGCGGTTTCTTACCGGAAGCATCTCCTCTACGCACTAAGATAACGGGGGTTATCCATTACGACTAGACGATGGTGTATGTTAAGGTTAGGTCTTGCGTTTATTTTAAAGTTGGGGGTTATCCATTGTGACTAGACGAGTGTGTATGTTAGGGTTAAGTCTTGCGTTTATTTTAAAGTTGGGGGTTTTCCTTTTATCTCAATTATGTTCTTAAATTGCTAATTGGAGTTTATTTGTTGCATTTTTAATTCACTTATTTGAATTGGAGAAGTTGAGAATTTAGACATATTAATTTCGAATTAATCAGAATATGGATGGGTTTGTGTGTTTTTATGCGTTGATTAGGTGTTATTATAGTTGTTGATGAAATTGGATAAATTATTGTTGAATAAAAATGAGTTGTAGTTTACGTATACAAGGTGTTTGTTAAAATGTCTGAATGAGATTTTATATCGTTGAAGTTGTTTGGCTAGTTGTGAATCTAGTACCTATGCTTATGTGTTTTGTTGAATGGCGTTAAAGTGATGTTTGAGAATGTTAGTATTTTGAGAACATGATAATTGAATGGTTTATTATTATTGGTCGAGGCCTTGTGATTTATTTTATTTGTTAGCAATGGTCTATGCCTCTTTCTATACCGGGGGTATAAGACGGCCGAGTGGTATAGGGAATGACTCGTCTTACGGACTGGGGCGAGTGGCATGGAGAGATCCAAGTGCGCAGCTTTAAATTTTATTTGTTAGCAATGGTCTATGCCTCTTCCTATACCGGGGGCATAAGACGGCCGAGGGGTATAGAGAATGACCTACCTTACGGACTGGGGTAGGTGGCATGAGAAGTCCATGTGTGATTTATTTATTTGTTAGCAATGGTCTATGCCTCTTCTTATACCGGGGGCATAAGACCGCCGAGAGGTATAGGGAATGACTCGTCTTACGGACTGGGGCGAGTGGCGTGAGAGTTTCATGTTTGTATAGATGTGTGTTGGAGTTACTTAATTTAA
The DNA here is from genome assembly GCA_963682055.1 of Primula veris. Lineage (NCBI taxonomy): Eukaryota > Viridiplantae > Streptophyta > Magnoliopsida > Ericales > Primulaceae > Primula > Primula veris. The sequence continues at coordinate 27,736,663 of OY821750.1, read as the reverse complement.
TTTGTTGTACGATGTTAATATATTTCTTTTTATACGTTGTTATCGTAGCTGTTGTTTGTGAGTTCTTGCATTTATGGAATGGAGTGACGGTATCTTGTTTGGTGCTGTCCCGTCTATGTATGTGCGTGGAACTCACCGTTAAAGTTTTGTTTTTCAGGTACCACTTAGATTGAGGCGTTTGGATAGAAGCATTAGCAAGTTAGCGCATAGGTTCGGGGCTCTTTGAATCGTTTTCTTTTACTTAGACTATTTTTTAAGTTGTAGCTTACGGGCAAATTACATTCGTTTGTTTTCTTTTTATATAACTTTGTTATAACCATTTTGTCTTGTGGCCGCGTTTGGCAAATGTTTTTATTTCATTCGTATAATTTTTTCCTTTAGCTCACAAGTTGTTTTCCTTTAAAAGTTAAATTTTGTACCAACAGGTTCTTTTTTTTCCTTTGTTCAAAAGGTCACGCCTTAATATCCGTGTCTTACGGATTTTGGGGCGTGACACATTCATCCCATTTGGTAGTCTAACCAAGACACGCCATATAGCACCCTCATGTACACTCACATTGCCATCCTGACACCTATAAATCTTTTTATTATGCCGGTTGGTAACACACTTCGACAAAACCCCAAGTTTTTTTGTAAAACATTCTTCCACTGTGCCCCACTGCCACATGGCGACATCGAAAGCTTCTTTGCTTCTACAAATGCCATTGCTGTCCACCCGCTCATGGCATGGAACTTGCCATCTTGGAAGAATCATGTGCATAAAATACGCCCAGTATTCATATTGTTAGGTAGATGAATCCATATATCTTCTTCTACATTATAGGCAAAGGCTTTTGTAGATATTTTCCCGTCGCAACCGCGACCAGCCACATACACAGTTCGATCATACTGATGCACACGCAAAGAAACATATAGATCCGGGCATGGGAGCCCATGTGTAACATACCAGACCCAAAAGGACGTCACACGGCCGAATAACACGTGCGGCGGCACGTGCTAGATGAAGGCCTATAACTTAAAAGTAATTAAATAAATAATTTAGATTCTAAAATAGTAACTTCAAACATACATTCTTATTTCTGAATATCTCAACAAGTTAAAGTGAAATTCAAAATCTCGATAGCAACTTATTCAAATAAGGTCTTGTAATACTAAAGAAACAACATTCGAAATCATAATCTTAGAAGTTTATTAGCAGCGGAAATAAAGAAATCCTAGACAATCTGGCTGGTCCCGACTAACTCGATTTTAACTCTAGGTACCTGAAAACATTTAAAAAAAAACGAGGGGTAAGCTAAAAATGCTTAGTGAATGGCAACCTTGCAATATAATATAGGGTCGAAAATAGATTTTATCATTTTATCATTTTCTTTCAAAAGCAATACTTTTGTTTAATAAAATTACCAAAGCACGAATAATAAAATTGTAATTTTTTTGGTGTGATCAGTACGATAATATAAATTGAATATTAAGTCCGATTGGACTTCCCAATCTCCTAGCTGGATTCAGACTTCCTGAATCTCTTTTTCTTCGTTGGATTCAGCCTTCCTGAATCTCTTTTTATTCTTTGGATTTGGACTTCCCAAATCTCTTTTATTCTATAAACTTAATCCCAAATATAAACCATAATGATCACAAAAATATAAACTCTTTAAAACTATATACGTTTATCAACGTATATAAAAAAACTACTTCTTTCAAAACCTGCAACATGCAATTCAATATATACAAGTATAATTTTTATCTTTCGAAAATATAATTTGAGCCTGCAAACATTTGTTAAAAAATGCAATGAGATTTTTATAATAGCAAGTAAGAAAAACCACACACCTTATTACGGATCCGAAAGAACCAACCTTACTATGAATGAGTTACTGCTAAGACCTTTTATTAAAACTTCCTCTTGGAATAAAATTCTCTCCCAACTCTCTGTCTTCTATTGGGATATATATATATATAATAACTATAATAGTAGTAACTGGAAAACTTATCCCTAAACTAGATTCATTTTCTAATGTGTACTAGTGCTATAGTGATATAGTGTATAGATATATATTAGCAGAGAAAATAAATAGGTAGCTAGGAATTTCCATTTCAGGAACGTGTACATAGCATGGCTAGGAACTTAGAATATATATACTACCATAATTGTTAATTTATTAATTCGTTTTCAAACTCTTCCCTTCCTAAACCGTCTAATTCAATTCAATGGCTTTATTGTATATTTGTTATAACATATATGAATACAAAATGTCAGAAGACCCTTTAACGGATAGAACGTATCCTTCCATAAATCTATATAGATGTGAGCATAAATTCACCTATAAAAATAATAAAAGCTCACGTTGGTCACATAAAATTTTTCTAACTTGCATCATTAGTGCTAATAATACGACATTAACTTTCTATTAATAAATATGGCATTTCAATACATGATAAATACTAACTTGTAACTCTTTCCATAACGATCGTGTCATTAATACAATGTTATTTTATTAGAAATATTATTACAAGAACACATATGATTTAGAATTACTAATTAACAAACAAACGGACAACCTATCAAAACATGCTAATGTTTTTCCTTTTTGTTAAATGCTAAAAGTATTAGTAACTAAAGAAAAATAAAATACGGGATTTTACACTGTTTCCCACTTAAAAAAGTTTCGTCCCGAAACTTATCTGGAAAATCATTTACTTGCTAACCACCACTTCTCATGTATCCCTAGTGTAAAATAAATAAATAAATAAATATCCTATTTACATACATAAAAGAAATGAATCCCCTGGCTATTTGAAAATTCTATTTCTAAATCACGTGCTTCCGTTGCACGCTTTCATAAAATAAAATGAGTAAATAAATATTAATGATTCTAATCTTGTATTCTTTTTCTAATTCTATGAAGCAATCATATGATCAAGGTAATCTAGTACAGAGTTCCAGCGGAACAATTCAATTGTCCAAGTAATGGTTTAAATATTAATCCATAGGCCATGATAATTACAACTATATTTCAAAGTGAGAAATTAGTTCCAAATTATTAATCAAACTTATTATTTCAATTTATAATTAACCACCCCAAATGCTTAGATACTTATATTAGTTAAATGAGAACCTATAATTCTGACCAAGTTCATTTCAATATAATTAATTCTAAACTTACAGCTTTTTTACAATTACTTAAGATACTAAGCAGCCTTCACTTTGTAAACATATAAATCTAAAATACGGTTATAACACTCTTCCCTACCTAAAAAAATAAGAAGTTTCGTCTTCGAAACTTACCTCAAACAAGTCGAGGGCAGTTAACCGCATTTCCCTTTTGAGCTTCTTTGTCTCCTTTCTCTTCCTGTCAAAGAAAACACCCTCCCTTTCTCTCCCGGCTTTCGACCTTCGTTCGAATTTCCACCACGAGCCTGAAACTTCGGACCTTGCTGTGGACCTCGAGAAGCTAATCTGCACTCATGTTGCAGATGGCCATTTCTTCCACAGTTGAAGCATTTACGAGGGTACCCGTCACATCGAAAGGAGTATGCGTGCTCACGACCACACTTAGGGCATGTTCTTTGGAATGGCTGTATCGATTCCCCATGAGTTTGATCAGAAAAGGCCTTAAACTTATTGGAGTTTCCTCCACCAGTATCGTCTCTATCCCTTTTAGTGCCTTGTTGTCGCACTTTCTCAATTTCCAATCCGTCCTCTGCTAGGGTAGCCTTTCTGATAGTTTCGCCATAAGTTTGGGGTTCCAACATTTGCACCTTGCTTAGTATTTCAGGCCGTAAACCTCTCTGGAACATAAACATCCGGTCTTCTTCCTTAGCAACCTGATTTGGCGCAAAACGGGACAATTTAACAAACTTTGTTTCGTAATCAATCACTGACATGCTTCCTTGCTCGAGGCTGTGAAATTCCATCTGTTTCTTTCGCCGAATGTTTGCTGGATAGTACTTATCATTGAACAGTTCAAGGAACTTCTCCCAGGTAAGCTCGTTCGCTCTCCCTTCAAATTGTCGCTTAATCATACGCCACCAATTCTCTGCAGCACCTTGTAACTTGTACTCCGCAAATCTAAGCTTTTGCTCGCTTGAGCAGTCGAGTATAGTAAAAATCTTCTCAATCTTATTCAACCATAAATCTGCCGCCACCGAATCATTTGGGTCACTCAGCTCTAGAGGATTTCCTTTAAGAAATTTGTCGAATAAAGAACCTTTGTCTAGCGATATTGCTCCTGGCTCGAAAGTAGAGGCCGGTGCAGCTTGCGACATTAACTTAGTAAGAAGTCTCTGAAAGGCTTGTGCTACTCCATCATCTATCTCATGGGTTGACGAAGAGGTAACGAGTGCTACCAGGATATATATTTTATCTATATACCCATCTATGATCTAACTATTTTTTTCATGTAGATCTATAGAATTGTTTATTGGGACAGTTAATGTTATTGAAGGGTTCAAATTTGGGGATATTCAAATGTTGGATTTTTTATTGATAGCTTACTTGTTTTACCGTATTTATTTACTAATATTTGTCCACTGTACACAAGAATGACCAACTTTTTTGGTCTGTTGTTGACGACTTATAAAAATAATGATGCATATTGTACTAAAGTAATAAATTAGAATGTGCAATATCGACATGTCGCCCGGTTGTAAACTGAAGTTCGTTTGAATAACTGTCTTCGGGGAGCAGTTTGTACTAACTTCTAACGTCACTTTGTTAATAATTAAAATTAATAACTATGGAATAAAAGGCGGGCGCGGAGCCGTTGGTGAATAGCGTTATCGTCGATTTTTTGAAAATGATTTTGATCAATATTTTTGTTGGATAAAGTGGCTAGTTTGTGTGGATCATTACCTTTTCGATACACAATAAATGGAAATGTTATAATCTTATGAAATTTTGTGTGTGTGTTTTGTTATGGAAATCGTGTCGAGTTGATCTTATGACATTATTTGACTATTATCAATTATCATTAATAAATATTTGTCTTATTTGGTAGTAGTTGATTTGAATTAAAACACTTTCTACTTTAAAATTTGTCTCATTTAAGACTCTTTGGGGGTTCTTTTTCATTTTAATTATTTCCATATTATTCACAATTTAATATAAATAAATGTATTTATTAGACTAGAAACTCGTTTAAAGGGAATCAATCACTTATATCGAGTTATTTGTTTTGTAAGACAATGATACATCATTCTATTATAATAAACGAATGCAATTCAAATGAAACTGCCCAATTTAGATATTTTTTTTCTAAAAATACTCTTATACTTTTTTATTAATTACAATAATACCATACTCATATAAAAAAATATAAAAAGTAATAACTAATAAAACTATTTATCCCTTTTTAACAACCAAACATTCTTTTAAATCTTATCATCTTATACTATTTTTTTTTTTTTTTTTTTGTATTATCTACATATCTCTCTTTAACAATCAAACATTCTTTTAAATCTTATCTTTTTATACTTTTTTTATTTATTGTCCACATATTTGCTATATTTTTTATATTTTAATTGCATTGCGCGTCACACACGCAACGCATGGGGCACGATTACTAGTATTAGTATAAATTAGGACCGTTTTCTCCTTTTCGTTGTACTTAATCAGTTGAATTCTTTAGTTTTATTACTTTGTTAGAATTCTGAGTCGGGGTTTCTCCGATTTACTAAATCAGCTTTTTTAAAAGAATGCTTATAAATGGAAAAGTACGATTCAAATCTCTATTTGAAGCTTTATAAACTTTATTTTCAACTTTTTACACGGATGAATTCTTAAAAAAGTTACGTCTTTAATATAACTTTCTTAAAAAAACGATTTAGTCTGTAAATATGATTACAATCTGGAACATAGATTAAGATCTTTGTTTTGTTCTGAATAAAAGGTTGAAACTATCGAGAATCACGTTTTGGTCTTCAAACAATATACGCTTTTACATTCAATTTCACTAATTTAACTTACCGGAAAAAAAAAAGAAATCACTAATTTGCTAGACGAATGATGACGTAGAGATCATCTAACAGTTCATAGGTTTTGTAGCTTCACTTAGCTAACATTCTTGAATTCTTCAAGTGAAAACATTAACCCTTATTTGCAGCAGATTTTAATTACTGCGTATATAATTTTCTGCTAATAAGCTAAATTCCATTTGGCTGACCAGCCTTTCATTTTGGTATATGAACCCAACTTCTTTTTCAGGCTTAAATAAGTCATTTTTCGTGTTCCAAAAACTACAAACAGATCGCTAGTTCCTCGCAAAAAGAGTATAACCAAGGAATGTATTGAACAGTTCAAATTCAATACATTTTACGTAAATTTTGAATTTCTTTTGGACAACATTAATAGAATCAGTCCGTCGTACTACCGATACCTTGTAACAATCTAATGACATGCATGTTCTATCCGTACTTTATAACCAGTGATTTATGACCTCATAAATCCCAACAAAATGGGTGTGAAACAAGTGAAAAGGCGAAAAAAAAGAGAGGAAATGTTGAAAGCAACAGTCCTTCAAAATGAAAAACAAGTGATTCCGTTGTTTAACGGTGGTTTTTAACCGTAGTTTCGGTATATGGGGATATTTATACAGGGGATTCAAATTCTAGAGTTGTGCATTCACATGCTCTTAAGTTTCATCTCCAAGTCATTCCGGATGAGAAGACATGTATAGACTAAGAATATAAACAAAATAAATGAAGAGTTTAGTGTATATAAAATTCTAAATAACATCCTGATTTGACATAGCCCAAGTAAGATTTTGGTGTATCAATTTTAGTCCATATGTAACTCTCCGTATCAGCTACACATACCCTATGAGGCTGGTCATGCTTACTTCCAATCACAAGCAACTTGTCGAGTCAAGTCGCCACAAAACCAATTTCGTTCTGTAACATCCCGTATTTTCTTAGATGGTTTTATTTATGATTTAATCTATCCAAAAACGTTTTATACAATTTTTAGCCAAAAATCGAAACTCTTCCGAAAAACTTTATTTTTAAAACCTGTTACTAATTTTATAAATAAAAATCACCCAATAGTTTTGTTTCTAAACATTTGTTATTTTTTAGCAGTAAAATAATATTTTTTATTTTTAGTTAACTTTTATAACTTTGGGGACCAAATACTTTGCTTTCCCAAACTCTCTCAAAACAGTTTCTCAAAACACTTTTCAGCCACTTTCAAATAATAAAGAGAGAAAAGAGAGAGAAGAGAGGTTTCAAAACCTAGGAAGAACAAGAAGAAGAAACCACCATTAGCGGGTTCTTACCGGAAGCATCTCCTATACGCACTAAGCTAACGGGGGTTATCCATTGCGATTAGACGAGGATGTATGTTAGGGTTAGCTCTTGCGTTTATTTTAAAGTTGGGGGTTATCCATTGCGAGTAGACGAGTGTGTATATTAGGGTTAGGTCTTGCATTTATTTTAAAGTTGGGGGTTTTCCTTTTATCTCAATTATGTTTTTAAATTGTTAATTGGGGTTTATTTGTTGCACTTTTAATTTACTTATTTGAATTGGAGAAGTTGAGAATTTAGACATATTAATTTCGAATTAATGAGAATATGGATGAGTTGTGTGTTTTTATGCGTTGATTAGGTGTTATTATAGTTGTTGATGAAATTGGTTAAATTATTGTTGAATAAAGATGAGTTGTAGTTTACGCATACAAGGTGTTTGTTAAAATGCCTGAATGAGATTTAATGTCGTTGGAGTTGTTTGGCTAGTTGTGAATCTAGTAGCTATGCTTATGTGTTTTGTTGAATGGCGTTAAAGTGACGTTTGAGAATGTTAGTATTTTGAGAATATGATATTTGAATGGTTTATTATTATTGGCCGAGGCCTTGTGATTTATTTTATTTGTTAGCAATGGTCTATGCCTCTTTCTATACCGGGGGTATAAGACGGTCGAGTGGTATAAGGAATGACTCGTCTTACGGACTGGGACGAGTGGCGTGAAGAGATCCAAGTGCGCACTTTAAATTTTATTTGTTAGCAATGGTCTATGCCTGTTCCTATACCGGGGGCATAAGACGGCCGAGTGGTATAGGGAATGACCTACCTTACGGACTGGAGTATGTGGCGTGAGAGGTCCATGTGTGATTTATTTTATTTGTTAGCAATGGTCTATGCCTCTTCCTATACCAGGGGCATAAGACGGCCGAGGGGTATAGGGAATGACTCGTCTTACGGACTGGGGCGAGTGGCATGAGAGGTTCATGTTTGTATAGATGTGTGTTGGAGTTACTTAATTTAATTCGTTGTACGATGTTATTATATTTCTTTTTATACGTTGTTATCGTAGTTGTTGTTTGTGAGTTCTTGCATTTATGGAATGGAGTGACGGTATCTTGTGTGGTGTTGTCCCGTCTATATATGTGTGTGGGACTCACCGTTACAGTTTTGTCTTTCAAGTACCACTTAGGTTGAGGCGTTTGGATAGAAGCATTAGCAAGGTAGCGCATGGGTTCGGGGCTCTTTGAATCGTTTTCTTTTACTTAGACTATTTTTTAAGTTGTAGCCTACGAAAAAATTACATTAGCTTGTTTTCTTTTTATATAACTTTGTTAAAACCATTTTGTCTTGTGGCCGCGTTTGGCAAACGTTTTTATTTCATTCGTATAAATTTTTCCTTCAGCTCACAAGTTGTTTTCCTTTAAAAGTTAAATTTTATAACAACAGATTTTTTTTTTCCTTTGTTCAAAAAGTCACGCCTTAATATCCGTGTCTTACGAATTTTGAGGTGTGACACGTTCATCTCATTTGGTAGTCTAACCAAGACACGCCATATAGCACCCTCATGTACACTCACATTGCCATCCTGACACCTATAAATCTTTTTATTATGCCGGTTGGTAACACACTTCGACAAAACCCCAAGTTTTTTTGTAAAACATTCTTCCACTGTGCCCCACTGCCACATGGCGACATCGAAAGCTTCTTTGCTTCTACAAATGCCATTGCTGTCCACCCGCTCATGGCATGGAACTTGCCAACTTGGAAGAATCCTGTGCATAAAATACGTCCAGTATTCATATTGTCAGGTAGATGAATCCATATATCTTCTTCTACATTATAGGCAAAGGCTTTCGTAGATATTTTCCCGTCACAACCGCCACCAGCCACATACACAGTTCGATCATATTGACGCACACGCGAAGAAACATATAGATCCTGGCATGGGAGCCCCATGTGTAACATTCCAGACCCGATGGGTGTCACACGCCTGAATAACACATGTGAGGCACGTGCTAAACAAACCCTAAATTTAAAATACTAATAAAATACACAAATAAAAAGACTAATTTCTAATTAAAAACCTTATAAATAAAAGCTCAGAATTTTAAACATTTAATTCTTACAATCTAAATTAATATATTAACGCAGCGGGAAGATAGATACAAAATTCTAGGATGTCTGTTGGGTCCCAACTAACTCGATCTCAACACTATATACCTGAAAACATTATAAAAACGAGAGTTAAGCTAAACGAGTTTAGTGAGTGATAAACCTTGCAATATATAAAAATGGTCTAAAATAAGTTTTAATCATTTCATTTGTTTAAAAAAAACCATCAACTTTAAATTTAAGAAAATTTTCTAAATGAATGATAGTAGAACACTTTTTTGAAAAAGAATATTGTAACAATCATTAAGTAAACAACTTTCAAAATAATCGATTGGACTACCCAATCTTTTTTGGCGGATTCAAACTTCCTGAATCTCTTTTAATTATTGGTATTCGGACTTCCCAAAATAAAATTCTCTCTCTTTTCGGACTTTCTGAAATAACATTCTCTCTCTTTTCGGACTTTCCGAAATAACATTCTCTCTCTTTTCGGACTTCTCGAAATAACATTCTCTCTCTTTTCGGACTTCTCGAAATATCTTTATTTCTTTCGGATTTTTCAAAATAAAAAAAATAATAGAATTTCTTTTAAAAAAATTAATTAATGTGCACAATGGAGCTAATACGAATCAAGTAAGAAAAATGCATTAGAATTTTATAGCATCAAGTAAGAAAAACCACTCACCTAATACGAATCTCGAAGAACCGAAACATTTAACGATTACAATGGAGCTACTGTTAACCACACCGAATTGCATAACACCCCACTTGCTCTTTCCTCTCATCCTATATTATTTATGTCGTTACCTACTTATATATATAATCTAGTCATTCTCACTATCTTCTATACATATATAATAATGTAGTAAGTAATGAGTATTAGGCTAATAGCAGGAAGGTAAAATGCCTCCCATTCTCCATTTACGTGAGTGTATTTATATCCGGAGTAAAGAAAACTTTTAAATACTAATAGCAATATAAACTAACGTATAGTTCCTATTAAATGGTTAGTTAAGGCATACAAATTAAAACCTTCATAGTGACTTTTCTCATTACCGTATGTTTGTAACTTGCTATAGTAAATGTGGCATTTCAATATACTAAAATTTAGAAATGATTACAAACGTGTATATGTGACTCTATAGGTAGCCAAATACGTGTATATCGTTGATGGATAAGTATGTAAATGTAACTCTCCTGTGACTTTTATACACTTTAATTATACAAAAGTAAATAATGCTAATACCGTATTTGCACTCTCCGTCATTTTATATTAGCTCGTTACATTAGTTATCTATTACTAAGCCTATAATAAGGTTTACGTTACTAACTCATTATTTTCTGACTTTTCGGTTCTACATAATCTAAATTCCTTTAAATCAATTACTTCCTTACTACTTAATCCGTGAACCTATACTTATTCCTATTTACTTAACAACCTCCTCTTTTCAATTCAAAAGAAAATAATCATAAAGTACAATTAAACATTAGAAATAAATACACCTAAAATAAAATAAATTACCGTATTTTACACCATGTCTCCACGTCATAGATAAGAAGTTGTAAATAAAACACATGATCAGGCTTCCCTCCCGCCAATAATACCACCAACTTTGACCCTACAGGGAGCAAGTTAGTATACTCAAGTAAAAGCTCGGGAAAACCTGGAATTGGGGGTAAATCTGACCATTCTCTTGTTTCTGGTTCATAGGATGCTAGCTTAAATTCACTTTGGGTACCGAATGATATATGATCGCTTCTAAAAGTGTGCATAACGACAATGATAATCTGGCTTGACCCAATGGCTTTTCGACGGTGGATAAAAGCGGGCCTTTCGATCTCGGCCTTCCAGCCAAGACTTACCAGACTTTTTGAAGGTATGCGGTGTACGCATTCTATAGCAAGGTCGTTTGGAAGTCCTGGTATGAGATCCATTGGAAATTTACGTGACTTTTAATATTTAGAAAAATAAAAGTGTTTAGGGATATAAGGGTAAATGTGTGTTTTATTATGATTTGAGGTTTACGTATATCTTGAAGAAATAATTTTTAATAACAAATAGTTTTTTAGAATACCAATCCTAGTGAAACACAACTAATAACTAAGGAATATGGAAGTAGATATTTTTCTTTTGCTAAAGGGTAATTAATTAGATGATTAGAAATACACTATTTCCTACTTATGCCTAACAAAATTAGTGTAAACAAGTGTTCTGGGAAGACGTCACCAGTTATTTGTTTCAAAATATATGCTCCCGTCATTCCCCCAAATAAATATATTTGGAGAAGATTATGGGTAACAATTAAAAGATTAAAGCCGTGTAAATATCCAATTTATTGCCTCATTAACAACTTACCTGTCTCGTTAGCTTAGCTCGCCACACATATATATCGGCCTAAACTTGCTATTTACTCATTATCTAAAATTATTCTAAAGGTTACTCTAAAGTTGTTGTATGTACCAATTTTATACTATATGACATTACTTCTAAAACTCCCTCATAATTCATAGCCTTACTTTTTTCTTTTGGAACTTTACAATATATGTTGTGATTCTGGCCTGCTGTTGCACACATTACGTATTTTTGCGGGGATATGTTTCTTATTGCGCATTCGAAACAACGAAGTAAATTTGGTTACATGTTCATCGGAACCAAATTGATATGAACCTATTGAAATAATACATTTCATTGTGAAAATTCTCCTCAAAATTAAACTGAAATGTGTCAAACAAAATTGAAAAGAGTCGTGTTGCTATTTATACCCCAAAAAAACCTACCTAAAATTTATATCCAGTCACCCTCATACAAACACTAATGGTGATAGTCTGCGTAGGGCTGGGGAAAATTCCTAAATCACGACCCGTGTCTCGATCCGCACCCGACCTGAAATTTTCCGATCCGAAAAGAGTCCCGACCCGAAAACATCGGCTTTTTCCTCGACCCGATAAATTTCGTGATCGGGTGGCAATTTTGATTTCGCCATATGTCCCGAACTAACCCAAATTTTTAATTAACCTTTTATTTTATTTTATATAACATGATCTTTTCTATTTCAACACAAAAAATGTAAGTTAATTTATATCAAATGGAGGTAATGAAGATTGAACTTTGTACGTGTAACATGTAATGTAATAACTCTATCCTACAACCATTTTTGTTTCATAAATCAGTAATATTTAGATAAGTATAATATAGATTTGCAATTTTGAATATATAAGACTATTAAAATAAAAAATTTATTTAAAGTAAAAGTTATATTGTTAATTCACAAAAGATAAATAATTAAGTATTGGTCCATGAAAATAAAACTATTTAATGATTAGTCACCCTATAAAATTTAATTAATGATTGGTCCATTATTTGTAAAACTAATTAAGAATTGGTCACTCATCTAATTATCCAAAAAATAAAACTAAAATGAAAAAAAATAGGGAAAACGAAAAAAATAAAATCAGAAAAATCAGAAAAAAATTAAAAAAATACCAAAATACCAAAAAAAACTTGATTTTTTTTTCAAAAAACGGAACTTGAAAAAACCCAAAATTGTTAAAAAAATTTTTAAAAAAAAACCCTAAAAATTTAAAACATTCAAAATCAAAAGACAATGAAAAAACTTTCAAATGAGTCGGAAACCTAAAAAAAACCTGAAGAATGGTAAAAAAAAATTAAAAATACAAAAAAAATTCCAAAATCACAAAAAAAATGAAAAAACGTTCAAAAAAGTTGAGAACCCGAAAAATGGTAAAAATTTTAAAAATAACCAAGAAAAATTCAAAATCACAAAAAAAATTAAAATACGTTCAAAAAGGGCGGGATTCCGAAAAAATAGTGAAAAATGGTTAAAAAAAATAAATAAATCAAGAAAAATGAAAAATCCAAAATAAAAAAAAATGAAAAAAAGTTCGAAAAAGCCGAAAAGTCCAAAAAATGTTAAAAACTTTAAAATAACTTGCAATTGTTTTCAAATGACTCAAAATGACTTGAAAATGACTCATACTGTTTTTAAAATAATTCGAGCTGATTTTTAAAATGACTCAAATTATTTTTTAACTTACTGAAAATGACTCATGCTGCTTTTCAAATGATTTAAATATGACTCAGACTGTTTTTAAAATGACTCGAACTGTTTTTAAAATTACTTAAAATGACTCAGACTGTTTTTAGAATGACTTAAAATGATTTAGACTATTTTTAAAATAATTTAGACTGTTTTTAAAATGAATCAAAATATTTTTAAAATGACTCATACTGTTTTTTAAAATAACTCGAAATAACTCAGACTGTTTTTAAAATTACTCACATTGTTTCTAAATTAACCAGACTGTTTTTAAAATGACTGAAAATGACTCAGACTGTTTTTAAAATGACTGAAAATGACTCAGATTGTTTATAAAATGATTAAGAGACTTTTGGATATTCTGAATACGTTTGGTTTTGTATTATGTATTTTTACTTATCCACTTCTATTCTTGAGACACATGCTCTCTATATTTTTACCGTTATTTACAATAATATTAATGAGCTTTTACATAAAAATAAATATGGTTTTACAGATTTTTTACTATCAATGTAAACAAATATGGGTCTTGATTCATATACTATCAGACTAAATTTTATAATCACACGTGTATCAAGATTATCATGCAATAGTATATTAGTACTCATATATTACGTGATCAATTACATGCAACATATAACAATTAGGGGATCTTGTAATATGTATATGTTATATACGTCGTATCTTTTCATATATTACGCATGCATATGCTGGACAAATACTACTACAAAATGATATCATAATACAACAGGGTGATTTAGTAATTGTAATAGTGGTGATTACTCATATATTACTATGTAAGTTTATATACCAATCAAATATCATGTAGCTAACAAGATCAGTAGCATATATATACAATTCTCTCATGCATGCGCAGCAATATCACATATGCAAATATGACGATAACATGCAATCCTGATTAATGATAATTATTAATACATGTACTGGACTTTTACCAAGCTATCAAATAATCAAGATACGCGTAGTGTAATTTTCTTTAATATTAATTAGTAAATTTTTTCTTAATTACCAAAAATTATTTACAGATGTAGTGTAATATTTGCGGATTAAAACAAATTTTTTACGGATTAAAACCTTTTTGAAAAGAAAAGATACTAAATGCAGTGTTTATTTTGTAGGAAAAATTGTATTCAAAGTCGTTTTTTTTTCAAAAATTATGTCTAAAATTGTATTTATTATGAAAAAAAGTTATCTTATTGAAAAATGTGTCTTTTACAAAAATTGTAAAATTAAAGAGTTAATTTTTTCATTTTCAACAAATCGGTGTCTAATTTATTAATTTTTAAACTATGTAGGTTGTATTAATTACAATTGCTTAAAACATGTAAAGGTAAGTAGACCACTAAATTAATTAAAGTATATGTGAAATCTGGATCACCAGTTTAATATTTTTGAAAATCAGGTCACTTAAGTAAATATAACTCAAAACTCAGGGAACTAAAGTAGTATTATCCCGTTATATACATGAGGATATATTTTTGGACCTTTATCGCGCATAACTGCAATGATGTCAGCAATTTTACAAATATAGGACCCCATAAATCACGATTATAACATCACGCAGGTTACTGGTGTGCGTATCGATCTATAACAAATAACACGTAAGCCGTACACAAAATTATGATAATTTTTCCAAAGGAACACTACAAGAAACTAGAGTTTTGGGGACTAAAATTTAGGAATGATTTCTTAATCGGTCATTAAATGATACTTTTAGGAACTAAAATAATTTTTTAGTTCCTAAATAGATATAAATTGATCCTTAAAAACATAAAAATTGGTTCTTAAAAGCAATTCGATACCCACAAAGGGGACATAATTATTTAGTTCCAATTAAAACATATTTTGGGACTAAATAATTTTGTCCCCTTTTGTTGGTACCGAATTGTTTTTAAGGGCTAAAACTTTATGTTTTTGTCTCCAAATATATCTATTTAGGGAATAAAAAATTATTTTAGAGACTAAATGTACAAACAACATCCTCTCTCAAATTGGCCTAAGTAACACCGTGACGTATCCATTCTCTTCCATATGTAAGTACTCTTGGTATCCAAATTCCAATACACATATATATTAACTAGTAATAGTAACCCACACGTTACGCGTGGGACATGTAGTGGAATAAATATGATCCTGAACAAATAAAATTAACATTTTTACAAAATTTGCAAAAATAATGGAATGTATATCGTAAATTAACAATCGTGTAAAAATACACGTATGATGATTTGTTTGGGAGATGAGTTGAGATGTGTGGAAAAAGTGCATATTATTTACTTATTTATTTATTTAAATTGTATTAAATTATTTGAGTAATTAGAAAATTAAATTAAGAGTATTTTTGAAAAAATAGTAAAATTTGGCAGTTTTAAGTTTTTGTGTATTCTCTTATATTATATTAATAGTATGATATGATACTATATTACAAAATCAAATATTCACACGGACATATTATGGTTATTATGTTCTTAATCATGAAAACACATTGTATCATATATGGCATGTTTTAACAGAGGGGGAAACTTTTTTGAAAGAAAATAGACTGCATCGAGAAGAAAAATAAATTGTCCAAACACATGGAGGTCTATTTGTTAATATATAAAGTATTTATATTAAATTCTTCAGACGAAAAAGAAATTGTCGAAACCTTCTTAATATTTATATTAAATAAAAAAAATTATGACTATGTTTTTTTTAAAATTTCTGCTGATTTAGCTCTGATGACATTAATTTCACAAAACCACAAACGCTTGTAGTTGGTACAATCTACAAACCATCAAAAGATACAATACTCCTATGTAAAATCATGTATATTTTTTTTTCTTAGTCTTTTATTTTTAAATAGGATGATGCTAGACACACAATTTGCACACAACTCCCACACTCCGGATTTAATTTTAATAAAAGACATATTTATCCCTCAAAATATACATTAAATATAATCTATAATTTGACAAATTAAAATATAAATATTCTTCTTATTAATATTACTAATTTCACTACTAGTAACTTCTAGCTATGTTTGGTTATCAAAGTTAGAGAATTAGATTGACAGTTCCTTTGTTGTTAGTTATGATTTAACATGTACGTAAGAAAAAGAATTGCTTGGTTGCATGTAATGTAATGTAATGAATCCTTAGTACGTTAAAATGACATAACAAATTATCATGTAACTTAATAAATAGGTTAAAAATATTATGTAGTAGGTCGGTTTCAAATGTTTTGGGAAGTCAATATTAATCGTACTTAGCAATGAACTTACTAATGTAAGTTTTAGAAATTGGAACGGTTGAACTAGATAAATATATATATTAAATTATGTAATATCATTTATAATTAATTTCCATATTTGCTTAGCCACATAGGTGTTTCATTGGCTTCCGTTTGTAATTATATTTGTTGTTGCCTGAGTTCTAAATGTATTGAAAGAGCAACATTAACTCCTAGGAAGTTACATATGCATGCATTAAAATGGGTCGTTACAAAGAGTTAAATATAGAAAATAAATTAAGGTCGGTAAGTGAAACTAAAAAATATTAATATAGAAAAATTATTCTAGAATCATGCTCATGCATACAAAAAATCCATGAAAATTAAAAACACCCACTATACATATCGTCAGCTAGGACGGTTTACTGATATTAGAAAAAACACTTTTCGTGAATATTCTTTTATAAATTAAAAAGGACGTATATAATAGAAGAGAAGATGTAAATTAAAAGATAGAGGAATCAATAATAATAGTAGATGAGAAGAAAGCAAGCGAATACCCACATTAAGTGTGTGTTTGGTACAAGTTTTTTTCATTACTTTTTAAATTTTTTGCTACGAAAAAGTATCGGGTATTTCGTATGTTAGCTTTTCTAGCTGTTAAAAAGCTAGATTTTGGTTATAAAAGCAAGAAAAAGCTTGAAAAGTAAAATATCTATGTTTTTTGGTGGATTTTTTTTTTTTTTCGACATCAATTTCGGAGTTTCCTATAAAAAATATGAATGAACATGTTTTTGTTAGTACAAGTATAGTTTATGCTAAAAAGAGAAATTGATGTGAAATATGGTACTCTTAGCAGAAATAATTTGGTCATTTTGAATGAATAGCAAAGAGGTAAAATCTAAAACCAAACACAAATGTTAATAAAAATCTAGCTTTAAAAATATGTTACCAAACGCACTAACCAACTTTTTATAATCTAGCTATTTATAGTTGTTTTCACAGTTTTTTGACCAAAAAAGTTGATACCAAAGAGAACCTAAAAGACTAGGAAGAAAAAAGGAAAAGAAGAAAAGCAAGCTAGTACAGTAAAACTTCTATACATTTATATCGTTGTAACTATGAAAAAATATTACTATATGGATGTTATTCTTATATAGCGGTTACATATAAAAATATATAAAATTTAAAAAATTATAAGTATTTAAATAAATTAAGATACATATACATGGTTAACAAATATAAAAAACGGAAGGAGATAGTCGAGAGGATGATAGTATAGGAATACAAAACCTTTCATGTCAAGAAGTTTCGAGCATAGTTGATAATATGGAATTATTTTGGGTTTAACAATAAGATATACATGTCGACGAACTATTATCTATGTACAAGTTAAAAGATTAGCAACACAAAAAATCAAGTCGTCACCGTCACAAACTACTTTACATAACTATTTTACTTCATTCTAAATTTAATATAAAAATATATATTTTTTGCATTAAAAAATTATTTATTACTATAGAGAGGCGATATTATAACTAACATGACTTAAAAATTTCATGAAATATGACAATAGAGAGTTTATTCTTATTTATAACTGATTCGAGTTGGGACCGAAATTTTTTATTACTATAGAGAGTTTATTAGAGTATTCTTATAAGAAGGTTTTACTGTAATAAAAGAGAGAGGGGCCATATAATAAATAAAGAAATAGTAAACACATCTCAATCTCTCTCAATCTAGAGAGAGAGAGACCATATAAAAAAAATAAAGAAATAGTTTGGATTTTTCGACTACAAAAAATATTTTTTCATTCGACAGCCGTAAATTCAAATGAAAAGCCGTAATTCTGATTTACGGTTTATCTTTTTATTTGTTTATTTTTTTTATTTTTTTTAAAGAAAAAAATCATAAAAAATCGTAAAAAAATGCAAAAATAGTTATACTACTTAAAAAGTGAGTAAAAATATTTCAAATTTAATTTTACTGATTTTTATTAATTTTTTTTATCTTTTATGAATTCTTTTTAGGAAAAAAATACTACAAAAATTGTAAAATTAACAAAATATGGTTGGAAAAGTTAGATATTAATTTTACAACTATGTTGTATTAATTTTATAGTTTTTGTGGTATAATTTTTTATAAAACTTAGTTATAAAAGACAAAAATGTAATAAAAATCAGTAAAAAAAAATTAAAATTAACTTCGAAATATTTTTACGCATTTTTTAAATTGTATAATTATTTTAATTATTTATAATTTTTAATGATTTTATTCACTAAAAAATAAAATTAAAAAATAAAAGTTAAACCGAAATTCTGAATTACGGTTTTCGCGTGAAAAAAGATTTTTGTAGTCGAAAAATCCAGCCTCATAAAGAAATAGTAAAGAAGCAACTCAGTCTAGGGTTTCCACACAGAGATAGAGAGAGAGTAGTTACACTTAAACTTAGAATTTGAGAAAAACCAGAAAATATGATTGAAGAGAAGCATGTGAACCTATAATACCAGCATAATGCCCCAATCTCAAAAAATATTTGATTTAAATGCCTCCAATTATCTCATATTCCGAACCTGGTTTGTTTCAAGTCTGGAAGCAAATTGCATTAGCAAACATCTTGTTTATGGGGCGTATAGTACCGCTACCCAGATACGACTTCTGAGTTCCGATTAATTTAAGACAAGGCCTTATGTTTTGCTTTCATGTATACTTTGTGAATGAAGTGTCATATAGACGTTTAGATATAATAAAAATTAAAAATTAAAATAAAAACAATCTCCAAACATGTATCAGAAATTCAGAATCAGTATTCGGAAATTAAAGAACTCAGCAACAAATAAACATATCAATATGAACACTTGTAACTGTATAACCAATAATTGTACATTACAATCGTTCCTTTCTCTAATTTATATAATCAATAATTGTACATCACAATGGTTTCTTTCTTTGGATTTCTGAAATAAAACTAAAACAACAGCTGTATGAGGGGTTTTCTACTTTCTAGTTTCAATAAATTTTAATTGTTCTCCTCCTGTTATATACACATTACTAATCGATTTCTGATTTTACTGTATTTTTACTCCAAAAAAAGGTCGTTTTACAGGTCTCGCCCTCCACACTTCTCATATTCGCCTCGAGCAAACGAGTATCCACCAGCACTACAACCACCAATGCCTCCACATCTACAATCACAATACTTCTCTTTCATCCCTCAACTACCACCGATATTCCCACCGCTTCCTCCCATTCCTCACCCAAGTACACTCATTCCCCCTCCTCCACCGATATTCCCACCGCTGTTTTCAACTCCTCACCCAAGTACACTCATTCCTCCTCTTCCATCAATATTCTCACCCCTTCCTCTCTATCCTCACCCAAGTACACTTATTCCCTCTCCTCTACCGATATGCCCACCTCTTCCTCTCACTCCTCACCCAAGTACTCTCATTCCCCCTCTTACTCCGAATTTTCCATGCCCACCAACACCGCCACCACCGGAGTACCCCTACCCATCTCCACTAGAGATGCCATGCCGAGCATCCCCAATTATTCTGAAGGAGGCCAAGGTAAAAATCCTGAAACGTTTCAAAAACCATGAACTATTTAGTATGCGTTTGTACTATTTGAACTGTTCAACTTTTCTACCTTTGCCTCCTTCAGAATAATTGGGGATGCTAGGCATGACAACTCTGGTGGAGCTAGGCAGGGGTACTCCGGTGGTGGCAGTGTTGGTGGGCATGGAAAATTCAGAGGAAGAGGTTGAATGAGAGTACTTGGGTAAGGAGTGATAGGTAGAGGTGGGCATATCGATGGAGCAGAGGGAATAAATGTACTTGGGTGAGGATATAGAGGAAGTGGAGGGAATATCGATGGAAGAGGAGGAATGAGTGTACTTAGATGAGGAGTGGGAGGAAGCGGTGGGAATATCGGTGGAGGAGGGGAAATGAGTGTACTTGGGTGAGGAGTGAGAGGAAGTGGTAGGAATATCGGTAACAGTTGAGGACTGAAAGAGAAATATTGTGATTGTAGATGTGGCGGCATTGGTGGTTGTAGTGTTGGTGGATACTCGTTTGCTCGAGGCGAATTTGTGAAGTGTGGAAGGCGAGGTTTGTAGAACGACATTTTGCTGGAGGGAAAATAAGGTAAATTTGAAATCGATTAGTATGTGTATAAAAGAGGAAGGAGAACAATTAAAATTTAATAGTATGCACATATAAATAAAAGAATCTTAATTGACAACGATGAAAACTGTTCGTACTTGTATGATGGGTCTAATGCAACTTTTGGCACTGATCACGTTCAATACATATGGAAAAAGATAATAGAAGAGTTTAGTACACACTTATCTTTCAACTCTAGATTTCGACTTTCTCACTAATTAAAAAGAAACTGGGAAATTTTCAAATTATAAACTGCTTTGGAAAAAAATACCAAGAACTAAACACCGGTGTCGGAAAATGAAAGTCACAACAAAAATCAAAGTTTATGTATAGGAAAAAAGAAGATCAACGATGAGTATTTCTAGTATATGTATCACGAGTCTAATCCGGTAATTAGTATAGATGACACTTTGTGCATATGAAAATGTTAATATAAGAGGTTGATTTCTAGCCTTCTACCAATTGTGGATCGTTAAGCATGTTTTGAAATATCCATCCGAACCAAATCATGTGGTGTAAGGCTCATGTAAATCGTAAGATCATGTTCACAAGAATGATTTTTGACCCATTTTCACTCGTTTTAGAAACAAGAACATGGAAAACTTATAAGCTACCATTCTTTTTTTACGTGGAAAGGAAAGAGAGAACCAAGAACTCCACTGGATGAAAAAGAAGGTAAACAATAAAATTTTTAAAAATTGGTTTGCGTGTTTACAAGAAGAAGAAGGTCAACAATAAAAGTATATGTATCGGTATAATAGTTCTAATCGACCTGATCACTTCTTTTTTTTTTCGTATTAAAGACTAAAATGTTCTGCACTAGTATTATAACTCATTTAGAACTGATCAAATTTTGTTCATAAGAAAATGGTAGTAGAAGAGGTTTGTACTCTACCCTTTCCCATATGTGCATCCTTGTTCCTAGTATTGGTTTAGAGATAAAAACCAAAAAACTTGTGCTTTTATATATGCTGGTAAAGAGCAACAAATTACCCATATTTGCTTCGCCGATGATCTTATGATTTTCTCAAAAGCTAATGTTAATTCGGCTAATATATTGAAGAAGGCTCTAGATACTTTTTGGAAATTCTCGGGGTTGACTCGTAACGGGGATAAAAGCCATGTCTTTATCGCCGGAGTCGATCCCATTACCCATATCAATATCATTGGGTTGTTTGGCTTCGTCGAGGGGTTTTTACCTATCATATACCTCAGAGTCCCTCTTTTAACGTCTTCTCTCTCCTCCGGTGATTGTGCTTCCTTTGTCGACCACATAAGTAGTCGAGTTTCTTCTTACACGGGTAAGCTTCTAGCCTATGCCGTTAGATTTCAACTTATTAGATCCGTACTCTTAGTGATGCAATCTTATTGGTGTTCTCATTTTAGTCTTCCGATAAAAGTTATAGACGACGTTGAAGCTATAATCCGACGGTTTATTTGGAGTGGTCCGGATCTTAAGCAATTTGGGGATATGGTTACTTGGTTTAATGTTACTCTTCCGTTTTTGGAAGGTGGTCTAAATATTAAAAAGTTGAAGGAATGGAATAAAGCTTTAATGGGTAAAAACATTTGGGTTTTATTGTGTCCGGATATGGTTTCAATTTGGAAGAAATGGGCCGGGACCCATCTTATTCGAGGCGGAGATTTTTGGTCTATGTCCATACCTTCAAGGTGCTCATGGACATGGAATAAGATTTTGAAATTAAGAGAGACTTTTCGATACCACTTTTATGTTGCCGGCAGTAAAACTTGGCGTCCGTTGCCCACTGTCGGTTACACGGTTAAATTGGCATATAGAGCTATTCGGATCCATAAACCGATAAAGCATTGGACTCGGTTTGTTTGGGCTCATAATTTTCCCCCAAGATGTAGTTTTATCCTTTGGATAACTTGTCTAAACTGTCTCTCTACTTTTGATCGTTTACAAAGAATGGGGTTGGTTTAAGTGAACCGATGCGAGCTTTGTTACCATCATTCCGAGACAAGAGACCACCGCTTCTTTTGAGTGTTGTTTCTCTCAGCGTATTTGGTGTATTATCCTATCAAATTCCAGTTTGATAGCGAAAAATAGAACTTGGAGTTTTTGGGTAAAATGGGCTAAAGCTCACTTCAAAGGAAGCACGGTTTTATTATCGCCTCTACGGTCTATTGTATATGGTGTGAAAGAAATGCTAGATTGTATCGATAATTTAAATCGACTCCCGGAAATATTATCAAGGAGATTGGGGTTTTTGTTGCGAGTAGTTTGAATAAATTCAAAAATGTAAAATGTAATTCTAGAAATAAGATTATTTGTAATTCTTGGAGACTAGGTTCATCATTCCTTTGATGAGCTAGGCGCTTTCTTTCCTACGACTTCGTTGTAGCCTTCGGGGATTGTTCGAGCCTTTGGCTTTATATATACGCTTAATCTCCAAAAAAACATCACCAAAACCAGAAATTTAGAAGCCATTAGTAGAAATAAGACATGAAAATCAATAAAAGTTGGTCCCTTACAATTGTTTTCCTTTTCGAGATTTATAAAATTAGTAATCCATCAGAACCATGAGCATTTTTCTAACAAAAGAAAGGGGTAGCAACTAGCAACACTATCATGGGTACAGACAATCATACATACTCAGGAAAATCTTTCTTACAGAAAAGTCTAACGGCGCAACTTGTTGCTCGTTTGCCTTCCATCTGAGTGTAATAATTCATAATAATTAATAACTCTTATTGTCAAAAATAAAAAATACCCATATGAATGCCAGCATTGATATTCTCAATTTGGTTACAGATATTCTGGCAGCAATTAGCATTGATATTCTCATGTATAATCAATTAATCATCATTAAAAAGACACATAACACAGATGAATGCAACAGTGCTAAATGATGATCAAAGTTAACAACAACCATAAAGTGAAACAAGAAAACAGTGAGAAAACAATTATCATGCAGACAAGATCTTTTTGAAATGATGATCTTTTTGAAAATCCAAGTTCTCACCCTTCAGTAATAGATACAAGTACCTGAAGGGTAAATTATTTGTTTTTCTCAACTTTGGTAGATCCATTTGTCAAATACTGAAGGGCTTTGGGGATGAAGGAAATGACAATCGGAGCTTTCTTTTTATACTTGAAAAATTCTATATAATGCAAACTCTTACACGTAACGAGTTTTGATCAAAATGAATGCAATTTAATGCAAAATCATGTATATAACCAGCAACCGGTAATGAGATTTGACAAAAATGAAACTTATATAACGCAAAATCATGTATTTTACCGAGCCAATGGTAATGAGTTTTGACCAAAGTGAATTCAATATAATGCAAAATCATGTATTTCACCGAGCTAATGGTAATAAATTTATTTAAATTTACTAAAAGAGAATATTACCTTCTACATTAGTTGATTCTTTTCAACAGTCAACAAATCAAAGAGAAATAAATAGTAAAGAAAGATAAAAAATAATGATAACATTATTTAAACAAATTAGATTGCTACCAATCAATATAGGAATGGCAATGTGTGTAATGACATATGTTGATACTTTTTTTTTTTTTCGAAATATACATGCTCATTATTATTAAAATAACAAAGTAAATTACAGAATTCAGTGTCCCCGGAACAAGCTCCAAAAAGCTAAGTAAAATAGAATAATACAAAGTCACGAAGGCCACCAAGAAGCCTGATAACTCATAAAACCCCATATGATAATCTATCCTGTAAATTGTTTAAAATACATCAAAAAATGTAATCTAACAATATAAAATGTCCCAACTATCAAAAAAGAAAAAGAAGTACAGAAATATTGTCAAGCACGCCAATCAAACATTAGATCAAAAGAGACAAAAACTCTTAGAGAACTCAATACATATTGGATCAAAAAAAGCTCCATCGGGATGTCAACACAATAATAAACCCGAACTAAATAGACCAATCATGTCATAAATTTCAAAGGCAACCACTCCATCCACAATTAATCCAAACTAACCAATTAACTGAAACATGACAAGCTCCATCAGTACTTATAAATTCAATAGTCGAGACGAACCCATATCATAAAAAATTTTATAATGAGTATAATAAACTAAATGCATGAATTTGATACCTAGAAAAAACGGCCATACTCAGTATAAACAAATTTTGCAAACTTCTATCAAGGCTTAAGGTACAAACGACATACCATACCACGAGTCTGCGGACAGAGAAATCTTCAAAAGTATCCTACCAGGTCTGGCTCTGAAGTATCGATCGAGATGCCAACACACTAAACTATAGTATATACTATTATACTCATTACTCGTATCATTACGGAAATTTTCTTTTTAGATTAAATTTGGTTACATGTTCAAAAGAAGCAAATTGATATGGACGTGTTGAAATCAAACATTTGAATGTGTTGATTAAATATATATATATATATATATATATATATATATATATATATATATATATATATATATATATATATATATATATATACATTTCAATGTGTGACACCAAATTTTTAAACCCTTTTGTAGCCAAGGTAATACTCTCGTAACAACTATTTCGTGTTATCATTTATATCTCTTGTTTGTATAAGAATAAGGACAACTCAAGTTGTCGTGACCCTTAACTCCTTTTGACCAAGTTGTTAGAAGTTACTGTTTTAAAATTAAACAAATAAAGCCAAATTAGGGGTAATATATATAGTTGGTGGTGATAAAAATTACTCACCCTTCCATTTGTCTCTACTTTGCTTTTCATTTTGGATTTTTCACTAGTTTTGCCTTTTTTGGACTTTTGTACTTCTGGACTTTTCACTTTTAAACTCCTAATTTAAAAAGCTCAACAACCTCCTAAGCTTTAATTAATTCAGCAAAGACTTTTTTTTGGCTGGTTAAAGGAGGTTATAAAGAAACAGTTTTTATGTAGGCTAGATCAGTAAACCATTCAAAAGAAAGACTTGTTTGGCTGCGGCATTTAGGCAAATAAGCTTCACTTATTCAAAAATAAGAGAAAACGGATTCATTCAAATCTACCAATTTTAAGCTGGAGCAAGTTGTAAACCTTGCCAGTCAAACAAATCCAAATGAGCAAGAATAACATATAGTGGGAGAACAAAGAAAAAATTAATTGATAGCTGATCGATCGGATATTGTAGCATTCTTGAAGTTGAGATTGGATATTGTTATCTGCCGTAGCAAACATTACTAAACGATATGCTGACATACTCACATTTTTGCAGGAATTTGCTATCGTATTGCACATTCAAACAAAAGACGCACTTTGGTTACATGTTCAACGGAACCAAATTGATAGGAAACCAAATGAAACCGGAAAAAAAAAACGAGTGATAAATATGAACCTATTGAAACAATTGATTTCGATTATCTTTAACAATGAAATGATTATACGAGGATGGAAGTCAAACGAAGAATAAATTGCGCCGCTAACCCTTATTTAAAACTTTCCCTCAAAATTAAACAACTGATGATAAGATGTGTCAAACACTCTTAACTCAAACTGAAAAACTTTTTGGTGACCAAGGTACTTGTAACAACTATTTTGTGTTAACATTTATAATTCTTGTTTGTATATAAGAATAAGGGCAACTCATTCAAATCTACCAATTTTAAGCTGAGTCAAGTTATAAAGCTTGCCAGTTAAATAAATCCAAATGAGCAAGAATAACATATAGTGGGAGAACAAAAAAAAATAATTGATAGCTGATCGATCGGATATTGTAGCATTCTTGAAGTTGAGATTGGATGATCTTAATGTAATTTAATAACCTATTATAGATACCTTCAATTTAGTTACAAACTCCCTCAATACGGAAGAATAAAACTATCCAAAATATATGAAATGGGTGACCTTGACCTATCCAACTCCAAGATTTCTACTGAAAAAATAAAATCCAATTCAAGTAAACATAATAAAATCACCACATCTGCATCAAATTTGTTATATAATAAAAGGAAAAAAATACTTTTATTACACCAAACTATGTTGTTGTTAACGATTTGGGTACCCACATTTCAATTTTCCCAATTTGAATATCACATTATAAAAACCTTTCCTATTGATGTACCGCCGTTTAAATTAATCACAGAATCATGTCACGGAACAACACGTGCTTGAGAAACTTGAACGTGAGGGGGTAATTTTGTCATTTTACACCAAAATATAAAAATATAGAAAAACGTTTTCACCCAATTTCACGCATAAGAAAAATTAGCAAATAGTCCAAATTTGGATATCCAAATCATTAACATCACATAGTTTGCTATACTAAACGTATTTTACCCCTATAATAAAACAAATATGACGATTCGACAATCTCCCAACCTCACTTCACAGATCAAGTACAAAGGGAGTTAAGTACACTGCTTTAAAAGTTAAAACCATACCTCCATTAGTGTATTCTGTACAAAGAGTAAAAACTCACAATTCACAAACACTCTAGAGAGCATTTCTTTTAATTAAACATGGTTATGTACATGTTGATATATTTTTGGACCTTTACCTCGCATAACTGCACTGATGTGAGCAATTTTACAAATATAGGACCCCATGAATCACGATTATAACATCACGCAAGTTACAGGTGTGCGTATCGATCTATAACAGTTAACACGTAGCCCGTACATAAAATCATGATAATTCTTCCAAAGGAACACTACAAGAAACTAGAGTTTTGGGGACTAAAATTTAGGAACGGTTTCTAAATCGGTCATTAAATGATACTTTTAGGGATTAAAATAATTTTTTAGTTCCTAAATAGATATAAATTGGTCCTTAAAAACATAAAAAATGGTTCTTAAAAACAATCTGATACCAACAAAAGGGGACATAATTATTTAGTTCCAAAACATATTTTGGGACTAAATAATTCTGTCCCCTTTTGTTGCTACCGAATTGTTTTTAAGGACTAAATTAAATTTATGTTTTTGTCTCCAAATATATCTATTTAGGAATTTTAATCCCTAAAAATATCATTTTAGCATCGTACCTAAATTTTAGTCCTCAAAGTCTAGTTTCTTGTAGTGGAAGATCATTCTAGTAATCTGGCTATGCCCCAATTAAGAGTTTATATTGACATGTAAGTAGGCAAATGATTTGTTAGGAAAATTATTTAAATGAAATGCAAGGAAGTATAGTATCAAGCCATGATTGATACTAATTTTTTTAGTAAAGCTTTCTTTTCTCCAAGGTATTCCTGACGAAAACGTCATTGACAAAATGAATTAGATTAGGAGACTTAAATGTCCTACAAGAAAAATAATCTAGGCCGACAAAAAAATTTCGTCGCTAAAGATGATATTTCGTCGCCTAAACATTTAGGCGACAAAAATTTCGTCTCTAAGACTCCGTCGCGTATGTACTGTCGGGCGGGAACCTCGTGACGAAAACTATATTCGTCGGGCAAGTTTCACTTTTGCCGAAGAATTGGGCGACAAAAAATGTTTCGTCGGGAAAGTTTAATTTTTGCCGACGAATTGGGCGACAAAATTTCGTCGGGCAAGTTTCACTTTTGCTGACGAATTTGGCAACAAAAACTTTTTCGTCGGGCAAGTTTAATTTTTGCCGACGAATTGGGCGACAAAATTTCGTCGGGCAAGTTTAATTTTTGCCGACGAATTGGGCGACAAAAAATGTTTATCGCTAGATTTGTTCCGACGAAAAATTTCGTCGCTATATGTGAATCATAAGGTCACGAAGAATTGACTTACCGACAAATACTGCGTCGGCAGAAAGATCTTAACGATGAATCTAACTCATTGTTTGAAAAAAAAATTATCGGCACAATTCTTATTATGTAACATTTCACTTCGATTTTGGAGAAATGATTTGTCGGCGATAATTTAGTCTATCTATAGTATATTATTAAAATTAATCATTACAAAATATATTTTTATCTAATAATTAATTAAACGAATATTAAGATCAATATTATGAAAACAATCAATAAAATAAATTCCATATTAAAGATCCAAACAACACATATTTACAAAACGAGTAATAAAAATGAATAATTCTAAATATAAATTTTAAATCATAAAAACATGAAACATCTATCATGTAGATGTACTGTCATCATCGTGCTTATCCTCTACAATTTTTTCGAACCCTTCTTCCGGAAGTGTAAAACCTTGACTGTAAAAAGATTTTGCTAACGCGTATGTCATTCTTTCCGATGCATGCAGACGTCGTTCCGTGTCTTCCCTAGCAGTCTTCTCATCGGCCAATTGTCGCTCTAACTCATTGATACGAGACGATGTACCGCCTTGTGTAGTTTTAGATGACTCCGGGTCTCGATACCTTCCGAAACCCAACCCACGAATTTCCTTTCCAGCTCTTGTACCTAGCGTCTTCATTAATATTTTTTGACCAGCATCCACGGGAACAATAATTTTCTCAACTTTTGTACCTTCAGGATATCCAACAGCCAATTCTTCCAGTAATGTTTTTGCTTGGGACATCATCTCCTCCTAAGCACACATAAAAAATAACCATTAATAATCATTAGAAGTATAAGATGAAAGAAACTACTCGATGCTAAATTTATACCCATACATAATTTTTATAACCTTAAAGATATAATTTTAATCGTAGATTTAGAAATTAAGATTTATCTATATAAAGAATGAAAAATGTTACATTAAAAAAACATTGTTGAACCATTTTTATATCAATATGTCTAGAGTCTTGGACACATGATTTAATCAAACAATTTATTACTTGATCTGTGTCTATAACTTTGTCCTTCTATTTTTTTGGTAGATAAGTTCATATATTTGTATTTTTTTTAATTGTCCGGAGGAATCAGTTATTTTTAGTCAACATATGAATTTAAAATGAAACACCACACAAGTAAAATAAGTCAGCTACGTCAACCAAGAAATTTCTCAACTGCTACGACAACCAAGAAATAAGTCAGCCACTCTAGAAAAAATCAAACAGAAAAAACTAGAACGGCTAGAAAGATGCAACTACAAAATTAACAGCATGAGCAAACTTACTAGTATGAGAATTTCAAATGCATCGCCAAATAGTGTAACAAGGTGAAAAAGTTACACTTTTACGAGCATTTTTTTTCCTTATAAGAAATCGATATTTCTATATATCCCTCAAGAAAACCAAGTAGTAATAAGCAAAAATCAGTAATATAAGGTCCCATGATATCTCCATTCCAAAAACTTTCAATTTTATATTTTAGTCACTTAGTAACTTCACCTTTTTGCTTAATGTTTATAATCAAGCTTAATAACACAAAAAATATACCAAAGAAGTATATTCGGAAAACACGTTCCAGAACTTATAATACGTAGGATAACAGAGCTAAATTCTAAGTAAGATAACACTTGGAGAGATAAAAAAACAGACCTCATGGATCTTAGAAATTAAAAAAAAAAACTGTTTAATAAACTATATCGGTTGGAAACAAATATGAATAGTTCATATATATGATAAATTGAGATAAATTGCAAGCATGTTTTTAGTTCCTTTGATGGATAATGTTCAAGTTGGGAATGAACACAACGTTTTTCCCAATATCCGGAAAAACAGCTTATTTGATAAATAATAAAATAAAACTTAGTTGGAAATATAGTTTGATTAACAGTGTCATTTAAAATAAAGTTGTGAATCGAAAAACAAAAGATTTATCCGAAAAAAGAAATATTATTCAAATTAATTAACTTTTAAGAATGGATGACCAGACAGCTTTTCTATTTCTCCCCTAAACAAACAACTTGACTAATTACAACCAAACAGTACGTATCAAAAGCCTCAAAGAACAAAACAAATAAAGTTAAATACTACATTAAGACAAACAAAATTCTCTAAAAACCTAAAAATAAGGCAATAATATAGTTATATTCAAAACTAGCCAGCGATGTAGTAGTCATTAAATGAAAATTTTAAATTATATAAAGTCTAAGAAACTTACATATTTCTCTTTAGCCACGTCATTCGTCCATACACCAGATTTTGTATACGCCTCTTTAAACGTATCAATATCAGGGAATTGCGAACCTTTCTGCGAAATAATATAAATTTGATCAAGTAAAATAACAATGATAAGTCTTTGAATTGAAGGAAAAATCAACTTGTTTTTTCTAGTACCTCAACTTGTTTCTCATATCTCAAGGACATAGGCATTGATCCACCATGATATTCATACTGTTTTTTCCCTCGATTTTCTTTGTTAATTGTGCTCTGCTTCTGAAATAGGTAAACATTTATCTTAAGTTGACAACCAAGAATTACATTTATTATCTTAAGTTGACAACCAAAAATTACATTTATTGAACTATTAAAACAATTGAGTTAAATAACCTGAAATCTTTCTGATATAAAATGATCACACATGCTAACCCAATCTTTCTCTTCCCTATCCTGCCACTCTAGAGGTGGGTGCGATTTTGCATCTTGTGAGTGAAATCTTGAAAATACTCGTGCAATTCACTTTTGAACTCACGAAAAGTCTTTGCAAACTGCTTGTCCAAGTACTTAGATATCCGAGCTTCAAGTTTTCTCTTCTCGTCAATTTCGAAGTCAAAATGCAACTACAAAATTAAATTTTTAATGTTAATAATTCTGAAATTTTAACCACACAAATGTATTTTCATATCCAACTCACTTCTTTTTCTTCTCCTAAATCCACAATTAAAACTGCCATTAGTTTAACTACACAATAGTCTCGTTTGATTGCATCCTATAAGTAAAAAAGTACACTTATTTGGTGAAGCTAAAATAATTATTTGGTGAAGCTAAAAACGTATACTTTTAGTGTTCATTCTTAAGTATGTTTATACTATTTGGTTAACAGCAAAAAAATATTTCACATAAAAATGTTGTTTGGTGTTATTTGTGTATTCTTATTATTTTTATGTTGAAAATGACTATTCTACCCTTTTTCTTATTAATATTTACCATTACAATAGGTGATCTAAGTAGCAAATTATTTTAGTATGAACCTTAAAATGGAAACCTTAAAATGCAAACTATTTGTAAAATTTAAACAAAAAGGATATGCAACCTCAGGCAAGGAAAAAGCAATTAAGTAATCAAAATACATAAAGGAAATATAACAAATGAATTAATTTATTTAGTAAGCGATTTAAAACTCAATACCATCAGACTTCGGATAGCTTCATCCTTCTTTATCGCGTCCACTTTGCTCCAATAACCATCATGCATAGGGAGATCCTTCCTAGTCTGGACCCCTATTGCATGTGAAAGTAAACTCGAGATTCTATGACCAGTTGGTCGCCCGTGATAAACATCAAGCCGGACTTGAATTGTTCTGTCATTCATTCGCGTCATTTGTGCAATCTTTGAGGAATTGCATGCTCCACGCTGTCTCTTACGATCATTTCCGCTTGTAGGGAAGTAACCACCACCTACAAATTAAATCAGTCTAATCGAAACATTTAAAGTAAAATCTAGTTGTAAACATCATTGTTACATTAGTTAACTCTTACCACCAACTCCATCTGTTGCGTGGACAATATCATCGTTGTTTTCAGGCACATCATTATTGTTTTCGGGCATGGAAACATCATCGTTTTTTTTGGGTATGGAAACATCATCATTGTTTTCGGGCATGGAAATATCATCGCTGTTTTCAGGAATGGAAATATCATTTGTACTAGGGCGTTTTTTATGACGACGTACTGCAGACCTGCGCTCAACCTTACCATTGTTTTCGAGCAAGGAAACATCATCGTTGTTTTCAGAAATGGACGCATCGCTTCTATTTGGTTTAATGATAGGGCGTTTTTTTTACGCCGAACTGCAGACTTGCGCTCAAACTCATTAGAAATATTTGAATCATGATTATTTCTTGTAGGATTAGTACGTGTCCCACTTTCTTTACGTTGAACTCTTGAATCATGCTGAGACACATTGGAAACAAGTGGATCGTGATGATTTGTATTCAAAATAACATTTGTTCCACGTACATTACATTGGATTGTTGACCCACATACAACTTCATCAGAAACAGATCGAGCAACAGTAGGTTTGTTTAGGATTTTGGTTTGCTCAATTTTAGTATCTCTAACATGTGAGCTGCTAGGTATGGTTTTCTGGGGCGATACAAGTATTGAAGAACCACGAAATTTCGAAGAAATTGTGGATACCTGTTGAGCAATGATGAAACTAAAAATGAATATACCACAATAAATGTAAACATGGCTGGTCCTAGTGCTTTTAACACCTAAGACAAGTCTAAGTTGCTGCTCCTCTTTTATTTTAGAGTTTAATTTTAGTTCAATTCTTTTGACTCCTAAACATTATACGGATCACAAATTTTCATATATGAGGTTTTTATAATGTTGAAATACTCGTAAGTATATGTTATCAGTCGCTTTTATATATTGTCTAATGAGGTATAAACATATTCGAATTTTACTGAACACAAAATTGAAAAATAACGTTCCTTCCACGTACATTACGCTGGATTGCTGACCCATGTTCAACGTCATCGGAAACAGATCGATCAACAATAGGTTTGTTGAGAATTGTGCCTTGCTCAATTTTAATATCTCTAAGGCGTGAATTGCTAGTTACTGTTGTCTGTGACGATGCACGCATTGAAGAACCACGGAGATTCAAAGAAATTGTGGAAACCTGTTGAGCAATGATGAAACCAAAAATGAATATACCATGATATTATATCGGAACAAACTCGTGTAATAGTTACCACAAGTTAGCTTTTTTATATAATTCCTTAAAAGTTCATCTAGGAGGCTCGGTATTTGCTAATTATATATAAAAATCCAACTCATCTTTATTCGCTTGGACCTAACCACTGGTACCAAACTTTGATATAATATAAATACTTTACATGCATGTCAAAGACTATACACTTCAGTCGAGTTCAAATAACTTATTTTCACAACTAATCTCAGAATTCTAGTTTACTACAGCTTTTAAGCAAATAAGCCTTTATTTGACCCTAGTTTATTCAAACAACAAGCCAGTAGCATCAACCTATAAAAGGAAACATCCTTCAAAAGAAAAAAAGAAATAAGAATATACACCTTAGGGTCAACCATGGCGGAGGATGTTGATCGTAGATTCGGAAGAAAGAGATCGAAAGCGTTGTTGTGTTTATAGTTCAGCCAACAGATGCCTATAACAATGTTACATTACACAGATGATTAAATATAAAAATCTTGTTCTGATAACAAAATATATGTAAAAAATTGCATAACTCTGTTCTACTATCACAATACTAGCTCATTGGCTACTGAAATAAAGGCCGGAAAGGGAAATAAAAACTGCCTCTTTATTAGTAACACACTATTCAACATCATTGGGCAAATCATAAAATAAATAAAGTAGGAGTAATTGCTAAAGGGGAATATACAGTTGACTCTTAAGCAAACTCATGTAAAAGAATCTAGGCCAACTGTGTTTTTTTCGGCATTAGAGCTTCAAAGGTCTGGCGCACCTTTGCAGCTTGCATTAGTTGCAAAATTTTCCAGGGGAAGACCTAGGATTGAGGTTATTAGAGAACATATCGAAAAGAATTGAGGTCTATCTCAACCACCTATAGTGAGTCTTATTGATTACAGACATGTGTTCATTAAAACTAAGAATTCTACGAATTTCACCAAAGTCTGGACACAAAATAAACATGAGATAGAGGGTGCTCTATTTCGAATATTCAAATGGACAGTTGATTTTTAGTTGAGAAAGGAATCTTCAATAGCCCCTGTATGGATTAGACTCCCACTTTTGCTGCTAAATTATTGTATTCTCTCCTATTTAAAAGTCATTACCCAATCTTTTGGTAGATTTTTGGTTGCGGATCTAGCCACACTTACTCACGCTAAGCCTGCCTATGCTAGAGTCTGTGTAAAGTTGGATCTTTTAAATAAGAGAGACGATTTAATTTGGATTGGTTCTTCTTATGAGGAGGGTTTCTAGCAAAGAGTAGAGTACGAAATGCTCCCGAAATACTGTGATAGGTGCTGGCTTCAAGGCCACTCGCATTCTGAATGTAAAAAGTTCACTAGTGCAGAAACTCAGCAGCAACCTAAGGCTCAAGCCGAAATTAGTGAAACGAGAATTGAGCAAATAAGGAATGAAAAGGGTAATAATTATCAGTTTGAACAGAATAGTAAAAAAGATAAGAATAAGGTGCAGAATATGGGTAAGAATGATGGGATTAAACAACAATATATGGCTAAGAAGCCACATAGCATTAAGGTTCCAGGGGAGGCTTCAAAATCCAACAAGTTTTTTAGAAAAGTGAATGGAAAATTAGTTGAGGTTGACAAGTCATCAAATTCACTATGAATAAACTAAGATCACCAAATTCACTGCTAGTAAACACAAACCAAAAAATTCATCATTGATAAACAAAATTGTACAAATTCACCATCAATAAATAAAAATCATCAAATTCACTATGAATGATCAAATTCATTATTAATAAATAAAAATCATCAATTTCACTGTGAATAAACAAAACTCAACAATTTCACTAACTTAATTTTTTTTTATAAATCATCAAATATACTATTCATAAACAAAAACAAAAAATCTACTAAATTCACCACCTAAAACAAAAATCATCAATTTCACTATGTAAAAGCCAAAAACATCAAAATCACTATTACTAAGCAAAAATCATCAAATTCACTATTAGTAAACGAAAACCATCAAATTCACTAATAGTAATTAAGTAACTTTTTAAGAATATATATATATATATATATATATATATATATAATTAACCAAATATCATGAAAATGAACCATAAATAATTTTACCATTTTTATTCAACACGTGTAGGGCAATAATACGATCACTGGGCTTAGCAATATTTATTAGTGTCCAGGTCAGTAGTTCCCGACTCTCTGTATCCACCTTTACTCCCACCACCACCGTTCTCCCCATCTTTTTTTATTTTATTTTATTTGTTTTTTCCTATTTTTTATTTTTATTTAAGGAAACAACCACTTTACATAATAAATGGCCAAACCAATTGGAAAGAATCAGCCTTAATTGATGAAATAGATATAATACTGCAGCCAATCTTAGTTTATTTGATTGAATCACTAAAAAAATCTATAATAATAATAATTACATAAAAAATAAGAAGCTTACCTTTGAAAGCTTTAGTTGATGATAATGGAATTGAGAGGGAGAGAAGGTGACGGAGTAATTTGGAGCTTTAGTTGATGATAATGTAATTAAGAGAGAGAGGATGAGGGAGTAATTTGGGGGACAGTTAAAGAACGTGTTCAGGTGGTGCTATGGTGGGAAATTTTTTGTTACGTTCCCGCTCAAAATAAAAATTATACTTATAAAAATAAATAATTAAATTTTTATTCACCATCCTGTTACAACTTAATATTCACCACCATATTATTTTTAGATACATGATATTTTAGCTTATAATATAAATAATCAAATTATTTATGACTTAAAAATATGTGTTTTGAGAATCCAACTTTCATTTTAGACTCTGACACTATTTTTCATTAATAATTTGTATGAATAACGAACAGGGGCGGCCTATGCCAAATCGGGTAATACTTGGGTAATGTGTTCGGAAAAAAATTATGGACAATATCAGCTTTATTTTTAATATACTTGGTAGTTAAAATGAAAATTTTAAACACCAATTTGTTTAAAATGTGTTGCAATAGCTCAGATGGTAGAGTAGATTGGTAGTTTACCTAGAAGATCATAAGTTTGAATTTTTAAGTTATAATTTCATTATGTTTTTATTTTGATTTGTTTTTATGGCTTATGTAAAGCAAATAAACGGACTTCCTGAAGTTGGAAAAAAATCGCTTAAAGCTCTTAGCTTTATCAGACCACAATTCCGTTCTTGATAAATTATCGGTAACATCTCACGCGTGTACGTTTTCAAATTCTCCACAAGAAAATAAGCATGCCTAATAATACAGTATAAAAGAATCAAAGGCCATAATTGATTTAGAATCCAACACGAACTCAAGAGAAACAAAAAGCAAGAATTTATTGGCTCAGTATTATCAAATGAATAAACAAATTGTTATGAAATAAAATGAATAAACAAGTTGTTGCGAAATAAACTTTATAACTCAAATGGTCGTAGTCAGAAATAAAATGTACCCAGCAAAAAGATAATCCAAATGGTTGCACGCACTAGCACTAAACTATTAACATCCACTCAAGCAATCATTTAAACTTTTTTGTTTTTCAGGTATCCATGCATCAAGAACCAAGCAGACACCTGTAATGAGCCAATTTGGGTATTAAGATTTCAAATCTGCCAGATAGCTAGGTATTTCATAGTTTCTCAGCATATTCACAAAAATAAAAAGAGAGCAGAGTATATTTTGAACCTAAGAAAACACAGCAACTCCTAATAATAATCTCGATCATCATCATCATCATCATCATCAACACCATCATTATTATCACCATTAGAATCATCATTCTCATCTTCATCTTCGTCTTCATAGTCATCACTATCTTCATAATCGTTGTTACCATCATCAGCAATGAAGTTTTCATGATTAACCTTACGCCTTTTTGGTAATGGGCCAAGATCAATAGTTATAGCATCTATAGCAATAGCATCAACATCCATTCTAATATCGGGTACTACGACATGTATACTGTCTGTAGGGAATGTCCTTTATTGCAGTTCAATCGAAGATGAATGTTCTTGATACGCATCAACTTCTTTATTTGGTTGGACAGTCTTTTTGGCTGGAATGTCCCATACGTTTCGATGTCTCATCTCTTGAACCACTTTCCAACCAGACCCTGCCTTACAGTCGTCTAAATAAAATACTTGTTGAGCTTGTGTTGCAAGAATGTATGGATTATCTTCAAACCATCGGGTGCTTGTGTTAACCGATTTCAGATGGTAATCGTTCCTTACGCTTCCTCTAACTTCAGGATTTGTGTTGTACCAGTGACACCTAAAAAGAATCACACGATAGCGTCGCCTGTACAACACTTCGACCACATCCAGTAACTTCCCATAGTAATGTATCGACCCAGTTTCTGAGGATCCGGGAACATATACACCGCTGTTTTACGTTTTCAACTTGTCATCACGCGCCTCGCCGACAAACTTGATTCCATTAACAACGGAGCTCATGTATGTTTCAAATCTAATAGGTCCTGCTGCCAGCTCAAGTAATTCCACATTGAATATTGGGGAAGATTTTTCTCGTAAAGCTTCCATCTAATAAAAAAAAAATCAATGATAATGGCAACAATTTATACTGAAAAGTGAAAAATAATAATAACAAGTAAGATAAAAATGATACAATTAAATACATACCCGTTTCTTAAACCAAGATGGGAATTCTCTCATTTGTCTGCCTTCAATATCATACGTAGAAGTCTGCATTAATAAGCTTGCGTGTTCCCTATAAAACATTAATTTATTCATAAGTGTAAATTTAATATTTAAAAAAATTAAAGAAAAAAAATCTTATAACTTACTCCATATAATCCTTCACTTCTTCACAATTCTCCAATATGTACCATTGAATCACCTCGATTTCTTTTTTAGACAATTGTTTAGTTGACTTCCAAGTAAACGGGCGAGCCCTTTGTGCAAACACATCAACTGTTTGAGATCGAACACCGCCATCATCATGTCTATCAGCGCGGTTGTATGATGTCTCCACGTTGCTTAGGTACTCTGAACAAAAAGTTAAAGCCTCATTAGCGATATATGTCTCCGCTATAGAACCCTCAGGATGAGCCCTGTTGCGCACATACTTCTTATAAGTTCCCATCAATCTACAATGGAAAAAAGTTAAGAGTTAAAAATATTATACTACAAACTAAGTAAAATAATATCATATTCACAATAAACATGTAATAATTTAAATTTACCTCTCAATTGGATACATCCATCGAAAAGTTACAGGGCTGGCTATCTTGACTTCACGTGTAATATGTACCATCAAATGGATCATTACATCAAAAAAGGCTGGAATAAATACTTGTTCAATTTTGCATAGAGTGAGAACAATTTCATTTTCCAACCTCTCCATATTAGACACTGTGACAGATTTTGCACATAACTGTTGGAAAAAACTTGAAATGTGCATGATGGGATCAACCACTTCTGGTGGCAAGTATTTACGAATACCAACAGGCAAAATACGTTGTAAAAGTATATGGCAATCATGTGTCTTTAACCCTGTTAGTTTTCCTTTTTCAGTATTAACACAACTGGCAATATTAGAAGCAAACCCGTCGGGAAATTTGATTGAGGTCAAGAATTGCATGAAGTCACGTTTATCAGATGGCTTCATTGTATAATAAGGATGACTTTTCAAAAGTTTATCTCCTTTATATTGCAACCATAACTTTTTCTTGATGCCTAAATCCATACAGTCTTGCCTACCTTTAAATGTATCTTTTGTTTTTTCCTCGATGCCCAAAATGGTGCCAACGACACTGTCGCACACATTTTTTTCAATGTGCATCACGTCAAGATTATGTCTAATTTTAAGCTTGGACCAATACGGCAACTCAAAAAATATACTTTTTTTGGACCACATAGGCTTTTTGGCATTTTCCATAGGAGCCTTTCTTTTTTTACCATCGGAAGTAGGATTCTTCTCTTTCTGATCAAAGTCAGTTATTTTATTTAATTGGTCCAAATGGTCAACTCCTGAGAACTCTCTAGGTCGACCTCTATGTTCAACACTGCCATCAAATGCTTCACCATTCAAACGCCATGGATGATCATATGGTAACCAACGACGATGTCCCATGTAACAAATTTTTCCCCTTATCCCCAAAGATGTGATATCTTTATTACAAACCGGACATGCATGATAACCCTTAGTTCTCCAACCCGATAAATTTCCATAAGCAGGAAAGTCATTGATTGTCCATAAAAGAGCTGCTCGCAACATAAATGTAGAATTTGTGGTTTTATCATAAGTTTTCACACCATTTTCCCACAGATCTTTTAACTCATCGACTAATGGCCTTAAGGAAATATCAATCCGCCCACTCGGAGCTTTAGGTCCAGGAATCAATAAAGACAACATGGAAAATTCTTTTTTCATGCACAGCCAAGGAGGAAGGTTATATGGTATAGTAATGACTGGCCACATGCTATATGACTTAGCCATATTATTATTAGGATTAAATCCATCTGAAGCGAGTCCCAATCTCACATTACGTGGGTCTTCAGCAAAATCAGGATACATACGGTCAAACTCTTTCCAAGCCTCGCTATCTGCAGGGTGCCTCATTATACCATCTTCCACTCTTTCTTCCTTATGCCATCTCATACTAGAAGATATGTGGTTTGCCATGTAAAGACGTTGTAATCTAGGCTTCAATGGAAAGTAGCGCAAAATCTTTTGAGGAATTTTCTTTTGATCCTTCCCATCATCGTCTTGAACATTGCTTTTTTTATTCTTGTATCGTGACTCTCCACAAACAGGACACTTTTCCTTTCCTTCGTTTTCTTTATCGAACAAAATACAATCATTGGGACAAATGTCAATCTTATCATACCCTAACCCAAGATCTTTTAATATCTTCATAGAATGATAATGAGTCTGAGGCAATCGATGATTTCGTTGAAGCATACGCCTCATTATATCTAGCATGACATCAAAACATTTATTAGACACTAGATATGTGACTTTCATGTGCATCAGCTCTACAACCACAGACAAAATGGAAAACTCATCGCACCCAGGATACAATTCTTGTTGAGCCTCGTTCAACAGCCTCTCGTACTTTTTATAATCCTCAATAGTACAAAAAGTTGACCCACACCCTTCTACATTATCAAATCATCATCATAATCCATATTTTGATTTCCAGATACACCTGATGCATAGGGAAAGGCATCGTTAACCATGTTCAAAGCCTCATCATTATTGCAATCATCTGATTGTCGGACGGTATTTGAATGTGTTTCATTACAATACGGGCCTTCACCATGATGAATCCATGGATTGTAGAAAGGCTCAATACCATATCTAAATAAATGTTTATGAACTGCTTCCAATTCCCACTTCTTTAAATTACTACACTGCATGCATGGACACTTGATTTTATTTTGTTGATCTAAATGGTTTTTGGCATTCTCGATGAAATCTTTGATCCCTTCTTCATATTGAGTACTCACACGGTTGGGGTTGCGCATCCAACTTCTATCCATTTGTAGCGTTGAATTTATGCTGTACAAAAGAAAAAAAATTGTTTAAGCTCAAAGAAGCATGAAAACCCAAAACCTGACAATTCAATTTCTAAAAGTAAAAAAAAAAAAGCATTAATGAAATTATCAAACAAATAACTTTGACTAGAATGATCCAACAATTTTTTTCTTGAAAACCCCATTAAAATAAATCTACTGCCAAAATATATTTTTATCACCAACTCTTGGAGAAAGAAATTAATATATTAATAAAATATGACTTTATTTGTTATAGTAAGTTGTAAATTACTTGTTTTACCATCTAAAAAATATTTATTTAATGACCAACACGAAAAGATGGGTAAAACTGACCACATAAAAATAAAAGTCGAAACACAATAGAAAAAAGTTGTACTAAGCCAATTAAATAAAGATTAAAAATTAGACGCCACAAATATAATACAAATCAAATATTTTTATAAATCATTAAAACACGTCCATATAATAACATTGATATCACCTAACAAAATTAAGAGGATATATAACCAAATTGGATTTCATATCGTAAGCTAATAAAAATAAAATCTAAAAACACCCAAAGTAGCTAGAGTAGTTTGAAACTAATATATAATAGTATAAGCATTTTATCGAACACCTTGTTAGCATAATTTAGTATGAACGTGAATATAAAGAGACTAAAATTATTATACGTGATTTACAATAATTTAAAGATGAAATTGTGAAGGGTATAAGCAGATGTGGGAAAGTGATAAATAAAAAAAAAAGGCACAAAGTACATTATCAAATATTTATACGTATTACTGGGACTGAATTTCCATCTGATTAGTGTATTTTGGGTTTTCAATAATGATTATTAAATTAGACAATAAAATTACGCACAAAACCAAGATATAACCGCATGGTTTCTCAAAATTAAATCAATTTGAAAAGTGATAAAAGTAAAAAAAATGATAAGATTAACCTTTATTTTGCTAAAGGTGATAAGATTAAACGCCTTCAAATGATAAGAAGGAGAACATGATTCTCTCTCTCTCTCTCTAAATCGATCTCTGGCTGCTTCAGGTACGTCTACTCCTTAATCTTTTTCCTCAGTTTCATATCGGTTCGGGTCTTTTCCGAAATACACCTTTCTCTCTCAGTTTCACTCTCCCTCTTATAAATTCAATTCTAGGGATTTTATTCCCTAAATCCTTTTGTTCTATGATTAGCCTAATTATCTTTATTTGGCATCAATTGATTGACATATATACTTTTCTAGGGTTTGATCCTTGCGTATTTGTTATTAGTTTTTATTCAATATGTTTTTATGGATTCTAATTTTGGTTCATTTGTGTTCTACATAATTTGTTGCATTCCTAAACGAGATTTACAATTGCTTCACAAATTAAAATTGTTCTTGTTTACTGGGTAGTTTTTATTTATTTATTTATCAAGATTCAGGTACCAATATTGCTAGATCAGTCATACCATGTTAAAATATTTTTGAGTAGGCTAGTTTACAAATCTAATTTGGAATAGTGTTTTGTCCTGTATGAAGGAGATCTGTTGGTTAACTTGGTTCAATCAAGCGATATTTGCTATAGGTGGCGATGTTTTTCTTTTATGTTTCAGGTTAAATTTCCCAAAATATTAACAGAGGATAAGATACCTGAATTTACAAACTAACCTTAAAAAATCTTAATCTACTTGGAAAATTGAAAAGAATTTCGAAACGAAGACGCATATCAGCTGTTTGAGGAATTGTGAGCAGTGGAAACTGGGAAATATTTGATTTTCTGTCGTAATTTGTCAACGGCGGGTTTATTTAAGATTTTAGTGATGCAATTATGCCTTTCATACTTTTTAGCTTCTAAGATTTCCTTAGCGTACCAAGTTGTATCACCGTAGACTTTTTTATCTTGAAATGTATCAAATCTATTGATGTGGCTGCATATACACCGTTTATACTAATATTTCCGGTCTCTTGATAGTTGATTGATTTTATATCATCGGAGGAGCATGAATTTGGACTGAAAGGGTTAGGATCCATACTTAGAACAGTATTAATAA
This sequence comes from Primula veris, assembly GCA_963682055.1. NCBI lineage: Eukaryota > Viridiplantae > Streptophyta > Magnoliopsida > Ericales > Primulaceae > Primula > Primula veris. The sequence continues at coordinate 27,693,669 of OY821750.1, read as the reverse complement.
AAGTTGGTGGGTGGTTGTAAATAATAGATCAAGCATGATTTTTCAGAAATTGGTGAAGATATGCTATATTTTCATTATTTTGCTAATGTTACATGATATAAGTGCAGTTTTTGGTTACAAAGGGGGGCTATTGATTCGCTTAGGTTCGCTAATGTTTACTCAGCCTAATCTTACGATTGTAAGAGATAATTAATGTTATTCGTGGTTAGGCTAGTTTTAGTTTTATGGAACGATTTGTGTTTTTAGCTTAATCATATCCTAGGATATATGCTGCGGTAAATTTTTAAAAAAAAAATTGAAAGTGATTATCTGCAATTTTTGGTATATACTAAAAGAAGGTAATGTTGATAATTGATACATTTACAATCCTGTGATTGCCAAAACAAGAAAACTGTTTTTTGTTGTGCTGAATTTAAGTAATCACCAATTTTGTTTTCTCATATCTATATATTCACTCTAATTTGTTGGAAACAGTGATTTGACACCCCAAATAATCTTCTAATTGTCATTTTTTTTATGTGAATTGCTCCATGAACCATTCCTGATTCTGCAATTACAGACTAATATGATAAACCATGAAGAATTATCGACAGACATATCAAGTGTGTCGTCATCATCATCATCATCGTCGCCAATCCACCTACAACACATTCACCACCACCGATACACAGTGCAAAGCCCCTCGTCACAATCCCATGACGGAGATAAATCCAGCATTAATTCCAACCAAATTGGCGCCGCTTACACTGTCCAAAGCCCCTCTACACTATCCAACGATGGAGATAAATCCAGCGTTAATTCCAACCGAATAGGCCCCACTTACACTGTCCAAAGCCCCTCTGCGGACTCACCATCGAGGGTATCTTCGACTTTTTCCTCTTCTGGGAGTAGGGTTTCTGGTGCAAGGAGGAACTTGAATTGGAACTGGAACAGGCCTGAGAAGGGGTGGAACCAGTGTTACGTTATCGTGGAAGAGGAAGAGGTAGAGGAGGAAATAGAGAGTGTAAGGTGGCAGTGGATGGTTTGGGTCTTGTTGGCATTCGGTTTGGTTGGTTTGGTTATTTGGGGTGTCGCTACGCCTTATAGGCCTCGTGTGGAGGTTAAGGTAATTGTTTTCAGTGGCAAAACCATGATCTCACTATAGGATGGACTGATATGTATATATGATTTTTTTTTGTTATTATACGGGGTGGTGAAAGTTTAAAATATGTAAAAAAAAATTACAAGTATATGGTAAATAGACGACTTTCTCGTGTAGTAGTTAAGGTACTTGTTTTGATTTTATTAGTTTGAACTTTGTGTTCGTTGTTTTAAGTTTGGCATGGTTTTATTGGAATGGTTATTGAGATAGTGTAGGAAATAAAACAGAATATTGTCATGCTATTTAGGTAAGTAGTTTAATCTTGGTTGGAGAAATAAAGATGGACATATTTTTTTTAGTTGAATAACATCGGTACTTGATTTTTTGTTTTCAAACATAGCTCTGTACACATTTGTGATAAAACATTTGATATCGCATTTTAATTTTGGTAAGTATTATACTAGAGATTGGTTCCGACTTTGAACTAGTATCACGACTCACGAGTCATGATAACTAAGGTACCCTCTTTTGCAAAATGAAAATTTCCTAGCTGTTAGTGTAACATTACAGACTGGCGAGTTTTCTGAATTCAAAATCCATGTAAAGGGGGTACATATTCTAGTGTAAACAGTTACTGCCATTCACTATAAGTGCTGCTGTTTCTATGTAGTAGTCCTCTGGAATTAGATAGAAAAAATGAACTTTTTTCAGCTTTTTCGCTGGCATGATTAGAGGATAAGTTATAATCTAGATTTCAAATTTAATTCAATTTTGTTTCAATCTCCATATACTTGATAATCTGTCCAATGTTTAGAACATTATTTAATCTGAGAAAGTTATGTACAATTGTAAAGAAACTATTCAGTCACTTCTTCACTTATTTTTTTAACATTCTCAGTACTGAAACTTACTTCTTCTTTTTTTAATTTTCAGAGCTTGGCAGTAAATAACTTCTACTTTGGAGAAGGATTGGATTATGGTTCGATGTTGCAGTTGTGATTTTGTTACTGGATTTGTATAAAAAAACAATGATGCTAAGTTTCTAACTTTTCAAATTCTGGTATTTTAGACTTGTGTTTTTAGAACTATATTCTTTTCTAGGAGTTTTTTTATGAATATGTACTGGTCGATACTCTAAAACTAATAATCTAATACCAGCCATAATTGTTGGAGTAATATGAGCTCTTCATGCATGGTTTTTGTTCTTCTCAAGTATAAATTATCTGTTAGATTAATGATATTTTACAAATTTTCAAGCCTATGTTGGTCATATGAAAAAATAGAAGATATTTTAGTACTATTTCAAGTGCAGAAGCTATCAATGCTTGTCAACTTCCAAATTGTTCTCTATTGTACTTGTAGCTTTTTAAAGTAGTAGTTGGACATATCATGTTCATGTATGAAATCTGCTCCTAACATTTGCTTGTTTGCTAATTATTTGTTATGATTTTGTGCAGAAAGTTACTCTCAATCGCTCTCGTCTTTGGCAGAGATTACGAGAGCTTGTTTGTAATTCTGAAACCATAACCTGCATTGTTGTCCAAAGAAGATCTCGTGAAGTTAGATGTCTGACACTCGCTTTGCTTTTATATTAACATGTATTTATGTCAAATTTGTTTTATTACGTACTTAAAATGCATATTATCTTTGTTTCACATATGGGATTTGGCGTTTTAAAATAGGAACTATGTAGTGACTAGTTAATGATGTTTAACATAAGACTCTGCAAGTAGGCATTCCATTGTTTTTAATGATAGAAGTTATATGAGACAATCTGTTACCCATTCACAAGATTCATTCTTCTTCTCAGGTTCTAATTTTGTTGTTCAACATTATTGTATTTATGTGAAGGGAATCAATTAGGCCAATGAAGTACAGAACTTAGAGTAAAAGACTTTGAATCTAATCCGGTCTTTGTTTCATTGTCAAGTGCAGAAAATTTTGATCTTTTTGCGGAGATAAGGAGATTGAAATCTACAAGATTGGTTTGAACGACTACGAAGTTTGATCGAGCCGTCGAGATTATATAGGATAAACATATATGATGTTGTGAACTTTTTTTTTACATTCGTCTTATAGTTTTTTAAGGGTTTTTTATTCGTCATTTGGGATGTAACTTTAGAAATGGTGTTTTGGTGATATTCGAAATATAAATATGATTACATATTTTTCCTATTCAATATAAATGACGATTTAAGTTGATCTTTTGGTTTTTTGTCTACAATGGCATCTTAAATTGTTTGTTCTTATGAATTTTAAGACAAAAAATGGTAGCAATTGAAATATTCTCTATACTTTTAGAGGCGGTTTCATTATAAGTGCCTTATTTGGAAGCCTCCAAAGTGGTCTATGGAGCCGGTTTGAAACCGCCATAAAAAATAGCTCAAAACCGCCTCGTGTCATTAGAGGCGGTTGTAAACCGCCTCAAGACCTTTCGCAACGCAGACATTCACGACGCTTTACAAACCTCTTTGTGAAGCGTCTCAAAAGGCTTTCGAGGCGGTTATATAGCTTTTCGAGGCGGTTGACAAGCGTCTTAATTGACCTATTTTCCTGTAGTGATATCTTTATATCAAATTCGATCACCTAAAATAAACAAAAATAATATCAAGAAGAAACCATAGAATTTATACATACATATAAAAATAGTACATTTTACAAAAAAAAAAAAGTAAGATAAGCGAAAACCATAAATTTTAGTTGTTTTTATAATTTTAAGTTGTATCACCAACTTTAGTTTTTAAGTGAGTAAACTTGAATTTACTTTGATAGTTATTTATTTGAATGTCTAGATGCTATTAACGTATAAATATTTTCATCATCCAAATTTACAAGATTGAGTTAAAAAATTAGTTTCCTTCTCGTGTAAGATATATGTGTAAGATTTATTACTAAATAATTATATGAAAATATTATCTCTCTTATACATTATCATGTTAGTTACAAAAATATTATAATTAAATTTAATCCTCTATCATGATCTCATTAGTAATTATCTTTTCCTATATTAATGATTACAATTGGACCTCATGATAGTAGACACACCCTGTATATAGCCAAATCAAATTCAATTTTTAACTCAAACAATACTTCACCCGACGAAATATGTCTCAGGCTATTTGTCGGCTTGCAATTGTTTTTTGTAGACCGACAAAACTCGATAAATTCGTTGGTTGGAATTGACGCGACAAAAGTAATTCGTCGCTGTTTCATCGGCAAGAGTTTAAATATATTTGGTGTTTGGCGTGGAGAATTTTTTTGATGAATCTTTTGTGGAGATTTAAATATATCTCAATCATTAGTTTTACACAATAAAATCCAAGTATAATATTCTATTTTAAAAATTATAGCAGTATTTGTACATCATATTCATATAGTATATTATTAAAAATTATATAATAAATGAAATTTCAAAACTTAAAAAAGGAAAAAATAACACTAACATTCGTAGTTATCTTTACTAACAAAAAGCAAAAATTAATTGGCTCAGTATCATCAAATTAACAAATGAACAAATTGTTGCGAAATAAAGTTTATTTAACTTCCCAGAAGCCACAAAAGCAGCAAAAAAATATACTTTTACACCCCGAGTATACTACTTTATAATTGAGTTTGTAGACTCCAATCACCTCATCATCGTTTTAATTTCCTGTATAATTATAAAACGAGCCAACAAAATAGAACGAATTCGTCGGGATTAGTATCTACATCTTCAAATATTCGAACAATAGCTCTTAAATATTCGACCGGGATATGATTTTAATTTCAGATGTTTAAATATACGTTGTTGCTACTTGTCACTTCAAATAAATAGGAATATTCCTTTTAATTTCAGACGATGAGAACTGACGCGATAAAATCAATTCGTCATTAGTTTCGTCGGTAGAAGTTTACCCCATCCCATAATTTCCCGCTGAGATTTTACCCGACAAAGTTTTGAATTTCATCGGCTGAAATTGACTTTTCCCGACAAAGTTCAGAAGTCGTCGGCTTAAATTAATTTTTGCTGACAAAGTTTAAACATTTGTCGGCTAAAATTTATTTTGCCCGACAAACATTTTGTTCGTCGGCACTTTTTCGTCGACAGAGACCCATAATTTCGCGCCAAAGTTTTCCCGACAAAATTTTTCAAATTCGTCGGCTAAATCTGTTTATGCCGACAAATTTTTCTTTCGTCGGCAATTTTTTGTCGGCAGAGATAAATTTTCCTGTAGAAATCCTGTCTCAAATTGGCCTAAGTAACACCGTGATATATATATCCATTCTCTTCCATATGTAAGTACTCTTGGTATCCAAATTCCAATACACATATCTATTAACTAGTAATCGTAGCCTACACGTTCGTGCGTAACATGTAGTGACATAAATATGATCCCGAAAAAATAAAGTTAACATTTTCAAAAAGTTTGCAAAAATAATGGAATGAATATCGTAAATTAACAACCGTGTAAAAATACACGTATGATAATTTGTTTGGGAGATGAGTTGAGACGTGTGAAAAAAATGCATATTTATTTACTTATTTATTTATTTAAATTGCATTAATTTATTTGAGTAATTAGTAAATTAGAATAATAGTATTTTTAAAAAAAGGGTAAAATTTGGCAGTTTTAAGTTTTATTGTGTTCTTTTATATTAATAGTATGATATGATACTATATTACAATATCAAATATTCACAAGGGCATATTATGGTTATTATGTTCTTAATCATGTAAACACATTGTATAATATATGGCATGTTTTGACAGATCTGGGGGAAACCTTTTTGAAAGAAAATAGACTGCATCGAGAAGAAAAATAAATTGTCCAAACACATGGAGGTCTATTTGTTAATATATAAAATATTTATATTAAATTCTCCAGACAAAAAAGAAATTGTCGAAACCTTTTTAATATTTATATTAAATAAAAAAAATTATGACTATTTTTTTTTAAAATTTCTGCTGATTTAGCTCTGATGATATTAATTTCACAAAGCCACAAAAGCTTGTAGTTGGTACAATCTACAAACCGACAAAAGATACAGTACTCCGTATGTAAAATCACGTATATATTTTTTTCTTTAGTCTTTTGTTTTTAAATGGGTGATGCTAGACACACAATTTGCACACAACTCTGACACTCCATATTTAATTTTAATGAAAGACATATTTATCTCTCCAAATATACATAAAATACAATCTATAATTTGATAAATTAAAATATAAATATAAATATAAATATTCTTCATATTAATATTACTAATTTCACTATTAGTAACTTTTAGCTATGTTTGGTTATCAAAATTAGAGAATTAGATTGACAGTTCCTTTGTTGTTAGTTATGATTTAACATGTACGTAAGAAAAAGAATTGCTTGGTTGCATGTAATGTAATGAATCCTTAGTACGTTAAAATGACATAACAAATGATCATGTAACTTAATAAATAGGTTAAAAATATTATGTAGTAGGTCGGTTTCAAATGTTTTGGGAAGTCAATATTAATCGTACTTAGCAATGAGTTACTCATGTAAGTTTTAGAAATTGGAACGGTTGAACTAGATAAATATATACATTAAATTATGTAATATCATTTATAATTAATTTCCATATTTGCTTAGCCACATAGGTATTTCATTGGCTTCCGTTTGTATTTATATTTGTTTTTGCCTGAGTTCTAAATGTATTGAAAGAGCAACATTAACTCCTAGGGAGTTACATATGCATGTATTAAAATAGGTCGTTACAAAGAGTTAAATATAGAAAATAAATTAAGGTTAGTAAGTGAAATTAGAAAATATTATTTGAAGCTAGAAAAACTTAAAAGTTTTTGCGATAGTTAATGTAACTAAAAATTAAGTTCATGTACATAGAAAATGAAAAGATTTATTCTTAACCTATAAAATGTGGATGTTTGGAGAACATTGTGAGTTCATTTTTTATTTTTTTGTTACAATGTCTTCTTATCATTTAAAATGAGTAAAAAAATCAATTAAAATAAGGAGTGCAATATGCGAGAATAAGAAAAACAATCCAACTATTATCCAAAAAATCAACTCTAACCGAAAATATAAGGAGTGCAATAAGGGTGGAAGAAAATTTTGATTTGTGCATTAGTCAATCAACAATATCGAACACTCTCAAAAGGGGGTCGGAATATTTGTCAGATGAAATGAAAAACAGTGATGTTAAAATGTATAGATTGGCAAAATACCCTAAGTTAGAGAAAGTTTTATATGAGTGGTTTCTTCAAAGGAAAGATAAAGTAAATATGTCCGGAGAAATTATTCTAGGAAAAGCAGAAGAGGTTTTGCAAAAAATGTATGCTGAAACTAATGTAGAATTCAATTTTTCCAGTGGATGGTTAGAACGTTTCAAGGGAAGATACGGAATCAAATCTTACCGACGTTTTGGTGAAAGTGGTTCAGTCATCATGGAGAACATTGAAAATGCTTTACCTGGAGTACGATCAAAACTTTACCAGTTTCAATTGAAGTATATTTACAACATGGATGAAACTAGATTATTTTATCGATTGGAAGCTGATCATTCACTTGCTACCAAGCAGCTCGAAGGACGCAAAAAAGAAAAGGAGAGAATTATTGTTGTTGTTTGTTGCAATGGAGATGGATCTGACAAAGTAGCACTTTGGGTTATTGGTAAGTATGCAAATCCGAGATGCTTTAAAAATGGGTTTTTTCAAGAATTTGTTGGCTGGTTTGACAAGAGAATAAATGGCAGGAAGGTTCTCTTAATAGTAGACAATTGTCGAGCTCATCCAAAGGTAGTTGAAGGCTTGAGAAATGTAAAGTTATTTTTCTTCCCTCATAACACAGCGTCGAAGCTTCAACCATGTAATGCTGGGATTATTCGAGCATTTAAAGTTCATTACCGCCGCCGTTTTTATTCTAGCATTTTACAAGGCCTTTAGGTTGAAGCACCAAATCCTAAAAAAATTAATATTTTGAATGTTATTAATTTCGCTAGTATGGCTTGAAATTTTGATGTAAAGACAACAACAGTTGCAAATTGTTTTCGGAATTGCAAGATTCGATCAAAAGAAAACAATGTTCCCGAACTGGAAGTTGGTGAATTAGATGAAGATATCCAAGCATTATATGATGTCATTTCTAATTTACGATATAGAAATGTGACGGATGTTGAACATATTTTAAACTATTCTAACGAGAATGATGCAGTTATGGAATCACTTACAGACGAAGAAATTATTCAATCGGTAATGAACAATGATGATGAAAATGACCCGGAACCAGTTGATAGTAGCGTTATGCCAAATGTGTCGTCAAATGAGGCATTTCAAGCAATAGTCACCTTAAACAAATACTTGCTCCAACAAGAGCAAAATATTCCGGAAATTATACAAGATTTACAAAAAGTCAAGGATGAGTTTCATTTTGATTTAGGTGAAAACAAAAACAATTAACTATAGATACATATTTTAAAAGAAAATAAGTATTGTGATGGTATTATTGATAGATTGAAAATTTTGGTCTACATTATTTATTTTCCTTTATGAAATTTAATAATTATTACTTTATATTTTTATTGGGCCCTTAACGATTCAATTTTTTTTATTACTTAATGCAATTAATGAGAATATTACTTTACTACTTTGGCCCAAATCAGGACCAGAAGAAATTATTATATTAGCAAGGTTATTACTTTATCGAACATTACTTTATCTAGGTTTAACTGTAGAAGGTTAAATATATATTGTTGTAATACATATTTAGTGGATTGTCCACATCCATTTGTAACCTACAAGACTTTATGTATTATTCATTAGTGTGTTAGTTATGAGTTATAAACTTTGGTACTAATGGTCATTATGTATGACTTGTAACATTCCTCAACCTCCATTTATATAAGGAGATTGAGTTTTTCACCATTGGAAGATAGATACCTGAGTTGTTATCCATTTTCTATACTTTTCTCTACCTCTTATATTGCTTATCATATTTATATTACCGTTGAGCTAATTTGCTTACAACATGTTATCAGCCCTTTGCTTGAAAAAAAAACACAAAAATAAATTCTTCATTCGGAGTATTGGAACCATTTCTCGCTTGAAGATTGAGATTTTTTTGCTCAGAGATCGTGATATTAATCGTGGAGATTGAGTATAAAACTTTTGAAACTTTTGGTTCATTTGTTCTATCGACCTTCACCAACATACGATGAGAAGGTACACTATTTTTATTGTATAAAACATAGAAATTGCATGATTAATCAAGGATAAAACCAAAAATTTCATGTTTAGGATGTATATCACATGATAGATGGTTTATTTTGAAAAAAAATGTCTATTATAACCCACGTATGTCACTTATAAAACGAGTTAAAACTTGTATAGTTAGACATATGAATATGTCAGACTAAATCTGTAATTTTTATGTAACTCGCTAAAACTAATGGGCTGAGATAAAACTATCCTGAAACTATACGCCTAGATCTGTAAATACCCTTAAAATGCATATAGTTTATGTATTTCCACTGGCAGTCCATGTAGTTACTCCTTATACACAGAATAGTATATGTGTACGAGTTTACCGAGTGTTTAGTCCGAAAATAATTATTTAAATGCAAATAATCTAAGATTTAATTACTACAATATATAAAAAAAATGTATAAATCTTGTAGAAAATACCTTTTGCATGAAATAACTATATGGGAATGTGACAATAATTAATTTATCCTCTTAGCATGCCACTATTTATTGCCTATATATTGATATAACCTATCCGATGTATTAATTACACATAAAAAATATCAAAAGTCACACTTTAGTGTTGCATTAAATAATAACTCACGTGGTTTAATATTACTACTCCATGTTAGGACTAGTATATATGAGTATGGCATGCCTTTATATTACGATATTGTTTAATGCTGTTTAATCTTGTCACATAAAAGCTCGTAGATATTTATATGCTACGTGAGCTTATAAATTGCCTCGAATTTGAACATTTTACAATGTATCTCTTTTGAGTAGAAATTTTCCTTAAGCTTAAGCATTTAGATATAGCTTTTGAGTTGAAAATTTATAAAATCCGGTATATGTATTCATATTTAAGTTGGAATAATTATGAATCTTCACCAAATAGGCTCACTTATTTGGATACGATGTCTAGGAAAGATAAAGGCGGAAGTCTCTCTCCTAATGAGGTCGGTTTTTAAGTGATATTCGTGCCCAGCCCCTCACCGTCTTTCCTGGTCGTGTTCAAGTAGAGCTATCGAAAAAGGTTGAGTAAATAATAAGTTCCCCGAGTGTGTTTATACAGGTGTATTTTTTTACAAATTGGTGTCTCAGTATCGACATGTCGTTCGATCAATGAGAACCTATAAATAAGTTTATTTGTAATTCTTGGAGGTTAGGCCAATAATTTCTTCGATGAAGCACATTTTTTCCTACGACTTTGTTGTAGCCTTCGGGCATTGTTCGAGCCTTTGGTTTTATATACACACTTAATCTCCAAAAAAAAAAACATCAACAAAACCAGAAATTTAGAAGCTATTGGTAGGAATAAGACATGAAAATCAATAAAAGTTTGTCCCTTACCATTGTTTCCCTTTTCAACATTTATAAAATTAGTAATCCATCAGAACCATGAGCATTTTTCTAACAAAAGAAAGGGGTAGCAACTAGCAACACTATTATGGGTACAGACAATCATACATTCTCAAGAAAAACTTTCTTACAGAAAAGTCTAACGGCGTAGCTTGTTGCTCATTTAACTTTCATCTGAGTGTAATCATTCATAATCATTAATAATTCTTATTGTCAAAAATAAAAATACCAATATACGACATCATTCATATCTTAGAATTTTTTGACTTAGAACTTACACGCGGCCAAAAGGTGGGTAATTAAAACATAATGGCAGCATTGATATTCTCAATTTGGTTAACTAATTTCTGAGACCCTAAATCTCAGGAAACCAAGACATGTATAATCAATTAATCATCGCAGACAAGATCTCTATCTCATTTTAAAAGGGTGATCTTTTTGAAAATCTAAGTTCTCACCTTTCAATAACATATACAAATCTGAAGTACCTGACGGGTAAATTATTTTTTTTCTCTCAACTTTGGTAGATCCATTTGTCAAATACTGAAGGGCTTTGGGGATGAAGGAGATGACAATTCGAGCTCCCTTTTTATACTTGAAAAATTCTATAGAATGCAAACTCTTACATGTAACGAGTTTTGACCAAAATGAATGCAATTTAATGTAAAATCATGTATATAACTAGCCAACGGTAATGAGATTTGACTACAATGAATATAATATAATGCAAAATCATGTATTTCACCGAGCCAATGGTAATGAGTTTTGACCAAAATGAATTCAATATAATTCAATAATAATTGTTTTAAGCTACCCAACCAAGTAGGTTAGGGTTTTATAACGTCCTTAGCAAAGAAAGATAAACAAATAGTAAATAAAGAGAACATATAATGATAACATGATTTAAACAAATTAGATTGCCACCAATCCATATACAATTGGCACTGTGTGTAATGACTGATGTTGATAGTTTTTTTTTTTTTTCAAATAAACATGCTCATTATTATTAAAATAACGGATGAAAGTACAGAATTCAGTGCCTCTGGAACAAGCTTCAAGAAGCTAAGTAAAATAGAAAAATACAAAGCCACAAAGGCCACCAAGAAGCCCGATAACTCATAAAACCCCTATGATAATCATACCTGCAAATTGTTCAAAATACATCAAAAATGTAATCTAATGATATAAAATGTACCAACTATCAAAAAATAAAAAAGAAGCACTGAAATATTGTCAATCATGCCAATCAAACATCGGATCAAAAGAGACAAAAGGTCTTAAAGAACCCAATACAGATTGGATCAAAGAAAGTTCCATCGGGGTGCTAACACCCTAATAAATCCAATATAAATGAATTCAATCATGTCATAAATTTCAAAGGCAACCACTCTGTCCACAATAATCCAAATTGACCAATTAACTGAAACATGACGAGCTCCCTCAATACTCATAAATTTAATATTTGAGACACAAACATATCATATAAAACTTCATAATGAGTATAATAAACTAAATGCATGAATTTGATACACAGACAAAACGGCCCTACTTGGTATAAACAGATTTTACAAACTCCTATCAAGGCCTAAGATACAGACGACATACCATACCATGAGTTTGCGGACAGAGAGATCTCCAAAAGTATCCTACTAGGTCTGGTTTTGAAATATCGATCAAGATTCTAACACACTAAAATAACCCAATCCCTTAAGCCTACAAGGTAGAAAACCCTAATAAACATCTCATGCCCCTAAGACAAACCATGGTGGCTTTCTCTGTTTCGAATCTAGCCGAGATCTTAAATGCAAAAATGCTACAACCAAATAAGGCAACCTTCGGTCTCAATCAAATCCAAAGAGAGAAAGAAATTGGAGAGAAAGTGGCAATAATAAGCATGTGATAAAGAGATTAACAAGGATTAAGAAGAGTGAAGATGAGAGAGAAGAAATCGGAAGAGTAAATAAACGTTAAGGACGGAGATGAGTGAAAGAGGGGATGAGAGAAAGAGATGCAAAGAGTGGATGAGGAGCGTTGATATGAGGAGAGGGGGTGGGGGTGATGGCCATGGGTAGGAGGTGGGCCGGAGAGGTGGTGGGGCGCCACCTCCTACCCTAGTTGGGCTGAGCGGCGGCTAAAGTTTGTTTGGAGAAGGGGGGGTATAGAGAGAAATGAGTGTTGTGTTTGACTTCCACCGACTGATGTTGATATTTAATAGACTTAACGCACATTATCAATTTCTATCTTAGCAGTATAGATAAGACCGGCCATCAATTATGATTTATCTCACCGTATCACATTGTTAGAGAATCTACATCAATCTCTCCATATTTTTCTTCCAACGAGGAGTCAAAATTCTACCTTTTGATATTTAAATAGTCATTTACATTTTGTATGTTTTTCTAATCTCATCAAAACATGATCTTTATTAATAATTAATTGTTATTACTATTATATTTTAGAGTTTGAAGAAACACAAGTGGAAATGGGGTTCAGAAAAATTATTTTTAAATTTATAAAGAGGACAATTTTATCTTTACTTGAATTCTTAGATTGATGTGCACAATATTTTAGAGTTAAACTCTTTAAAATTTGAAGAATATAGATTTTGGAGAGAGAGTTGTAAATGCTCTTATTATCTATTATCCAAAATAAGAAGAGGGGTTTCATTTTCCAAAATGCAGTACATGAGTTGAATTACAATTTTAGAAAAGTTATACCGTTTGAACTGTTCAACTTTTCAAGCTATGAGATATTCGTATAATTGATGACAATAGGATTGTTACCAAGGTTTTGTTTAAGTTGAGATTTCTCTTCTCTGAAATTGTAATGCAACCGATGTACTGCATTTAGGAAAACGAAGCCCCCTCTTCTTATTTTGGATAATGGATAATAACAATGTGATACAGTGAGATAAACCATAATTTATGGCCTGTTTTATCTATACTGAAGTGTTAACATGGAAATTGATAATGTGAGTTAAGTCTATTAACTATAAACATCAGTCGGTGGAAGTCAAGCACAATTGCCCTTTCTCTCTCTACCCCGCTTGTCCAAATAAACTCTAGCCGCCACTCAGCTCATCTAGGGCCACCTCCTGTCCTGGGCCATCACCCCCACCTCTCTCCTCATCTCAATGCTCCTCATCCATTCTTTGTATCTCCATCTCTCATTCCCTCTTCCACTCATCTCCTCATCTCCGTCCTTAACATTTATTTGCTCTTCCGATTTCTTCTCCCAGCTCTTCACTCTTCTTAATCCTTTTTAACCTCTTTATCACATGCTTATTATCGCCACATCCTCTCTGATTTCATTCCCTTTTAGGATTTGATTGAGACCAAAGATTTCCTTATTCAGTTGTAGCATTTTTTCATTTGAGATCTCGGCTAGATTCGAAATGGGAAAAGCCACCATGGTTGGGTTAAGGGCATGAGATGTTTATTGGGGTTTTCTACCTTGTAGGATTGAGGGATCGAGTTAGTTTAGTATGTTGCCATCTTGATCGATACTTCAGAGCTAGACCTGGTAGGATACTTGTGGATATCTCTCTACCCGCAGACTCGTGGTATGGTATGTCGTCTATATCTTACCCCTTGATAAGAGTTTGCAAAATTTGTTTATACCGAGTATGGCTATTTTATCTGTGTATCAAATTTATGCATTTAGTTTATTATACACATTATGAAGTTTTATATGATATGGGTTTGTCTCGACTATTGAATTTATGAGTATTGATGGAGCTTGTCGTGTTTGAGTTAATTGGTTAGTTTGGATTAATTGTGGACGGAGTGGTTGCCTTTAAAATTTTTGACATGATTGGTTCGTTTAGATCGGGTTTATTATTATGTTGGCACGCCGATGGAACTTTTTTTGATCCAGTCTGTATTGGATTCTCTAAGACCTTTTGTCTCTTTTGATCTGATGTTTAAATGACGTGCTTGACAATATTTCAGTGCTTCTTTTTCTTTTTTGATAGTTGGGACATTTTATATCGTTAGATAACGTTTTTTGATGTATTTTGAACAATTTGCAGGATAGATTATCATATGGGGTTTTATGAGTTATCGGGCTTCTTCCTTGTCTTTGTGGCTTTGTATTATTCTATTTTAGTTATCTTCTTGGAGCTTGTTCCAGGGACACTGAATTCTCTAGTTTCGTCCATTGTTTTAATAATAATGATCACGTTTATTTGAATGAAAAAAAAAACTATCAACATTAGTAATTACACACATTGCCAATCGTATATGGATTTGTAGCAATCTGATTTGTTTAAATCATGTTATCATTATTTGTTTATCTTTCTTTACTATTTGTTTCTCTTTCTTTGCTAAGGACATTATAAAACCCTAACCTACTTGGTTGGGTAGCTTAAAACAAATTTTATTTTATTTTAAAAAAAAATCAGTCATTACACACTGTTGCGAGTAAACGTAAATTCCATTTATTTCTTTGTTGACCGTTGAAGATGATCAACTAATGTAGAAGGTAATATTCTCTTTAGTAAATTTAAATAAATTTATTACCATTGGCTTGTTGAAATACATGATTTTGCATTATATTGAACTAATTTTGACCAAAACTCATTACCATTGGCTCTATGAAATACATGATTTTGCATTATATTAGATTCATTGTGGTCAAATCTCATTACCGTTGGCTGGTTATATACATGATTTTGCATTAAATTGCATTCATTTTGGTTAAAACTCGTTACGTGTAAGATTTTGCATTCTATAGAATTTTTCAAGTATAAAAAGGGAGCTCGAATTGTCATCTCCTTATCCCCAAAGCTCTTCAGTATTTGACAAATGGATCTACCAAAGTTGAGAGAAAAAAATAATTTACCCGTCAGGTACTTCAGACTTGTATCTATTATTGAAAGGTGAGAACTTGGATTTTCAAAAAGATCACCCTTTTAAAACGAGAAAGATATATTCTCTGGATGATAATTGTTTTCTCACTGTGTTCTTGTTTCATTTTACGGTTCTTTTCAACTTTGATCATCATTTAGTATTGTTGCATTCATCTGTGTTATGTGTCTGTTTAATGCAGTGTTTTAAATAGCGTTATCGCTACCGTAGCGTTTTTTCGAAAGAAACGCTAAAAGCGCAAATAGCGTTGCTACATAAGGCTTTGCGGTGTTTTTTTTTTTTTTTGCCTAAATACATATAAATATAGCATTAAATTCAAAATATCTAATAAAAATTAACTAAATATATATAAAAAATTGTAACTAATAATCATAAAATGATTATACTTGAGATGATAGAGTATTTACTTTGTTTGCAAGAGTTTTGGGGTTTGATTCTCTTTAAGCTCCAATAATTTCATTAAAATTTAATTTCATTAATTTTTTTTTTAACTGCACCCGCTATAGCGCAAATAGCGTAAATAGCGTTTTTCTATACAAATAGCATTTTAGCGTTGCATTTTTCTTTCAAAAACCACTATATCGCATAACGTTGCGCAACGTTGCGAGTTTTTTAAAACAGTGGTTTAATGATGATTAATTGATTATACATGTCTTGCTTTCCTGATATTTAGGGTCTCAGAAATTATGTAACCAAATTGAGAATATCAATGCTGCCATTATGTTTTAATTACCCACCTTTTCGCCGCGTGTACGTTCTAAGTTAAAAAATATCACTAATACCAGTGGTATAAGTGGACTTATTAGAGACTCTGAAGGTAAATTTGTTAAATCTTTTTACTCTCCTAGTCAAAATAATTCAAGTGTAGAGGCAGAAGCTAATGTTATTTTAATGGGAATCAAAATCACTAATTACAGCAAAGTCGTTATAGAGATTGACTCTCTTACCATGGTCAATATCTTAAGGACAGATTAGAATGGTCCATGGAATATACGACATACAATTAACAAGATTAAAAAGTTAATGAAAGTGGTACTTATCAGTGTGAATTCCTGGTGAGAGAAGTCAATTCTGCTGCAGATCTACTAGGAAATCTAGGTTTCATGTTAGATCTGAAGGTCCCTGATAATATAAGTGATTTCCCCGTCCAACTGAAAAGCATGGTGGACCTAGAGAGGAAGGAGATCCTCTACCTTCGTTATCGACATGAAAAAAATTAGAGAATAGATGATGGAGATCGATAGGTTTGGAGGTGGCTTTCTCTCTCTATCTCTGTATTTACGGTCAAAAAAGAGTTGTGTGAGCGAGGTGAAGGGTGGGCTAGATTTACGCTATAATTTATATCACTGGTCCCCAAGTTCACATGAGATTTCAAAATGACAGGTTTTTTTTTAATTTTTACAGTTCTAGTTTTGAATTTGCTATTTAAGCCTTGTAATTTCATTTTCAACACTCTCCATACTTGCTTTTCTTTTTGTGGGTTCCCCCCCCTTTTTTTTTTTATTTCTTCTCAATATAAATAAATACAAAATTGGGTTTTCCCCATTAATACTAAAAAAAAAGCTTAAAATGTTCATAAGAAAATGATAGTATAAGAGGTTTGTTCTCTGCCCTCTGCCAAATGTGCGTCCTTGTTCCTAGGTTTAGAGAGTCAAACCAAAACTTGTGTTTTTATACATGTAAATTATAAAACGTTGTTTCCTTCAAATACTTTGAACCTTTTCACTTGCTTTAAAAACCAAACAGATATTTTTATCTGCTAACCTTCATTTGCTGTGAAATCGTCCCATTTTTGTTACAATTGGTTAGGGTGAAATATCTTTCTGAGTTAGAGACAAAAGTCTATGTTGTCGGATATGTTAACATAGATAAGTAAAAATTTAAATCAAAAATAAAGAGAAAGCCGGATAAGTAAAAATTGTTCCAGAACTCAATTAGAGCTATGCGTTTATTAAAAAAAAAATCTGGTTTCAATTGCGACATCCTCGCCATGGTTTTCCAGATAACACTAATTAAATTATATTCGGTTGTACGTAGTTTCAGAAATTTTTTAGTTTCTCAAACTGTTAAGGGAGCAATGAGTTGATGGCTATCTAATATACTTCAAAATCTTTTCATGACCGTAAGGGTTGTTACTTTTAAAACTAATTATTGTTAATTTCCGAAAATAGAAAACTGGGTTTTCGAGATCGAAGCAATAATCATTTACTATCTAAAACTTAACGAATTTAAGTCTCAACCATTGATCATCAGTGAGGGCTGTGACTATGTCTTCCGTCATTTGGCGTGAAAATTAAAGTTTTTTCTCAAAAGTACTTGTTTAGGAAACGACAAAAACATGCTTCTTAACCACTTTTTATGTAGTTACAAACTAAAACTAAGATTCAAATGTGTCATCCTCTCATGCTAACATAGTTTTTCAGATACAAAAACCTTGGTTTAAACCTCAGGAAACATCATAACACAAATTTATCATATCTAAGTACATATATAGAAACTTTGCTTATCAAAAGTTGTTTGCATGTTGAAACAAGTTTTACCAACAAACATGCAAGTGATAACCTCAATCTTGATATTCATCACAGCAAGTTTTGAGATCTTAATTTAAAGTGAATGAACATTTTTTTAGCGATTTATTTAATTGATCTATGGATGATAATTTGTTTTCTCAACTTATTTTTGTTTCAGAAAATTTTTAAAACATGCAAGCAGTCATTTAGGGTCTAAATAGACATCTACACATAAATTAAACATAATAAACTGGTCTGTTTTAATTTGCGTAATAAAATTTCAATTTTCAATCTGTAAAGGAAAGCGGGCATTCAACAAAAGTAAAAATATTTATAAAAAATAAGACGTAGATGTAATTAACACTTCGGATGATTTAGATCCAGGCAAGAGTACGTATTATTCAAAATCAAATGCAAAAATAATAATTTTATTCAATCTGTTCACAAATGTATATTTTTTTATTAAGAAAAAGGAAGGAAAACTCATTTTGGGAAACATATATACAATTAACAGTTCGTAACTTGATATATACATATAAGCAACTGAAAGACTCGAGGACCAAGATTTTCAAAAAACTTGTAATTATTTTACAACTTGATATCTGGTTAGAATTCAAAGTTTATCACACAACTAACAAATCTTATACATGTATTGTAACATCCTAGACCCAAAAGGACGTCACACGGCCGAATAACACATGCGGCGGCACGTGCTAGATGAAGGCCTATAACTTAAAAGTAATTAAATAAATAATTTAGATTCTAAAATAGTAACTTCAAACATACATTCTTATTTCTGAATATCTCAACAAGTTAAAGTGAAATTCAAAATCTCGATAGCAACTTATTCAAATAAGGTCTTGTAATACTAAAGAAACAACATTCGAAATCATAATCTTAGAAGTTTATTAGCAGCGGAAATAAAGAAATCCTAGACGATCTGGCTGTTCCCGACTCACTCGATTTTAACTCTAGGTACCTGAAAACATTTAAAAAAAAAACGAGGGGTAAGCTAAAAATGCTTAGTGAATGGCAACCTTGCAATATAATATAGGGTCGAAAATAGATTTTATCATTTTATCATTTTCTTTCAAAAGCAGTACTTTTGTTTAATAAAATTCCCAAAGCACGAATAATAAAATTGTAATTTTTTTGGTGTGATCAATACGATAATATAAATTGAATATTAAGTCCGATTGGACTTGCCAATCTCCTAGGTGGATTCAGACTTCCTGAATCTCTTTTTCTTCGTTGGATTCAGCCTTCCTGAATTTCTTTTTATTCATTGGATTTGGACTTCCCAAATCTCTTTTATTCTATAAACTTAATCCCAAATATAAACCATAATGATCACAAAAATATAAACTCTTTAAAACTTTATACGTTTATCAACGTTTATAAAAAAAACTAATTCTTTCAAAACCTGCAACATGCAATTCAATATATACAAGTATAATTTTTATCTTTCGAAAATATAATTTGAGCCTGCAAACATTTGTTAGAAAATGCAATGAGATTTTTATAATAGCAAGTAAGAAAACCACACACCTTATTACGGATCCGAAAGAACCAACCTTACTATGAATGAGTTACTGCTAAGTCCTTTTATTAAAACTTCCTCTTGGAATAAAATTCTCTCCCAACTCTCTGTCTTCTATCGGGATATACATATATAATAACTATAATAGTGGTAACTGGAAAACTTATCCCTAAACTAGATTCATTTTCTAATATGTACTAGTGCTATAGTGATATAGTGATATAGTGTATAGATATATATTAGCAGAGAAAATAAATAGGTAGCTAGGAATTTTCATTACATGGACGTGTACATAGCATGGCTAGGAACTTAGAATATATATACTACCATAATTGTTAATTTATTAATTCGTTTTCAAACTCTTCCCTTCCTAAACCGTCTAATTCAATTCAATGGCTTTTATTGTATATTTGTTATAACATATATGAATACAAAATGTCAAAAGACCCTTTAACTGATAGAACGTATCCTTCCATAAATCTATATAGGTGTGAGCATAAATTCACCTATAAAAATAATAAAAGCTCACGTTGGTCACATAAAATTTTTCTAACTTGCATCATTAGTGCTAATAATACGACATTAACTTTCTATTAATAAATATGGCATTTCAATACATGATAAATACTAACTTGTAACTCTTTCCATAACGATGGTGTCATTAATACAATGTTATTTTATTAGAAATATTATTACAAGAACACATATGATTCAGAATTACTAATTATCAAACAAACGGACAACCTATCAAAACATGCTAATGTTTTTCCTTTTTGTTAAATGCTAAAAGTATTAGTAATTAAAGAAAAATAAAATACAGTACGGGATTTTACACTCTTTCCCACTTAAAGAAGTTTCGTCCCGAAACTTATCTGGAAAATCATTTACTTGCTAACCTCCACTTCTCATGTATCCCTAGTGTAAAATAAATAAATAATATAATAATAAATAAATAAATAAAATATCCTATTTACATACATAAAAGAAATGAATCCCCTGGCTATTTGAAAATTCTATTTCTAAATCACGTGCTTCCGTTGCACGCTTTCATAAAATAAAATGAGTAAATAAATATTAATGATTCTAATCTTGTATTCTTTTTCTAATTCTATGAAGCAATCATATGATCAAGGTAATCTAGTACAGAGTTCCAGCGGAACAATTCAATTGTCCAAGTAATGGTTTAAATATTAATCTATAGGCCATGATAATTACAACTATATTTCAAAGTGAGAAATTAGTTCCAAATTATTAATCGAACTTATTATTTCAATTTATAATTAACCACCCCAAATGCTTAGATACTTATATTAGTTAAATGAGAACCTATAATTCTGACCAAGTTCATTTCAATATAATTAATTCTAAACTTACAGCTTTTTTACAATTACTTAAGATACTAAGCAGCCTTCACTTTGTAAACATATAAATCTAAAATACGGTTATAACACTCTTCCCTACCTAAAAAAATAAGAAGTTTCGTCTTCGAAACTTACCTCAAACAAGTCGAGGGCAGTTAACCGCATTTCCCTTTTGAGCTTCTTTGTCTCCTTCTCTTCCTATCAAAGAAAACACCCTCCCTTTCTCTCCCGGCTTTCGACCTTCGTTCGAATTTCCACCATGAGCCTGAAACTTCGGACCTTGCTGTGGACCTCGAGAAGCTAATCTGCACTCATGTTGCAGATGGCCATTTCTTCCACAGTTGAAGCATTTACGAGGGTACCCGTCACATCGAAAGGAGTATGCGTGCTCACGACCACACTTAGGGCATGTTCTTTGGAATGGCTGTATCGATTCCCCATGAGTTTGATCAGAAAAGGCCTTCAACTTATTGGAGTTTCCTCCACCAGTATCGTCTCTATCCCTTTTAGTGCCTTGTTGTCGCACTTTCTCAATTTCCAATCCGTCCTCTGCTAGGGTATCCTTTCTGATAGTTTCGCCATAAGTTTGGGGTTCCAACATTTGCACCTTGCTTAGTATTTCAGGCCGTAAACCTCTCTGGAACATAAACATCCGGTCTTCTTCCTTAGCAACCTGATTTGGCGCAAAACGGGACAATTTAACAAACTTTGTTTCGTAATCAATCACTGACATGTTTCCTTGCTCGAGGCTGTGAAATTCCATCTGTTTCTTTCGCCGAATGTTTGCTGGATAGTACTTATCGTTGAAAAGTTCAAGGAACTTCTCCCAGGTAAGCTCGTTCGCTCTCCCTTCAAATTGTCGCTTAATCATACGCCACCAATTCTCCGCAGCACCTTGTAACTTGTACTCCGCAAATCTAAGCTTTTGCTCGCTTGAGCAGTCGAGTATAGTAAAAATCTTCTCAATCTTATTCAACCATAAATATGCCGCCACCGAATCATTTGGGTCACTCAGCTCTAGAGGATTTCCTTTAAGATATTTGTCGAATAAAGAACCTTTGTCTAGCGATATTGCTCCTGGCTCGAAAGTAGAGGCCGGTGCAGCTTGCGACATTAACTTAGTAAGAAGGCTCTGAAAGGCTTGTGCTACTCCATCATCTATCTCATGGGTTGACGAAGATGTAACGAGTGCTACCAGGATATATATTTTATCTATATACCCATCTATGATCTAACTATTTTTTTCATGTAGATCTATAGAATTGTTTATTGGGACAGTTAATGTTATTGAAGGGTTCAAATTTGGGGATATTCAAATGTTGGATTTTTTATTGATAGCTTACTTGTTTTACCGTATTTATTTACTAATATTTGTCCACTGTACACAAGAATGACCAACTTTTTTGGTCTGTTGTTGACGATTTATAAAAATAATGATGCATATTGTACTAAAGTAATAAATTAGAATGTGCAATATCGACATGTTGCCCGGTTGTAAACTGAAGTTCGTTTGAATAACTGTCTTCAGGGAGCAGTTTGTACTAACTTCTAACGTCACTTTGTTAATAATTAAAATTAATAACTATGGAATAAAAGGCAGGCGCGGAGCCGTTGGTGAATAGCGTTATCGTCGATTTTTTGAAAATGATTTTGATCAATATTTTTGTTGGATAAAGTGGCTAGTTTGTGTGGATCATTACCTTTTCGATACACAATAAATGGAAATGTTATAATCTTATGAAATTTTGTGTGTGTGTTTTGTTATGGAAATCGTGTCGAGTTGATCTTATGACATTATTTGACTATTATCAATTATCATTAATAAATATTTGTCTTATTTGGTAGTAGTTGATTTGAATTAAAACACTTTCTACTTTAAAATTTGTCTCATTTAAGACTCTTTGGGGGTTCTTTTTCATTTTAATTATTTCCATATTATTCACAATTTAATATAAATAAATGTATTTATTAGACTAGAAACTCGTTTAAAGGGAATAATCACTTATATCGAGTTATTTGTTTTGTAAGACATTATACATCATTCTATTATAATAAACGAATGCAAGTCAAATGAAACTGCCCAATTTAGATACTTTTTTTCTAAAAATACTCTTATACTTTTTTATTAATTACAATAATACCATACTCATATAAAAAAATATAAAAAGTAATAACTAATAAAACTATTTATCCCTTTTTAACAACCAAACATTCTTTTAAATCTTATCATCTTATACTATTTTTTTTTATATTATCTACATATCTCTCTTTAACAATCAAACATTCTTTTAAATCTTATCTTTTTATACTTTTTTTATTTATTGTCCACATATTTGCTATATTTTTTATATTTTAATTGTATTGCGCGTCACACATACAACGCATGGGGCACGATTACTAGTATTAGTATAAATTAGGACCGTTTTCTCCTTTTCGTTGTACTTAATCAGTTGAATTCTTTAGTTTTATTACTTTGTTAGAATTCTAAGTAGGGGTTTCTCCGATTTACTAAATCAGCTTTTTTTAAAAGAGTGCTTGTAAATGGAAAAGTACGATTCAAATCTCTATTTGAAGCTTTATAAACTTTATTTTCAACTTTTTACACGGATGAATTCTTAAAAAAGTTACGTCTTTAATATAACTTTCTTAAAAAAACGATTTAGTCTGTAAATATGATTACAATCTGGAACATAGATTAAGATCTTCGTTTTGTTCTGAATAAAAGGTTGAAACTATCGAGAATCACGTTTTGGTCTTCAAACAATATACGCTTATACATTCAATTTCACTAATTTAATTTTCCCGAAAAAAAAAAAGAAATCACTA
This sequence comes from Primula veris, assembly GCA_963682055.1. Lineage (NCBI taxonomy): Eukaryota > Viridiplantae > Streptophyta > Magnoliopsida > Ericales > Primulaceae > Primula > Primula veris. The sequence goes on along the minus strand of OY821750.1, from coordinate 27,669,912 downwards.
ATTTGCTAGACGAATGATGACGTAGAGATCATCTAACAGTTCATAGGTTTTGTAGCTTCACTTAGCTAACATTCTTGAATTCTTCAAGTGAAAACATTAACCCTTATTTGCAGCAGATTTTAATTACTGCGTATGTAATTTTCTGCTAATAAGCTAAATTCCATTTGGCTGACCAGCCTTTCATTTTGGTATATGAACCCAACTTCTTTTTCAGGCTTAAATAAGTCATTTTTCGTGTTCCAAAAACTACAAACAGATCGCTAGTTCCTCGCAAAAAGAGTATAACCAAGGAATTTATTGAACAGTTCAAATTCAATACATTTTACGTAAATTTTGAATTTCTTTTGGACAACATTAATAGAATCAATCCGTCGTACTACCGATACCTTGTAACAATCTAATGACATGCATGTTCTATCCGTACTTTATAACCAGTGATTTATGACCTCATAAATCCCAACAAAATGGGTGTGAAAAAAGTGAAAAGGCGAAAAAAAAGAGAGGAAATGTTGAAAGCAACAGTCCTTCAAAATGAAAAACAAGTGATTCCGTTGTTTAACGGTGGTTTTTAACCGTAGTTTCGGTATATGGGGATATTTATACAGGGGATTCAAATTCTAGAGTTGTGCATTCACATGCTCTTAAGTTTCATCTCCAAGTCATTCCCGATGAGAAGACATGTATAGACTAAGAATATAAACAAAATAAATGAAGAGTTTAGTGTATATAAAATTCTAAATAACATCCTGATTTGACATAGCCCAAGTAAGATTTTGGTGTATCAATTTTAGTCCATCTGTAACTCTCTGTATCAGCTACACATACCCTATGAGGCTGGTCATGCTTACTTCCAATCACAAGGAACTTGTCGAGTCAAGTCGCCACAAAACCAATTTCGTTCTGTAACATCCCGTATTTTCTTAGATGGTTTTATTTATGATTTAATCTATCCAAAAACGTTTTATACAATTTTTAGCCAAAAACCGAAACTCTTCCAAAAAACTTTATTTTTAAAACCTGTTACTAATTTTATAAATAAAAAGCACCCAATAGTTTTGTTTCTAAACATTTGTTATTTTTTAGCAGTAAAATAATATATTTGATTTTTAGTTAACTTTTATAACTTTGGGGACCAAATACTTTGCTTTCCCAAACTCTCTCAAAACAGTTTCTCAAAACACTTTTCAGCCACTTTCAAATAATAAAGAGAGAAAAGAGAGAGAATAGAGGTTCCAAAACCTAGGAAGAACAAGAAGAAGAAACCACCATTAGCGGGTTCTTACCGGAAGCATCTCCTCTACGCACTAAGCTAACGGGGGTTATCCATTGCGATTAGACGAGGATGTATGTTAGGGTTAGCTCTTGCATTTATTTTAAAGTTGGGGGTTATCCATTGCGAGTAGACGAGTGTGTATGTTAGGGTTAGGTCTTGCGTTTATTTTAAAGTTGGGGGTTTTCCTTTTATCTCAATTATGTTGATTAGGTGTTATTATAGTTTTTGATGAAATTGGTTAAATTATTGTTGAATAAAGATGAGTTGTAGTTTACGCATACAAGGTGTTTGTTAAAATGCCTGAATGAGATTTAATGTCGTTGGAGATGTTTGGCTAGTTGTGAATCTAGTACCTATGCTTATGTGTTTTGTTGAATGGCGTTAAAGTGACGTTTGAGAATCTTAGTATTTTGAGAATATGATATTTGAATGGTTTATTATTATTGACCGAGCACTTGTGATTTATTTTATTTGTTAGCAATGGTCTATGCCTCTTCCTATACCGGGGGTATAAGACGGTCGAGGGGTATAGGGAATGACTCGTCTTACGGACTGGGACGAGTGGCGTGAAGAGATCCAAGTACGCACTTTAAATTTTATTTGTTAGCAATGGTCTATGCCTCTTCCTATACCGGGGGCATAAAACGGCCGAGGGGTATAGGGAATGACCTACCTTACGGACTGGGGTATGTGGCGTGAGAGGTCCATGTGTGATTTATTTTATTTGTTAGCAATGGTCTATGCCTCTTCCTATACCGGGGGCATAAGACGGCCGAGCGGTATAAGGAATGACTCGTCTTACGGACTGGGGCGAGTGGCGTGAGAGGTACATGTTTGTATAGATATGTGTTGGAGTTACTTAATTTAATTCGTTGTACGATGTTATTATATTTCTTTTTATACGTTGTTATCGTAGTTGTTGTTTGTGAGTTCTTGCATTTATGGAATGGAGTGACGGTATCTTGTGTGGTGTTGTCCCGTCTATATATATGCGTGGGGCTCACCGTTACAGTTTTGTCTTTCAAGTAACACTTAGGTTGAGGCGTTTGGATAGAAGCATTAGCAAGGTAGCGCATGGGTTCGGGGCTCTTTGAATCGTTTTCTTTTACTTAGACTATTTTTTAAGTTGTAGCCTATGGGAAAATTACATTCGCTTGTTTTCTTTTTATATAACTTTGTTAAAACCATTTTGTCTTGTGGCCGCGTTTGGCAAACGTTTTTATTTCATTCGTATAAATTTTTCCTTTAGCTCACAAGTTGTTTTCCTTTAAAAGTTAAATTTTATAACAACAGATTCTTTTTTTTCCTTTGTTCAAAAAATCACGCCTTAATATCCGTGTCTTACTGATTTTGAGGTGTGACACGTTCATCCCATTTGGTAGTCTAACCAAGACACGCCATATAGCACCCTCATGTACACTCACATTGCCATCCTGACACCTATAAATCTTTTTATTATGCCGGTTGGTAACACACTTCGACAAAACCCCAAGTTTTTTTGTAAAACATTCTTCCACTGTGCCCCACTGCCACATGGCGACATCGAAAGCTTCTTTGCTTCTACAAATGCCATTGCTGTCCACCCGCTTATGGCATGGAACTTGCCATCTTGGAAGAATCCTGTGCATAAAATACGCCCAGTATTCATATTGTCAGGTAGATGAATCCATATATCTTCTTCTACATTATAGGCAAAGGCTTTCCTAGATATTTTCCCATCACAACTGCCACCAGCCACATACACAGTTCGATCATACTGACGCACACGCGAAGAAACATATAGATCCTGGCATGGGAGCCCCATGTGTAATATCCCAGACCCGATGGGTGTCACACGCCTGAATAACACGTGTGAGGCACGTGCTAAACAAACCCTAAATTTAAAATACTAATAAAATACACAAATAAAAAGACTAATTTCTAATTAAAAACCTTATAAATAAAAGCTCAGAATTTTAAACATTTAATTCTTACAATCTAAATTAATATATTAAAGCAGCGGGAAGATAGATACAAAATTCTAGGATGTCTGTTGGGTCCAAACTAACTCGATCTCAACACTATATACCTGAAAACATTATAAAAACGAGAGTTAAGATAAACGAGTTTAGTGAGTGATAAATCTTGTAATATATAAAAATGGTCTAAAATAAGTTTTAATCATTTCACTTGTTTAAAAAAAACCATCAACTTTAAATTTAAGAAAATTTTCTAAATGAATGATAGTAGAACACTTTCTTGAAAAAGAATATTGTAACAATCATTAAGTAAACAACTTTCAAAATAATCGATTGGACTACCCAATCTTTTTTGGCGGATTCAAACTTCCTGAATCTCTTTTAATTATTGGTATTCGGACTTCCCAAAATAAAATTCTCTCTTTTCGGACTTTCCGAAATAACATTCTCTCTCTTTTCGGATTTCCCGAAATAACATTCTCTCTCTTTTCGGACTTTTCGAAATAACATTCTCTCTCTTTTCGGACTTACCAAAATATCTCTATTTCTTTCGGATTTTCCGAATATCATAAAAGGACAGATAAAAAAAATAATAGAATTTCTTTTAAATAAATTAATTAATGTGCACAATATATATATATATATATATATATATATATATATATATATATAACTTTTTATATTCAAAAATATAATTTCAACTTGTCAAATATCTGTTAGAAAATGCATTAGAATTTTATAGTAGCAAGTAAAAAAAACCACTCACCTAATACGAATCTCGAAGAAGCGAAACATTTAACGATTACAATGGAGCTACTGTTAACCACACCGAATTGCATAACACCCAACTTGCTCTTTCCTCTCATACTATATCGTTTATGTCGTTACCTACTTATATATATATAATCTAGTCATTCTCACTATCTTCTATACATATATAATAATGTAGTAAGTAATGAGTATTAGGCTAATACCAGTGAAATTCCTATCCGCTGTTCTAGATGCAGTTTTGCAGTAAGGTTCCAAGTGGAGTTGGAACTACAGTTGGAACCAAGTGTATAAGGTTCCAAGTGAGGTTGGAACTGCAGTTGGAACCAAGTGTATTAATGGACAGAACTGTTTTAAAAATTAAATGTACTTGGAAATAATTCACACGCACATTTAACAACGGAGTTCACCTAACTAGGCTACGTCTCCGGGGCACTTACCCAGATTATGATATTATAAAAAGCTTACAATATATGACTCAAGTCTTAATGAAAAACTTAGACTCCCTCTAGGTTTTTCTGCCTATCACTATATTGCTCCTACTCTATAACTATCACTTATAAATCAATGGCATCCCACCATTGTTTTCTTTTTAAAGCTCACGTGTATTCTCTCTAGAAAAATAAGTTCTTTATAATTTAGAACACACACCTTTACAAGCTTAAGTTACTAAGTATATAAACAAGTAAAAACAATCTTCTATCTTCAATATCTTTTGATTGCTTTTGACTTGGTTGATTAGCTTCAATCTCTCCAAGTATCACGAGATTCTTCAGCATGGATTGACTCTAATCATCTTTGATTAATACCTGTTTAGTAACACACTTGAAAGTAGGAGTTAATCTTTTCCTTTTGAAAGGAAACATATAAAGATATGATCTCTTAAAGATAATATCTTTTCATAAACATATGAAACATTTAACTCCACATATCAATCAATCTTTAAACATATCTTTACTGAATATTATAAGGATCAAAAGATTGAAACAAGTGATAAGGACAAGCATAAGAATAGAGATATATATATTAAAAGGAAACATAACCTTATAAACTAATCTCTTTATATCTTTTATAAAACATCTTTCCTTAACACTTTGATATTCTCAATATACGCATATTAACCATGTTAAGACTATATGAGAATATATCCTACATACTTTAAAACAAATGATTTAACATTAAACAAGTAGTAATGTAGAATAATGAAACAAGACAGAATTCTGCTTCGCAGTAGGTTTGAACTCGTGGTTGCAACATTACTTGAAACCTGTCAACACAGGTTGTAACTTAGGTTGCAACTAGTACTTGAAACCTAATACTACTAACTTAGTAGGTTGTAACTTAGGTTGCAACTGGTACTTGGAACCTGTCAATCCTGTCTTAGTTCTTAATAACAGTTAGGATTTATTTAGTAAAAACCAATAGACAATAAACAATATTTAGACCAGAAATCTGGTCCTAACAATCTCCCCCTTTGTCATTGGTTTTGACAAATCAATTAAGTTTATAAATCATCCCAACCACCTGCAAATTCAATATCAGCACAGTCTTTAAATAGTATATTATCAATACTAAAGAGTCATCTGTTTAAGCTCCCCCTGTATGTTAGAATTGCAGGCACTTCATACGCACAGAATTTATCCATTCATAAGTTAAATTTAAAAGACATCAAAATGGAAATTGCAGAAATTTAAAGGCCAAAAACATGGCACAACTATGTCTTAGTACAGCAATTAAAAAAGTAATTAAAACCAGCAGCATTGAGTCTTGAAATTGAAAAAAATAAAAAAACATAAACTTCAACATAAACTTCACTCCCCCTATTTGTCAGCAACCATTGTAATTAGTCACTTGGAATATCACATTGTGGGGGTCTTTCTCTGAGAGGTTGGTCTCTAACTACCTCTTCATGTTTTTCTTCACTGCTTATAGAGAAACAATCATCACTATCACCATCATCCTCACTCTCAATAATATCCACCAGCAGCTTATTGATTTGATAATCATCAGCATCCAATTCAGCTCTCCTTTCTTGATTATAAGCCAACTTCTGGAGTAAGTACCACTTTACTCCTTTCTTCTTGTCTGAGGGAGCAGTAGATGTCTCTTCTTCTTTTTCTTTGCCCTTTTCTCCAGATATGTCATTGACATGCCCTTCTTTGAGCAGTTTTGCAGAGATATAAATAGCAGAGGGACAATCTGAGATTGGTTCTGTGGCTGTGCTAATAGGCTTGGATCCAGTCATAGGTAGGACTTGAGCCATAATCACCCCAGTGATTAGACAAGGAAAGGGGAGCAAAATTGAGGATGAGGTATCAGCACTGAATTCTTTAATCAAATTAAAAACATGAGTACCAAAATCAATTGGCAAAGAGGACATGATCCTATAGAGAAATATGGCCATTTCCTTATTGACTTTGGATGGCTGCTTAGTGGGATTCCAATTGAACCTAGCTATTTTGTGCAGCACAGATGCACACAAGGTGAGGGAGGAGGTTTTAATGGAGTGACCATCAAACCTATTGTTCTTGCCAGTTAGAATTAAAGCTAGTATTTCTAAGTCTGGTTCAACATTATCAACTTCAGTAGGACTAGGACAGCACAGATAATCATTGATCAACTTAGGGGTGAAATCCAGAGTCACACCCCTTAAAAACACTCTGCCATAGGCAGGATCACCCTTAACAAACACAGTATTACTAAGATTGGCATAGAATTCTTTAATTACAGCAGGGTAATAAGAATTAGGATAAGAAATAGTTCTATCTAGGCCAACAGCTGACAGCAGTTTCTCAATATGTACTTGAATATGTGGATAGCTAACTAGGTTAAGTCTTCTTTCACTGTGAATCTCCCTACCAGTAAAAGACCTAAACCTTCTATACGTGGTCCTACTCCAAAACCTAGGATCAGTCTCATGAAACTTAGACTTATAAGAGAAAACAGTTGGAGTTTGATGATCCTCTACAGTTTTCCTAGCTCTTTTCTTAGTGCGCTTTTTCTGAGATGAGGAAGTCTCACTTACCTTAGCTTTTGATCCTGGACTTGTTGGAGATTTATTCATGAAATCTCTTAGAGTGCAATCATCATCAATGTTCAGGTTGGGGTTTTTAGAAGGGTTTGATGACATGGTTGCAACTGGGGTTAGAACCTTACTTAGAACCTTGCAGTGGGTTTCTACAGCAGGCCTAGGGTTTTACAGAGGTGAGAGAGAGAGAGTTATTCTGTAAAAAGTAATTGATTTTGGATAGTAAAAAGATGTTTGTATAAATAGCAATAAAGACCATATCTTTTTGAAATTGGAAATAGATACATGCAAATCAATTAAGAGACAGATTTTGGCTTAAAAATAGGAAGTATTTTATCAACAGAATTTTGAAAAATAAATCATACTATGATCACGAAAAAGCAGTTGGCATTAAGATAAATTCAGCCAATTAAACAGATAAGCATTCCTTTTTCAAAACAGATTCATCCAATTTGAAAATTCAAAAATTGAAGCTTTAAGGAAATTTGACTTGATTCAAGATAAAGAACACTTAAACAGATATCTAACTTATAGGAGAACAAAAGAAACCTAGCAATTTACTCACGAAAATATGTTTATCAAAGAATAACTCTAATAAAGATTAAATTTTAGGAGATTAAATTGAGCAAATCCGTTTTTATTTCTACACAAAAACTAGTTTGATGACCTCAGCAAGGAAAGAGTATAAGTGATGTCAAAAAATAACAAGACTTTGTCTTGGCAGTTATAGAATAGACTGAGGTTTCAACTGATGTTACAACTGAGCTTGCAACCAGTATTTTTAACACGAGGTTTCAACTGATGTTGCAACTGAACTTCCAACCAACTATTGAGAGTGTGAGGTTTCAACTGATGTTGCAACTGAACTTGCAACCATCATAAAAAAAATTGCACTTTGTGCTTGCAACTCTATTACCAGAGAGGTTTTTGAAGGACAAGTTACCTCACATCTGTTTTTGAGGCACCAAAAAGCGGCTTTTTCAAGACAAAAACATCATAGCTCAAAATAAGACTTTAACCTTAGAAATAAAACTTATTAAAGGTACTCAATACAGACATATTTAGCAAAAGTATTCAATTAGATTGATAATGACATACCCCTATGTCACTTCTTAATGATTCAAACTTGTTTGTATCAAGGGGCTTTGTGAAAATATCTGCTAATTGTCTTTCAGTTGAAACATGTTCTAAAATTAAGCTCTTTTCTTCAACTAGTTCTCTAATAAAATGATGCCTTAGATCAATATGTTTGGTTCTGGAATGTTGAACTGGATTTTTAGCTAAATCTATAGCACTTTTGTTATCACAAAACAGAGTTAATATCTCTTGTTTAACATTATAATCAGTTAACATTTGTTTCATCCAAATAAGTTGAGTGCATCCACTTCCAGCTGCAACATATTCTGCCTCAGCAGTAGATAAAGATATGCAATTTTGCTTTTTACTGAACCAAGAAACAAGATTGTTTCCAAAATAAAAACAACCACCAGAAGTACTCTTTCTATCATCTATGTTACCTGCCCAATCTGCATCACAGTAGCCACTAAGAAAATGGTTTGTATCTTTAGAATACCATAGGCCTAGATGAGGTGTTCCTTTTACATACCTTAGAATTCTTTTAACAGCTAGAAGATGAGGTTCTAAAGGATTTGCTTGATATCTGGCACAAACTCCTACACTTAAGCAAAGGTCTGGTCTACTAGCAGTTAAATACAGCAAACTTCCAATCATGGATCTATAAAGACTGGGACAAACACTTTTTCCTTTATCATTTTTAGACAGTTTAAGAGTAGTACTCATAGGAGTTCTCTTTTCTTTACTCTCACTTAGACCAAACTTCTTAACAAGATTGTCTGCATACTTGCTTTGACATAGAAAAATCCCTTTCTCATTCTGTTTAACTTGCAATCCTAGAAAGTAAGTCAATTCACCTCCACCACTCATTTCAAATTCATTTTTCATATCAGAAATGAATTCTTCTATCCTATTAGTAGAAGATGAGCCAAACACAATGTCATCAACATATATTTGAGCAACAATTATATCCTTTGTAGTTTTCTTTGTAAACAGAGTTTTATCAACTCCCCCTCTTTTAAAACCTTTTTCAAGCAAAAACTTGGTTAATCTATCATGCCAAGCTCTAGGGGCTTGCTTAAGACCATACAAGGCCTTTTTCAGCAAATAAACATGTTCAGGAAAGTTAGGATCTTCAAATCCCTTAGGTTGACTGACATAAACCTCTTCATTAATCACACCATTAAGAAAAGCACTCTTTATGTCAAGTTGAAACAATTTAAAATCATACAGACATGCAAGAGATAGTAGCATTCTAATTGATTCAATTCTAGCTACAGGAGCAAAGGTTTCATCAAAGTCAATTCCCTCAATTTGTGTATACCCTTGAGCTACCAACCTAGCTTTATTCCTGATAATCACTCCATCCTCATCACTTTTATTTCTAAAAATCCATTTAGTCCCTATAACATTTTTATTAGAAGGTCTGGGTACTAAATTCCATACATCATTTCTCTCAAATTGGGCCAATTCATCCTGCATAGCTAAAATCCATTCACTATCTTCTAGAGCTTCTTTTATATTCTTAGGTTCTAACTGAGAGATATAACAAGCAAAGTGAACAACATTATTTCTTTTACCTCTGGTTTTCATACCTGAAGTAACTTCTCCTATGACATTGTCAAGAGAATGATTTTTCTGAGTCCTTACATAGCGAGGCCTGCTAGTTGACTGAGCATGAGAACTTTCTTCTTCTTCTTCAGATTCAACAGCATTTTGGGTTTCAACTGTGGTTCCAACCTCAGTTCCAACCTCAGTTGTAACCTCAGTTGCAACTGGACTTCCAACCACTCTGGGACTTCCAGTTTGTTGTGTTTCTTCTTTCTCTTTTTCTGTAGTCTCAGCCTGTTTATCATCACCTGTAATCTCATCAACAGTTTTTAGGTCATCAAATAACACATTATAAGATTCCATAACACAGTTTGTTCTTTGATTGAAGACTCTAAATGCTCTACTATTCTGAGCATAACCAAGAAAAATCCCTTTATCACTTTTAGAGTCAAATTTACCAAGATGCTCTCTATCTCTGAGAATATAGCAAACACATCCAAAAACTTGAAAATACTTTACATTGGGTTTTCTACCTTTCCATATTTCATAAGCTGTCATGGAAGTACCTTTAGTAATATAAACTCTATTAACTATATGACAGGCAGTATTAACAGCTTCAGCCCAAAATCTATTGGCAAGTTTCTTAGAGTTAAGCATTACTCTAGCCATTTCCTGAATGGTTCTATTTTTCCTTTCAACTATGCCATTTTGCTGAGGAGTCTTTGGAGCAGAGAACTCATGACATATTCCTAAGGAGTTGCAGAATTCTTTAAACCTGATATTTTCAAATTCAGTTCCATGATCACTTCTAATCCTAGCAATATTACCACTAGTGGAACCTTTTTCAAGTTGCAGTTTTAAGCACAGAGTTTTAAGCATTACTCTTTTTCAGCTTTTTCAAACACATAGCAACTGTTGGTTGATCTAACTCCAGTCATGATTAAATCATTGTTAAGATTAGTAATTAGACACCTTTCTTTGTCAAATTTAACAGTCATTTCATTATCACAGAGTTGACTGATACTAATAAGATTAGCTTTTAGACTATCTACAAGAAAAACATCCTCAATATCAGGCATTCCAGGTTTGTTTAAGGTACCTTTATCAGTAATTTTACCTGTATCTCCACCTCCAAACACAACAGTGTTACCTGTAAGAATGGTGACATTTTTTAGGAGGCTTGCAGTACCTGTCATATGCTTAGAGCATCCACTGTCAAAATACCAATCATTAGAAGTAACAGCATTCAAAGAGTTAATAACAGCTTTGTTGTTAGCAACTAAAGTTGCTTTTTCTTTAACTTTCCAAACCCATTTCAAATTTTTATTTACAGAAGCCAACCAGGTTTTCTGGGAAATATACCTTATGTTTCTTTTTAAATAACACTGGATTTCAGAATGACCAGGTTTTTTACAGAAATTGCACAACTTCAACCTAAAGTTATTCAGTTTGTTCATGGTTGCAACTTTGGTTGTAACTGAGCTTCCAACCTTCTTTACATAAACCTGAGTTTTATTCCTGGTTGCAACTTTGGTTGCAACTGAGCTTCTAACCTTGTGATCAAAATCATGAGTTTTAGCTTTAGTAACAGCTTCAATAAAAGTAGTTTTTCCTGTACTCTTACCACCATAGTAACCTAGACCACTGATATCTTTGGATCCTCTAGAATATGACAGCATGTCATCTAATTTATCTGAAGCAGAAACATTCAGCAATTTTATTATCTTTTTAGTTTCAGTAAGTTCAGCCAGTTGTAATTTAAGCTTCTCAGTAAGATTTTTAACCTCATCCTTTAGATCAACATTCAGCTTGCTTATGATCAAGGATTGTTTACTCAGACATTTATACTTTTCATACAGAACAAGGTATTGCTTAGTAATGTTTTCATCAGAAGGTTCTTCCTCATCACTGCTATATGTTTCACAGGCAGTTGTAACTGGGGTTGAAACCTGCTCACAGTCACTTTCATAAGCAGGTTCTTTTTCAGTGATTATTCCCATGAAATTAACAAAATTTGAACCATCCTCTTCATCACTGTTACTCTCAGAATCACTATCACTATGAGTGGTTATATAAGCATTTTTGTTTCTTTTTAAAGTGTTTGCACACTCAGCCTGAATATGACCAAAACCTCTACATTCTCTACACTGAATCTCTTTAGATTTGTATTCTTTGTTATCCTTTTCTTTGGAATTCCACTTTCCTGTAGAGTTATTATTGAACCTAGACTCTGTCTTAAACTGGTTATCCTTTTTCTGAAAGTTTTTAGATGAACCAGTATCATCCTCCTTTTTCTTATAAAACTTCTTGTACACCTTTTTTGCAAAGAAAGCTAGTTGTTCTTCATCACTCATTTTATCATAGGCATTAGATTCATATTTCTTAGCTTGAAATGCTATTCCCTTTTCTGGTCTTTTATGCTTGAAGAATTTCAGTTCATGTGTACTTAGATTTCCTATGAGTTCTTCAAGTTTCAGATTATCTAAGTCAGTTGATTCTTCAATAGCTGTGACCTTAATTTCAAACCTTTCTGGGAGTGACCTAAGAGTTTTCCTAACAAGTTTAGCATCACTGTATTTTTCACCTAATGTTCCAGCTTGATGAGCAATGTGGCAGATTCTACCATTAAATTGTTCAATGTTTTCATCTTCCTCCATTCTTAAGTTCTCAAATTGGGTAGTTAACTGTTGAAGTTTGAAAGCTTTTACTTTAGTGGTTCCTTCAAAAGTAACTTGCAAAATATCCCATGCTTCTTTAGCTGTTTCACAATGAGAGGTATACCTGAATACGCTGAGAGTTACACCAGCAAAAATCAAGTTTATGGCTGTTGAGTTGGCACTTGATTTTCTGTCTTCTTCAGCAGACCATCTGTCTTCAGGTAAGAGAATCAGTTCTCCTTCATTATCCATGGTAGTTGGAGCCTCCCATCCATACATAACAGTCTTCCATGCATGTTCATTCTGCTGTTTGATGAAAGACCTCATTCTAATTTTCCATACTCCATAGTTTACTCCTCCTTCAAGCAATGGAGGTTTGTTGAAGGCGTTTCCTTCCCTCATTAAGTCCATTGTTACTAGAACACAGGATCCACACTAAGTAAGATCTAGTGTGAAGCTCTGATACCAATTGAAATTCCTATCCGCTGTTCTAGATGCAGTTTTGCAGTAAGGTTCCAAGTGGAGTTGGAACTACAGTTGGAACCAAGTGTATAAGGTTCCAAGTGAGGTTGGAACTGCAGTTGGAACCAAGTGTATTAATGGACAGAACTGTTTTAAAAATTAAATGTACTTGGAAATAATTCACACGCACATTTAACAACGGAGTTCACCTAACTAGGCTACGTCTCCGGGGCACTTACCCAGATTATGATATTATAAAAAGCTTACAATATATGACTCAAGTCTTAATGAAAAACTTAGACTCCCTCTAGGTTTTTCTGCCTATCACTATATTGCTCCTACTCTATAACTATCACTTATAAATCAATGGCATCCCACCATTGTTTTCTTTTTAAAGCTCACGTGTATTCTCTCTAGAAAAATAAGTTCTTTATAATTTAGAACACACACCTTTACAAGCTTAAGTTACTAAGTATATAAACAAGTAAAAACAATCTTCTATCTTCAATATCTTTTGATTGCTTTTGACTTGGTTGATTAGCTTCAATCTCTCCAAGTATCACGAGATTCTTCAGCATGGATTGACTCTAATCATCTTTGATTAATACCTGTTTAGTAACACACTTGAAAGTAGGAGTTAATCTTTTCCTTTTGAAAGGAAACATATAAAGATATGATCTCTTAAAGATAATATCTTTTCATAAACATATGAAACATTTAACTCCACATATCAATCAATCTTTAAACATATCTTTACTGAATATTATAAGGATCAAAAGATTGAAACAAGTGATAAGGACAAGCATAAGAATAGAGATATATATATTAAAAGGAAACATAACCTTATAAACTAATCTCTTTATATCTTTTATAAAACATCTTTCCTTAACACTTTGATATTCTCAATATACGCATATTAACCATGTTAAGACTATATGAGAATATATCCTACATACTTTAAAACAAATGATTTAACATTAAACAAGTAGTAATGTAGAATAATGAAACAAGACAGAATTCTGCTTCGCAGTAGGTTTGAACTCGTGGTTGCAACTGAGGTTGCAACATTACTTGAAACCTGTCAACACAGGTTGTAACTTAGGTTGCAACTAGTACTTGAAACCTAATACTACTAACTTAGTAGGTTGTAACTTAGGTTGCAACTGGTACTTGGAACCTGTCAATCCTGTCTTAGTTCTTAATAACAGTTAGGATTTATTTAGTAAAAACCAATAGACAATAAACAATATTTAGACCAGAAATCTGGTCCTAACAACCAGGAAGGTAAAATGCCTCCCATTCTCCATTTACGTGAGTGTATTTATATCCAGAGTAAAGAAAACTTTTAAATACTAATAGCAATATAAACTAACGTGTATTTAGTTAAGGCATACAAATTAAAACCTTCATAGTGACTTTTTTCATTACCGTATGTTTGTAACTTGCTATAGTAAATGTGGCATTTCAATATACTAAAATTTAGGAATGATTACAAACGTGTATATGTGACTCTATAGGTAGCCAAATACGTGTATATCGTTGATGGATAAGTATGTAAATGTAACTCTCCTGTGACTTTTATACACTTAATTATACAAAAGTAAATAATGCTAATACCGTATTTGCACTCTCCGTCATTTTATATTAGCTCGTTTTACATTAGTTATCTATTACTAAGCCTATAATAAGGTTTACGTTACTAACTCATTATTTTCTGACTTTTCGGTTCTACATAATCTAAATTCCTTTAAATCAATTACTTCCTTACTACTTAATCCGTGAACCTACTTATTCCTATTTACTTAACAACCTCCTCTTTTCAATTCAAAACAAAATAATCATAAAGTACAATTAAACATTAGAAATAAATACACCTAAAATAAAATAAATTACCGTATTTTACACCATGTCTCCACGTCATAGATAAGAAGTTGTAAATAAAACACATGATCAGGCTTCCCTCCCGCCAATAATACCACCAACTTTGACCCTACAGGGAGCAAGTTAGTATACTCAAGTAAAAGCTCGGGAAAACCTGGAATTGGGGGTAAATCTGACCATTCTCTTGTTTCTGGTTCATAAGATGCTAGCTTAAATTCACTTTGGGTACCGAATGATATATGATCCCTTCTAAAAGTGTGCATAACGACAATGATAATCTGGCTTAACCCAATGGCTTTTCGACGGTGGATAAAATCGGGCCTTTCGATCTCGGCCTTCCAGCCAAGACTTACCAGCCTTGATTACCAGACTTTTTGAAGGTATGCGGCGTACGCATTCTATAGCAAGGTCGTTTGGAAGTCCTGGTATGAGATCCATTGGAAATTTACGTGACTTTTAATATTTAGAAAAATAAAAGTGTTTAGGGATATAAGGGTAAATGTGTGTTTTATTATGATTTGAGGTTTACGTATATCTTGAAGAAATAATTTTTAATAACAAATAGTTTTTTAGAATACCAATCCTAGTGAAACACAACTAATAACTAAGGAATATGGAAGTAGATATTTTTCTTTTGCTAAAGGGTAATTAATTAGATGATTTGAAATACACTATTTCCTACTTATGCCTAACAAAATTAGTGTAAACAAGTGTTCTGGGAAGATCGCCAGTTATTTGTTTCAAAATATATGCTCCCGTCATTCCCCCAAATAAATATATTTGGAGAAGATTATGGGTAACAATTAAAAGATTAAAGCTGTGTAAATATCCAATTTATTGCCTCATTAACAACTTACCCTGTCTCGTTAGCTAGCTCGCCACACATATATATGTTATTTACTCATTATCTAAAATTATTCTAAAGGTTACTCTAAAGTTGTTGTATGTACCAATTTTATACTATATGACATTACTTCTAAAACTCCCTCATAATTCATAGCCTTACTTTTTTCTTTTGGAACTTTACAATATATGTTGTGATTCTGGCCTGCTGTTGCAAACATTACGTATTTTTGCGGGGATATGTTTCTTATTGCGCATTCGAGACAACGAAGTAAATTTGGTTACATGTTCATCGGAACCAAATTGATATGAACCTATTGAAATAATACATTTCATTGTGAAAATTCCCCTCAAAATTAAACTGAAATGTGTCAAACAAAATTGAAAAGAGTCGTGTTGCTATTTATACCCCAAAAAAACCTACCTAAAATTTATATCCAGTCACCCTCATACAAACACTAATGGTGATAGTATGCTTAGGGCTGGGGAAAATTCCTAAATCACGACCCGTGTCTCGATCCGCACCCGACCTGAAATTTTCCGATCCGAAAAGAGTTCCGACCCGAAAACATCGGCTTTTTCCTCGACCCGATAAATTTCGTGATCGGGTGGCAATTTTGATTTCGCCGTATGTCCCGAACTAACCCAAATTTTTAATTAACCTTTTATTTTATTTTATATAACATGATCTTTTTTATTTCAACACAAAAAATGTAAGTTAATTTATATCAAATGGAGGTAATGAAGATTGAACTTTGTACGTGTAACATGTAATGTAATAACTCTATCCTACAACCATTTTTGTTTCATAAATCAGTAATATTTAGATAAGTATAATATAGATTTGTAATTTTGAATATATAAGACTATTAAAATAAAAAATTTATTTAAAGTAAAAGTTATATTGTTAATTCACAAAAGATAAATAATTAAGGATTGATCCATGAAAATAAAACTATTTAATGATTAGTCACCCTATAAAATTTAATTAATGATTGGTCCATTATTTGTAAAACTAATTAAGAATTGGTCACTCATCTAATTATCCAATAAAAATAAAACTAAAATGAAAAAAATAGGGAAAACGAAAAAAATAAAATCAGAAAAATCAGAAAAAAATTAAAAAAATACCAAAATACCAAAAAAAACTTTAAAAAGGTCGGGAACCAGAAAAAACCCCGAAAAAATGTTAAAAAACCATGAAATTTCCAAAAATCAGAAATAAAAAAAATTGATTTTTTTTTCAAAAAACGGAACCTGAAAAAACCCAAAATTGTTAAAAAAAATTTTAAAAAAAAACCCTAAAAATTTAAAACATTCAAAATCAAAAGACAATGAAAAAACGTTCAAATGAGTCGCAAAACCTGAAAAAAACCTGAAGAATGGTAAAAAAAATAATTTAAAATACAAAAAAAAATTCCAAAATCACAAAAAAAATGAAAAAACGTTCAAAAAAGTTGAGAACCCGAAAAATGGTAAAAATTTAAAAAAAACCAAGAAAAATTCAAAATCACAAAAAAAATTAAAATACGTTCAAAAAGGGCGGGAATCCGACAAAATAGTGAAAAATGGTTAAAAAAAATAAAAAAATCAAGAAAAATGAAAAAAAGTTCGAAAAAGCCGAAAAGTCCAAAAAATATTAAAAACTTTAAAATAACTTGCAATTGTTTTCAAATGACTCAAAATGACTTGAAAATGACTCATACTGTTTTTAAAATAATTCGAGCTGATTTTTAAAATGACTCAAATTATTTTTTAACTTACTGAAAATGACTCATGCTGCTTTTCAAATGATTTAAATATGACTCAGACTGTTTTTAAAATGACTCAAACTGTTTTTAAAATTACTTAAAATGACTCAGACTGTTTTTAGAATGACTTAAAATGATTTAGACTATTTTTAAAATAACTTAGACTGTTTTTAAAATGAATCAAAATATTTTTAAAATGACTCATACTGTTTTATAAAATGACTCGAAATAAGTCAGACTGTTTTTAAAATTACTCACATTGTTTCTAAATTAACCAGACTATTTTTAAAATGACTGAAAATGACTCAAACTGTTTTTAAAATGACTGAAAATGACTCAGATTGTTTATAAAATGATTGAGAGACTTTTGGATATTCTGAATACGTTTGGTTTTGTATTATGTATTTTTACTTATCCACTTGGAATCTATTCTTGAGACACATGCTCTCTATATTTTTACCGTTATTTACAATAATATTAATGAGCTTTTACATAAAAATAAATATGGTTTTACAGATTTTTTACTATCAATGTAAACAAATATGGGTCTTGATTCATATACTATCAGACTAAATTTTATAATCACACGTGTATCAAGATTATCATGCAATAGTATATTAGTACTCATATATTACGTGATCAATTACATGCAACATATAACAATTAGGGGATCTTGTAATATGTATATGTTATATACGTCGTATCTTTTCATATATTACGCATGCATATGCTGGACAAATACTACTACAAAATGATATCATAATACAACAGGGTGATTTAGTAATTGTAATAGTGGTGATTACTCATATATTACTATGTAACTTTATATACCAATCAAATATCATGTAGCTAACAAGATCAGTAGCATATATATACAATTCTCTCATGCATGCGCAGCAATATCACATATGCAAATATGACGATAACATGCAATCCTGATTAATGATAATTATTAATACATGTACTGGACTACTACTACTACAAACTAATTTGTTCGCAATATCTCTGTATGTCACTTGAGATTTAATACGGTGTAAACAAGTGTTCTGTGAAGACGTTCCCAGTTATTTTTTTCGAAATACTCGTGAAACCAAAACTTAACTATAATGTAAATACTAAATACCCAATTGCTTGCCTCAATAACAAGTTACCCTTTGTCGTTCTACAAGAACAACTCGCCACGCATATATGTCGGCCTAAACTCAAGTTGTTGTGACCCTTAACTCCCTTTGACCAAGTTGTTAGAGGTTACTGTTTGAAAATTAAACAAATAAGCCAAATTAGGGGTAATATATATAGTTGGTGGCAGGGGAAAGCTAAGTGGGGACGATCGGGTGCCACGGCACCCCCCATAATTTTAGAAATCCCAAGTGACGCAATTTTTTTTTAGTACAATTTCTTTTTAGGTGTAGATTTGGCACCCCCCATAAAAATATGTTACTTGTACATATATTTATAGCTAATGTTTGAACCCAAAACACAATAATTAAATTTGGGCTGAAAGACCCAATTATATTTTTCTTTGATATTGGACTCTTTAAGATTTAATTAAAAAAAATAACATCAACAACACTTCTCTTCGTGCGTGTCAGCGTGTGTATCAAAATAAAAAACAAAGTTGAAAAAAGAAAAACTCCACTCCTCTGTGCTGCTGTGCACCGCATTGATTGGAGTTAGATTTAATTAAAAAAACATCAACAATTCTATCCTTCTGGCTCGGCAAGGTATACTCTTCTATTTATTTTTTCCTTTAATATGCTTCTTTTTATTATATGTATTGATGTTATGTTGCACCATAGGTGTTTGATTAAAGTACTCAAAGGGAAAAAAAAAAAAACTATTAACTCTTAGAGTTTTAATCTGCAGATCTGGCATCGCTAATATTTTTATCGAGTATAAAATGGGAAAGACACCTAAAATAAATTCGTTATTTAAGAGAGCTAATGTTTCTCCGACGGAAGAGAATGTTGGTAGTAGTGTTGATCACGTGACAATCGATACGCCTAGTCCTCCAACAAAAATTCAAAGAATCGACACAGTAGAATTTGATATTAATTCGCTAGAGCGTGATCCTGGATTACGTAGAAAAATTTGGGAGTATCCTGTTAATAGGCGTGACGAAGTTCGTAGGGCGTACATAACTCTACATGGTCCAAATCGTCCCGATTTAGGAAAAAAATATCCGTATACTCTTGCATCCGCCAAGGCTCGTCCTCGAGGATTTCAAGCTCCGTGGTTTGCTTTATTTTCGTGGTTGGAATATTCAGTGGCCAAGAACAAGGCTTTCTGTTTTCCTTGTTTCCTTTTTGCGCCTCCGGATGGGTCTAGTTTTGCAGGACATAGTGCATTTGTTGTTGAAGGTTTTGATGGTTGGAGGAAGGTCAATAGCGGGAAAACTTGTTCTTTTCGTTTGCATGAAGGTGTTAATTCCGACTTGTCATCGAACCGCTGAACATAAATGGAAGGAAATACAAAACCCAACTCAAAATATTGAAAGAGTGATTGTAAAATTTTCTGCCGAACAAGTTTTTAACAATCGCATTCGCTTAAAAATTTCTATTGACTTGGTTCGAAGATTGGCCTTTCAAGCTATGCCTTTCAGGTATCATGTTAGTTATTTGCAATAATTTTTGTGTTTATGCTTTGGTATTTGTTCAACAACACTTAAATGGGGTATATAGATTATGGGTGAGTATGAAAAATTATTATTTTAAGTTGCTTTTTTTTTGGTATATTTTGGCACCCCGCATTTACACATCCTGGCTTCGCCCCTGGTTGGTGGTGATAAAAATTACTCACCCTTCCATTTGTCTTCTACTTTGCTTTTCATTTTGGATTTTTCACTAGTTTTGCCTTTTTTTGACTTTTGGAGTTTTCACTTTTTAACTCCTAATTTAAAAAGCTCAACAACCTCCTAAGCTATAATTAATTCCGTAAAGACTTTTTTTTGCCTGGTTATATATGTAAACTAGATCAGTAAACCATTCAAAAGAAAGACTTGTTTGGCTGCGGCATTTAGGCAAAATAAGCTTCCTTTATTTGAAAATAAGAGAAAACGGATCCATTCAAATCTACCAATTTTAAGCTTGAGCAAGTTGTAAACCTTGCCAGTCAAACAAATCCAAATGAGCAAGAATAACATATAGTGGGAGAACAAGAAAAAATTAATTGATAGCTGATCGATCGGATATTGTAGCATTTTTGGAGTTGAGATTGGATGATCTTAATGTAATTGAATAACCTATTATAGATGCCTTCAATTTAGTTACAAACTCCCTCAATACGGATGAATAAAACTATCCAAAATATATGAAATTGGTGACCTAGACCTATCCAACTCCAAGATTTCTACTGAAAAAATAAAATCCAATTCAAGTAAACATAATAAAATCACCACATCTGCATCAAATTTGTTATATTATAAAAAGGAAAAAATACTTTTATTACACCAAACTATGTTACTGTTAACGATTTGATTACCCACCTTTCAATTTCTCAATTTGGTTATCACATTATAAAAAAGTTTTCAATTTAGCTACCACCGTTTAAATTAATTACTGAATCATGTCACGTGATAGCACGTGCTTGAGAAACTTGAACGTGAGAGGGTAATTTTGTCATTCTGCATCAAAATATATCATTCTAAAAAAACGTTTTCACTCAATTTCACAAATAACAAAAATTAACACATAGTTCAAATTTGGGTATGCAAATCATTAACATCACATAGTTTGTTATACTAAACGTATTTTACCCCTATAATAAAACAAATATGACGCGACAATCTTCCAACCTCACTTCATAGATCAAGTACAAAGAGAGTTAGGTATTCTGCTTTAAAAGTTAAAACCATACCTCCATTAGTGTATTTTGTACAAAGAGTAAAATCTCACAATTAACAAACACTCTAGAGAGCATTTCTTTTAATTAAACATGGTTATGTATAGGGGTAACATCAGTTTAGTATCCTGAGTTTTGGGTCATATTTACTTAAGTGACCTGACTTTCAAAAATATTGAATTTGTGACTCAGGTTTCACATATACTTTGATTTAGGCTCTGTTTGTTTTGTTGTAAAATTGGGGTAAACAAACATTTACGGGTAAAATAGATTTTCCGGGTGATTGGTTTAACGTAAAACATTTTTTTTGGAAAAACTTTTCCCACATATCCAGTAAAATAGGGGGAAACGATTACCCCGCAAATAAAGTTGTAAACGGTTTACGGAGCCTCTCTCTATATTCTTTCTAATACTAGTATTATAACTATTATTACTTATAGGTCTATTCTTTCAAAATTATTTAATAATTAGTCTAATTCTATCTACTAACCAATAAAAAAAAGAAAAAAACACGAAAAATTCTAAAAAATAACACAAATGGAAAAAAATTAAAAAAAAATCCGAAAAATCTAAAAAACCCAAGAAAATTTGGAAAAGCTAAAATCTAATTAACCCATAAAAATATAAATAAATAGGAAAAAATCTAAAAAATAACAAAAAAATGGAAAAAATAAAAAAAAAAATTCCGAAAAATCTAAAAAACCCAAGAAAATTTGAAAAAGCTAAAATCTAATTAACCAATAAAAATATAAATAAATAGGAAAAAATCTAAAAAATAACAAAAAAATGGAAAATATAAAACAAAAAATTCTGAAAAATCTAAAAAACCCAAGAAAATTTGAAAAAGCTAAAATCTAATTAACCAATAAAAATATAAATAAATAGGAAAAAATCTAAAAAATAACAAAAAAATGGAAAAAATAAAACAAAAAATTCCGAAAAATCTAAAAAACCCAAAAAAATTTGAAAAAGCTAAAGAAAGTCAATAATATCTTCTATACTTATAATTTTATGAGTTTATATATTGAAAAATTATAAGTTATTATAAGTGACGTATATGAAATAAAATATGTGTTTAGGTTAAGTTTCCTATACATGTTGACGAAGTTCCTTTCAGAAAAGTAGACGAACTTTTAGCTTTTTTCCCGTCAAAAGAATTGTGATTTTAATCACTAATGTTTTTAAACTTTCACGAACTTATTCATTTTTGTGACTTTTAGTTAATTTTTATGACTTTTAGTTAATTTTTGATGTTTTTCATCTTAAAATATTTTGTTTAAAGTATGAACAATGTTTATTTATTTATGCATCGAATTTGTCTAATTTAAATAACTAATAGATTTTTGAATTTCAATAGAATTCTCATGGGAAACCTTTGACGCACCAAACACCCGTAAATAAAATGCAAACAAAAGTTTGCACCGTAAAACTTTACCCGAAAAATATTTTCCCTCCGTAAATATTTTACTACGAAACAAACAGAGCCTTAGTGGTCTTTTTAACTTCACAACTTTTAAACAACTGTAATACAGCCCACTTAGTTTAAAAATTAATAAAATAGACACTGATTTGTTGAAAATGACAAAAATCACTCTTTAATTTTATAATTTTTATAAAAGACACGTTTTCCAATAAGCAAACTTTTCTTTATAGTAAATAAAATTTTAGACATAATTTTTATTCTTTTCACAAAGGTTTTAATCTGTAAAAAAATTGTTTTAATCAGTAAAAATTACACTACATCCGTAAATAATTTTTGATAATTAAAGACAAGTGTACGGATAAATATTAAAAATTGTCTGGTAAATTACAGAAAATTATTAAAGAAAATTACACGGAGTTATCCCATATAAAATTTTACGTTCCCATGACTTTAACATGGAGTTATACTATTTTTTGGTAACAAAAATATTCACAAAAAGACAAATTGGCACTTTTTTCAGACTATCAAATAATCAAGATACGCGTAGTGTAATTTTCTTTAATATTAATTAGTAAAATTTTCTTTAATTACCAAAAATTATTTACGGATGTAGTGTAATTTTTGCGGATTAAAACAAATTTTTTACGGATTAAAACCTTTTTGAAAAGAAAAGAAACTAAATGCAGTGTTTATTTTGTACGAAAAATTGTATTCAAAGTCGTTTTTTTTTTTTTTCAAAAATTATGTCTAAAATTGTATTTATTATGAAAAAAAGTTATCTTATTGAAAAATGTGTCTTTTACAAAAATTGTAAAATTAAAGAGTTAATTTTTTCATTTTCAACAAATCGGTGTCTAATTTATTAATTTTTAAACTATGTAGGTTGTATTAATTACAATTGCTTAAAACATGTAAAGGTAAGTAGACCACTAAATTAATTAAAGTATATGTGAAATCTGGATCACCAGTTTAATATTTTTGAAAATCAGGTCACTTAAGTAAATATAACTCAAAACTCAGGAAACTAAAGTAGTATTATCCCGTTATATACATGAGGATATATTTTTGGACCTTTATCGCGCATAACTGCAATGATGTCAGCAATTTTACAAATATAGGACCCCATGAATCACGATTATAACATCACGTAGGTTACAGGTGTGCGTATCGATCTATAACAAATAACACGTAAGCTGTACACAAAATTATGATAATTTTTCCAAAGGAACACTACAAGAAACTAGAGTTTTGGGGACTAAAATTTAGGAATGATTTCTTAATCGGTCATTAAATGATACTTTTAGGAACTAAAATAATTTTTTAGTTCCTAAATAGATATAAATTGATCCTTAAAAACATAAAAATTGGTTCTTAAAAACAATTTGATACCCACAAAGGGGACATAATTATTTAGTTCTAATTAAAACATATTTTGGGACTAAATAATTCTGTCCCCTTTTGTTGGTACCGAATTGTTTTTAAGGGCTAAAACTTTATGTTTTTGTCGCCAAATATATCTATTTAGGGAATAAAAAATTATTTTAGGGACTAAATGTACAAACAACATCCTCTCTCAAATTGGCCTAAGTAACACCGTGATGTATCCATTCTCTTCCATATGTAAGTACTCTTGGTATCCAAATTCCAATACACATATATATTAACTAGTAATAGTAACCCACACGTTACGCGTGAGACATGTAGTGGAATAAATATGATCCTGAACAAATAAAATTAACATTTTTAAAAAATTTGCAAAAATAATGGAATGTATATCGTAAATTAACAATCGTGTAAAAATACACGTATGATGATTTGTTTGGAAGATGAGTTGAGATGTGTGGAAAAAGTGCATATTTATTTACTTATTTATTTATTTAAATTGTATTAAATTATTTGAGTAATTAGAAAATTAAATTAAGAGTATTTTTGATAAAATAGTAAAATTTGGCAGTTTTAAGTTTTTGTGTGTTCTCTTATATTATATTAATAGTATGATATGATACTATATTACAAAATCAAATATTCACACGGACATATTATGGTTATTATGTTCTTAATCATGAAAACACATTGTATCATATATGGCATGTTTTGACAGAGGGGGAAACTTTTTTGAAAGAAAATAGACTGCATCGAGAAGAAAAATAAATTGTCCAAACACATGGAGGTCTATTTGTTAATATATAAAGTATTTATATTAAATTCTCCAGACGAAAAAGAAATTTTCGAAACCTTTTTAATATTTATATTAAATAAAAAAAATTATGACTAATTTTTTTTTAAAATTTCTGCTGATTTAGCTCTGATGACATTAATTTCACAAAACCACAAACGCTTGTAGTTGGTACAATCTACAAACCATCAAAAGATACAATACTCCTATGTAAAATCACGTATGTTTTTTTTTCTTAGTCTGTTATTTTTAAATAGGATGATGCTAGACACACAATTTGCACACAACTCCCACACTCCGGATTTAATTTTAATAAAAGACATATTTATCCCTCCAAATATACATTAAATATAATCTATAATTTGACAAATTAAAATATAAATATTCTTCTTATTAATATTACTAATTTCACTACTAGTAACTTCTAGCTATGTTTGGTTATCAAAGTTAGAGAATTAGATTGACAGTTCCTTTGTTGTTAGTTATGATTTAACATGTACGTAAGAAAAAGAATTGCTTGGTTGCATGTAATGTAATGAATCCTTAGTACGTTAAAATGACATAACAAATTATCATGTAACTTAATAAATAGGTTAAAAATATTATGTAGTAGGTCGGTTTCAAATGTTTTGGGAAGTCAATATTAATCGTACTTAGCAATGAGTTACTAATGTAAGTTTTAGAAATTGGAACGGTTGAACTAGATAAATATATATATTAAATTATGTAATATCATTTATAATTAATTTCCATATTTACTTAGCCACATAGGTGTTTCATTGGCTTCCGTTTGTATTTATATTTGTTGTTGCCTGAGTTCTAAATGTATTGAAAGAGCAACATTAACTCCTAGGAAGTTACATATGCATGCATTAAAATGGGTCGTTACAAAGAGTTAAATATAGAAAATAAATTAAGGTCGGTAAGTGAAACTAAAAAATTCTATAACGGGACCAATCCTTAAATACTTTTATTTTCATGGTCCAATCCAAAATTTACCCAAAATATTAATATAGAAAAATTATTCTAGAATCATGCTCATGCATACAAAAAATCCATGAAAATTAAAAACACCCACTATACATATCGTCAGCTAGGGCGGTTTACTGATATTAGAAAAAACACTTTTCGTGAATATTCTTTTATAAATTAAAAAGGACGTATATAATAGAAGAGAAGATGTAAATTAAAAGATAGAGGAATCAATAATAATAGTAGATGAGAAGAAAGCAAGCGAATACCCACATTAAATGTGTGTTTGGTACAAGTTTTTTTCATTACTTTTTAGATTTTTTGCTACGAAAAAGCATCGGGTATTTCGTATGTTAGCTTTTCTAGCTGTTAAAAGCTAGATTTTTGTTATAAAAGCAAGAAAAAGCTTGGAAAGTAAAATATCTATGTTTTTGGTGGATTTTTTTTTTCGACATCAATTTCGGAGTTTCCTATAAAAAATATGAATGAACATGTTTTTGTTAGTACAAGTATAGTTTATGCTAAAAAGAGAAATTGATGCGAAATATGGTACTCTTAGCAGAAATAATTTGGTCATTTTGAATGAATAGCAAAGAGGTAAAATCTAAAACCAAACACAAATGTTAATAAAAATCTAGCTTTAAAAATATGTTACCAAACGCACTAACCAACTTTTTATAATCAAGCTATTTATAGTTGTTTTCACAGTTTTTTGACCAAAAAAGTTGATACCAAAGGGAACCTAAAAGACTAGGAAGAAAAAAGGAAAAGAAGAAAAGCAAGCTAGTACAGTAAAACTTCTATACATTTATATCGTTGTAACTACAAAAAAATATTACTATATGGATGTTATTCTTATATAGCGGTTACATATAAAAATATATAAAATTTAAAAAATTATAAGTATTTAAATAAATTAAGATACATATACATGGTTAACAAATATAAAAAACGGAAGGAGATAGTCGAGAGGATGATAGTATAGGAATACAAAACCTTTCATGTCAAGAAGTTTCGAGCATGGTTGATAATTTGGAATTATTTTGGGTTTAACAATAACATATACATGTCGACGAACTATTGTCTATGTACAAGTTAAAAGATTAGCAACACAAAAAATCAAGTCGTCACCGTCACAAACTACTTTACATAACTATTTTACTTCATTCTAAATTTAATGTAAAAATACATAATTTTTGCAATAAAAAATTATTTATTACTATAGGGAGGCGATATTATAACTAACATGACTTAAAAATTTCATGAAATATGACAATAGAGAGTTTATTCTTATTTATAACTGATTCGAGTTGGGACCGGAATTTTTTATTACTATAGAGAGTTTATTAGAGTATTCTTATAAGAAGGTTTTACTGTAATAAAAGAGAGAGGGGCCATATAATAAATAAAGAAATAGTAAACACATCTCAATCTCTCTCAATCTAGAGAGAGAGACCATATAAAAAAAATAAAGAAATAGTTTGGATTTTTCGACTATAAAAAATATTTTTTCATTCGACAGCCCTAAATTCAAATGAAAAGCCGTAATTCTGATTTACGGTTTATCTTTTTATTTGTTTATTTTTTTATTTTTTTATTTTTTGTATGAAAAAAATCATAAAAAATAGTAAAAAAATGCAAAATTAGTTATACTACTTAAAAAGTGAATAAAAATATTTCAAATTTAATTTTACTGATTTTTATTAATTTTTTTTTATCTTTTATGAATTATTTTTAGGAAAAAAATACTAAAAAAATTGTAAAATTAACAAAATATGGTTGGAAAAGTTAGATATTAATTTTACAACTATGTTGTATTAATTTTATAGTTTTTGTGGTATAATTTTTTTATAAAACTTAGTTATAAAAGACAAAAATGTAATAAAAATCAGTAAAAAAATTTAAAATTAACTTTGAAATATTTTTACTCATTTTTTAAATTGTATAATTATTTTAATTATTTTAATTTATAATATTTAATGATTTTATTCACTAAAAAAATAAAATTAAAAAATAAAAGTTAAACCGAAATTCTGAATTACGGTTTTCGCGTGAAAAAAGATTTTTGTAGTCGAAAAATCCAGCCTCATAAAGAAATAGTAAAGAAGCAACTCAGTCTAGGGTTTCCACACAGAGATAGAGAGAGAGAGTAGTTACACTTAAACTTAGAATTTGAGAAAAACCAGAAAATATGATTGAAGAGAAGCATGTGAATCTATAATACCAGCATAATGCCCCAATCTCAAAAAATATTTGATTTAAATGCCTCCAATTATCTCATATTCCGAACCTGGTTTGTTTCAAGTCTGGAAGCAAATTGCATTAGCAAACACCTTGTTTATGGGGCGTATAGTACCGCTAGTCAGATACGACCTCTGAGTTCCGACTAATTTAAGACAAGGCCTTATGTTTTGCTTTCATGTATACTTTGTGAATGAAGTGTCATATAGACGTTTAGATATAATAAAAATTAAAAATTAAAATAAAAACAATCTCCAAACATGTATCAGAAATTCAGAATCAGTATTCGGAAATTAAAGAACTCAGCAACAAATAAACATATCAATATGAACACTTGTAACTGTATAACCAATAATTGTACATTACAATCGTTCCTTTCTCTAATTTATATAATAAATAATTGTACATCACAATGGTTTCTTTCTTTGGATTTCTGAAATAAAACTAAAACAACAGCTGTATGAGGGGTTTTCTACTTTCTAATTTCAATAAATTTTAATTGTTCTCCTCCTGTTATATACACATTACTAATCGATTTCTGATTTTACCGTATTTTTACTCCAAAAAAAGGTCGTTTTACAGGTCTCGCCCTCCACATTTCTCATATTCGCCTTGAGCAAACGAGTATCCACCAACACTACAACCACCAATGCCGCCACATCTACAATCACAATACTTCTCTTTCATCCCTCATCTACCACCGATATTCCCACCGCTTCCTCCCATTCCTCACCCAAGTACACTCATTCCCCCTCTTCCACCGATATTCCCACCGCTTCTTTCAACTCCTCACCCAAGTACACTCATTCATCCTCTTCCATCGATATTCTCACCCCTTCCTCTCTATCCTCACCCAAGTACACTTATTTCCTCTCCTCTACCGATATGCCCACCTCTTCCTCTCACTCCTCACCCAAGTACTCTCATTCCCCCTCTTACTCCGAATTTTCCATGCCCACCAACACCGTCACCACCGGAGTACCCCTACCCATCTCCACTAGAGATGCCATGTCGAGCATCCCCAATTATTCTGAAGGAGGCCAAGGTAAAAATCCTGAAAAGTTTCAAAAACCATGAACTATTTAGTATGCGTTTGTACTGTTTGAACTGTTCAACTTTTCTAACTTGGCCTCCTTCAGAATAATTGGGGATGCTAGGCATGACAACTCTGGTGGAGCTAGGCAGGGGTACTCCGGTGGTGGCAGTGTTGGTGGGCATGGAAAATTCAGAGGAAGAGGTTGAATGAGAGTACTTGGGTAAGGAGTGATAGGTAGAGGTGGGCATATCGATGGAGCAGAGGGAATAAATGTACTTGGGTGAGGATATAGAGGAAGTGGAGGGAATATCGATGGAAGAGGAGGAATGAGTGTACTTAGATGAGGAGTGGAAGGAAGCGGTGGGAATATCGGTGGAGGAGGGGAAATGAGTGTACTTGGGTGAGGAGTGAGAGGAAGTGGTAGGAATATCGGTAACAGTTGAGGACTGAAAGAGAAATATTGTGATTGTAGATGTGGCGGCATTGGTGGTTGTAGTGTTGGTGGATACTCGTTTGCTCGAGGCGAATTTGTGAAGTGTGGAAGGAAACGACATTTTGCTGGAGGGAAAATAAGGTAAATTTGAAATCGATTAGTATGTGTATAAAAGAGGAAGGAGAACAATTAAAATTTAATAGTATGCACATATAAATAAAAGAATGTTAATTGACAACGATGAAAACTGTTCGTACTTGTATGATGGGTCTAATGCAACTTTTGGCAATGATCACGTTCAATACATATGGAAAAAGATAATAGAAGAGTTTAGTACACACTTATCTTTCAACTCTAGATTTCGACTTTCTCACTAATTAAAAAGAAACTGGGAAATTTTCAAATTATAAGCTGCTTTTGAAAAAAATACCAAGAAATAAACACCGGTGTCGGAAAATGAAAGTCACAACAAAAATCAAAGTTTATGTATAGGAAAAAAGAAGATCAACGATGAGTATTTCTAGTATATGTATCACGAGTCTAATCCGGTAATTAGTATAGATGACACTTTGTGCATATGAAAATGTTAATATAAGAGATTGATTTCTAGCCTTCTACCAATTGTGGATCGTTAAGCATGTTTTGAGATATCCATCTGAACCAAATCATGTGGTGTAAGGCTCATGTAAATCGTAAGATCATGTTCACAAGAATGATTTTTGACCCATTTTCACTCGTTTTAGAAACAAGAACATGGAAAACTTATAAGCTACCATTCTTTTTTTACGTGGAAAGGAAAGAGAGAACCAAGAACTCCACTGGATGAAAAAGAAGGTAAACAATAAAATTTTTAAAAATTGGTTTGCGTGTTTACAAGAAGAAAAAGGTCAACAATAAAAGTATATGTACCGGTATAATAGTTCTAATCGACCTGATCACTTCTTTTTTTTTCGTATTAAAGACTAAAATGTTCTGCACTAGTATTATAACTCATTTAGAACTGATCAAATTTTGTTCATAAGAAAATGGTAGTAGAAGAGGTTTGTACTCTACCCTTTCCCATATGTGCATGCTTGTTCCTAGTATTGGTTTAGAGATAAAAACCAAAAAAATTGTGCTTTTATATATGCTGGTAAAGAGCAACAAATTACCCATATTTGCTTCGCCGATGATCTTATGATTTTCTCAAAAGCTAATGTTAATTCGGCTAATATATTGAAGAAGGCTCTAGATACTTTTTGGAAATTCTCGGGGTTAACTCGTAACCGGGATAAAAGCCACGTCTTCATAGCCGGAGTCGATCCCATTACCCACATCAATATCATTGGGCTGTTTGGCTTCGTCGAGGGGTTTTTGCCTATCATATACCTCAGAGTCCCTCTTTTAACGTCTTCTCTCTCCTCCGGTGATTGTGCTTCCTTTGTCGACCACATAAGTAGTCGAGTTTCTTCATACACGGGTAAGCTTCTAGCCTATGCCGGTAGATTTCAACTTATTAGATCTGTACTCTTAGTGATGCAATCTTATTGGTGTTCTCATTTTAGTCTTCCGATAAAAGTTATAGACGACGTTGAAGCTATAATCCGACGGTTTATTTGGAGTGTTCCGGATCTTAAGCTATTTGGGGATATGGTTACTTGGTCTAATGTTACTCTTTCATTTTTGGAAGGTGGTCTAAATATTAAAAAGTTGAAGGAATGGAATAAAGCTTTAATGGGTAAAAACATTTGGGTTTTATTGTGTCCGGATATGGATTCTCTTTGGAAGAAATAGGCCGGGACCAATCTTATTCGAGGCGGAGATTTTTGGTCTATGTCCATACCTTCAAGGTGCTCATGGACATGGGATAAGATTTTGAAATTAAGAGAGACTTTTCGATACCACTTTTATGTTGCCGGCAGTAAAACTTGGCGTCCGTTGCCCACTGTCGGTTACACGGTTAAATTGGCATATAGAGATATTCGGATCCATAAACCGATAAAGCATTGGACTCGGTTTGTTTGGGCTCATAATTTTCCCCCAAGATGTAGTTTTATCCTTTGGCTAACTTGTCTAAACTGTCTCTCTACTTTTGATCGTTTACAAAGAATGAGGTTGGTTTAAGTGAACCGATGCGAGCTTTGTTACCATCATTCCGAGACAAGAGACCACCGCTTCTTTTGAGTGTTCTTTCTCTCAGCGTATTTGGAGTATTATCCTATCAAATTCCAGTTTGATAGCGAAAAATGGAACTTGGAGTTTTTGGGTAAAATGGGCTAAAGCTCACTTCAAAGGAAGCACGGTTTTATTATCGCTTCTACAGTCTATTGTATATGGCGCGAAAGAAATGCTAGATTGTATCGATAATTTAAATCGACTCCCGGAAATATTATCAAGGAGATTGGGGTTTTTGTTGCGAATAGTTTGAACAAATTCAAAAATGTAAAATGTAATTCTAGAAATAAGATTATTTGTAATTCTTGGAGACTAGGTTCATCATTCCTTTGATGAGCTAGGCGCTTTCTTTCCTACGACTTCGTTGTAGCCTTCGGAAATTGTTCGAGCCTTTGGCTTTATATATACGCTTAATCTCCAAAAAAACATCACCAAAACCAGAAATTTAGAAGCCATTAGTAGAAATAAGACATGAAAATCAATAAAAGTTGGTCCCTTACAATTGTTTTCCTTTTCGAGATTTAATAAATTAGTAATCCATCAGAACCATGAGCATTTTTCTAACAAAAGAAAGGGGAAGCAACTAGCAACACTATCATGGGTACAGACAATCATACATACTCAGGAAAATCTTTCTTACAGAAAAGTCTAATGGCGCAACTTGTTGCTCGTTTGCCTTCCATCTGAGTGTAATAATTCATAATAATTAATAGCTCTTATTGTCAAAAATAAAAAATACCCAGATGAATGCCAGCATTGATATTCTCAATTTTGTTACAGATATTCTGGCAGCAATTAGCATTGATATTCTCATGTATAATCAATTAATCATCATTAAAAAGACACATAACACAGATGAATGCAACAGTGCTAAATGATGATCAAAGTTAACAACAACCGTAAAGTGAAACAAGAAAACAGTGAGAAAACAATTATCATGCAGACAAGATCTTTTTGAAATGATGATCTTTTTGAAAATCCAAGTTCTCACCCTTCAGTAATAGATATAAGTACCTGAAGGGTAAATTATTTGTTTTTCTCAACTTTGGTAGATCCATTTGTCAAATACTTAAGGGCTTTGGGGATGAAGGAGATGACAATCGGAGCTTTCTTTTTATACTTGAAAAATTCTATATAATGCAAACTCTTACACGTAACGAGTTTTGATCAAAATGAATGCAATTTAATGCAAAATCATGTATATAACCAGCAACCGGTAATGAGATTTGACAAAAATGAAACTTATATAATGCAAAATCATGTATTTCACCGAGCCAATGGTAATGAGTTTTGACCAAAGTGAATTCAATATAATGCAAAATCATGTATTTCACCGAGCTAATGGTAGTAAATTTATTTAAATTTACTAAAAAAGAATATTACTTTCTACATTAGTTGATTCTCTTCAACAGTCAACAAATCAAAGAGAAATAAATGGAATTTACGTTTACTCACAACAATGTGTAATGACTGATTTTTTTTATAAAAAAAAAAATTATTTTAGGGTTTTTATGATGTCCTTAGCAAAGAAAGAGAAACGAATAGTAAAGAAAGATAAAAAATAATGATAACATTATTTAAACAAATTAGATTGCTACCAATCAATATAGGAATGGCAATGTGTGTAATGACAGATGTTGATAGTTTTTTTTTTTTTTCGAAATAAACATGCTCATTATTATTAAAATAACAAAGTAAATTACAGAATTCAGTGTCCCCGGAACAAGCTCCAAAAAGCTAAGTAAAATAGTATAATACAAAGTCACGAAGGCCACCAAGAAGCCCGATAACTCATAAAACCCCATATGACAATCTATCCTGTAAATAGTTTAAAATACATCAAAAAATGTAATCTAACAATATAAAATGTCCCAACTACCAAAAAAGAAAAAGAAGTACAGAAATATTGTCAAGCACGCCAATCAAACATTAGATCAAAAGAGACAAAAGCTCTTAGAGAACTCAATACATACTGGATCAAAAAAAGCTCCATCGGGATGTCAACACAATAATAAACCCGAACTAAATAGACCAATCATGTCATAAATTTCAAAGGCAATCACTCCATCCACAATTAATCCAAACTAACCAATTAACTGAAACATGACAAGCTCTATCAATACTCATAAATTCAATAGTCGAGACGAACCCATATCATAAAAAACTTTATAATGAGTATAATAAACTAAATGCATGAATTTGATACCTAGAAAAAACGGCCATACTCAGTATAAACAAATTTTGCAAACTTCTATCAAGGCTTAAGGTACAGACGACATATCATACCACAAGTCTGCGGACAGAGAGATCTCCAAAAGTATCCTACCAGGTCTGGCTCTGAAGTATCGATCGAGATGCCAACACACTAAACTATAGTATATACTATTATACTCATTACTCGTATCATTACGGAAATTTTCTTTTTAGATTAAATTTGGTTACATGTTCAAAAGAAGCAAATTGATATGGACGTGTTGAAATCAAACATTTGAATGTGTTGATTAAATATATATATATATATATACATTTCAATGTGTGACACCAAATTTTTAAACCCTTTTGTAGCCAAGGTAATGCTCTCGTAACAACTATTTCGTGTTATCATTTATATCTCTTGTTTGTATAAGAATAAGGACAACTCAAGTTGTCGTGACCCTTAACTCCTTTTGACCAAGTTGTTAGAAGTTACTGTTTTAAAATTTAACAAATAAAGCCAAATTAGGGGTAATATATATAATTGGTGGTGATAAAAATTACTCACCCTTCCATTTGTCTCTACTTTGCTTTTCATTTTTGATTTTTCACTAGTTTTGCCTTTTTTGGACTTTTGTACTTGTGGACTTTTCACTTTTAAACTCCTAATTTAAAAAGCTCAACAACCTCCTAAGCTTTAATTAATTCAGCAAAGACTTTTTTTTGGCTGGTTAAAGGAGGTTATAAAGAAACAGTTTTTATGTAGGCTAGATCAGTAAACCATTCAAAAGAAAGACTTGTTTGGCTGCGGCATTTAGGCAAATAAGCTTCACTTATTCAAAAATAAGAGAAAACGGATTCATTCAAATCTACCAATTTTAAGCTGGAGCAAGTTGTAAACCTTGCCAGTCAAACAAATCCAAATGAGCAAGAATAACATATAGTGGGAGAACAAAGAAAAAATTAATTGATAGCTGATCGATCGGATATTGTAGCATTCTTGAAGTTGAGATTGGATATTGTTATCTGCCGTAGCAAACATTACTAAACGATATGCTGACATACTCACATTTTTACAGGAATTTGTTATCGTATTGCACATTCAAACAAAAGACGCACTTTGGCTACATGTTCAACGGAAAATTGATAGGAAACCAAATGAAACCGGAAAAAAAAAAACGAGTGATAAATATGTCACGCCCCAAATTCCATAAACACGGATATCGAGGCATGACCTTTTTAAATAAAAGAAAAAAAAACGAAACCTGTTGGTACAAAATTAAAATTTTTAAAAGAAAACATTTGCGAGCTAAATGAACAATCAATCAATTACATAAAAATGTTTACCAAACACGGCTACACGACGTAATGATTTTAATAAAGTTATAAGAAAAGAAAACAACGAATGTAATTTGCCCGTAGGCTACAACCTTAAAAAGATAGTCTAAGAAAAGAAAGCAATAGAAAGAAGCTCCGAGCCCATGCGATATCTTGCTAATGCTCCTAAGCAAACGCCTCAGCCTAAGTAGTACCTGAAATATAAAACTGTAACGGTGAGTCCCACGCACATATCTAGACGAGACGGCATCACAAATACCGTCACTCCATCCCATAAATGCAAGAACTCACAAACAACAACTACGATAATCAACGTATAAAAGAACTAATAATAACATCGAACAACGAAATAAATTAAGTAAACATCTATAGCAAACATGGACCTCTCATGCCACCTATCTCAGTCCGTAAGGTAGGTCATTTCCTATCCCATCGGCCGTCTTCTGTCCCCGAAATTAGGAAGAGACAGAGACCATTGCTAACATAAAAGTAGATTTAAAGTGCGCACTTGGACCTCTCATGCCACTCGTCCCAGTCCGTAAGACGAGTCATTCCCTATCCCCTCGGCCGTCTTCTGTCCCCGGAATTAGGAAGAGACAGTGACCATAGCTAACATAAAAATAAATATAGTGCACACTAGGACCTCTCATGCCACTCGCCCCAGTCCGTAAGACGAGTCATTCCCTATCCCCTCGGCCATCTTCTGTCTCCGAAATTAGGAAGAGACAGAGACCATTACCACTACAACTAAATCACAAGGCCTCGGCCAATAATATAAATCCACGCAAATAACACATTCTCATACGGCCTCGACAAATAATATAAATTCACGCAAATAACACATTCTCATATGTCCCTTGGACGCGATTCAACAAAGCAAATAAGCATAGGTACTAGATTCACAACTAGCCAACCAACTCTATCAATATAAATTTCATTTAGGCATTTTAACAAACACTTTGTATACGCAATATAAAACCCATCTTTATTCAATAATAATTTACCCAATTCTATCAACAACCATAATAACACATAATCAACGCATAAAACACGCAACCCATTAATATTCTCATTAATCCGAAATTAAAAGACTAAATCCTCAACTACTCCAAAATTAAACAAGTGAATTAAATGTACAACAAATAAACCCAATTAACAATTTAAGAACATAATTAAGATAAAAGGTAAAAACCCCCAATTTATAATAAACACAAAACCAAAACCTAACATACACCCTCGTCTAGGCGCAATGGATAACCCCCGTTACCTTAGAGCGTAGATGAGATGCTTCCGGTAAGAACCCGCTAATGGTGGTTTCAAAACCAAAACCTAGCATACACCCTCGTCTAGACGCAATGGATAACCCCCGTTATCTTAGAGCGTAGATGAGATGCTTCCGGTAAGAACCCGCTAATGGTGGTTTCTTCTTCTTCTTCTCTCTCTTCTCTCTCTTCTCTCTTTTATTTGGCTGGTTTTTGATTTAATGAATTAAAAGTGGGCTGATTTGAGATTTAGAAAAACTATTTTTAGATAGTTTGTGGAAGCGAACTATTTGGTACCCAAAGTTTTAAAAGCTAACTCTTAATCCAAAAATATTGTTTTACTACTCAAAAATAACAAATCTTTAGAAACAAATCTATTGGGTCCTTTTTATTAGTAAAAGTAGTAACATGTTTTTAAAATAAAGTTTTTCGGAAGAGTTTCGATTTTTAGCTAAATATTAGTCGAGTGACGGTTTTTGGTAAAATTTTGTATAAAACGTTTTTGGATAAATTTAATCATAAATAAAACCATTTATAAAAATACGGGATGTTACAACTAACCCTCTTTAAAAGAATTTCGTCCCGAAATTTTCCTCTCTAAAGAACTATACCCAAAAATGATAAACTTATATAAACAAGGCCATAAAAAAAAATTAAACGTATAATTCGTGACATAATTCAAGAAATAAAATACGCAGGGTTCACAACCCGTAACAACTCCACAATCTATAACTCCAGAAAATGACCAACATGTAAGAACATCAAATCAAGTAACCGTTTGTATACAATATCTAATTGAATAAAAGACAATAAAGTAAACAAAGATGACATGTTTCTACCTCAATAACTCCACAACGTCTACAACACTCAAAATACGGTCTTTCTAGTAAACTAACTCAAATAAAATAAACTCTCAACCCAGACCCGGTGGTGTCACACGGCTGAATAACACGTGTGGTGGCACATGCTAAACAAAGCCTAAATGAAATAATTATTAAACACTTGCTAAATAACTCATTAAATAAGCTCAAATTTCTAGCAAAAGCTTCATTAAATAGAATCTCAAAAATTACGTTCATTACAAAAAGTTAATCTCTTACAACTAAAATAAAAATGTAATCGCAATAGTAATAATAAAATCTTTTTCTTTCTTTTTATGATAAAAGCAAAATAATAACATGTATATCTTAGAGTACCAAGCCCGATTGACTTCCTCAATCTCTTTACTGTCGATCTTTTTCTCAGGTGTATAAACCATACGTGCACTACGTAATTAAGGTCACCACAACATGACGGCTGAGTCTATTCCTTAAAATGTTCCGCTTAACAAAACTATGTACAATCGCTAAGTTAACCGTTGAGAACTAAACTCTTACGTTTAGTTGCCAACGTCACCCCCACTTTCCTCTTCCCCTTATTCGGGATTCTCCGTTGGACTTATTCTCATGGTCCCAAATACAAATCATAAGCAAATCATAAAATAATAAATTTAGAAACCTTATACAGATACACTGTATATAACTTTTATCTTTATAAGATATAAACTAGTTCTCTTTATACAGATCCATTGTATATAAATCATTTCTTCTTTTTCATTCTTTTCTTTCTTTTATTTGGCTGGTTTTTGATTTAATGAATTAAAAGTGGGCTGATTTGAGGTTTAGAAAAACTGTTTTTAGATAGTTTGTGGAAGCGAACTATTTGGTCCCCAAAGTTTTAAAAACTAACTCTTAATCCAAAAATATTGTTTTACTACTCAAAAATAACAAATCTTTAGAAACAAATCTATTGGGTCCTTTTTATTAGTAAAATTAGTAACATGTTTTTAAAATAAAGTTTTTCGGAAGAGTTTCGGTTTTTGGCTAAAAATTAGTCGAGTGACCGGTTTTTGGTAAAATTTTGTATAAAACGTTTTTGGATAAATTCAATCATAAATAAAACCATTTATAAAAATACGGAATGTTACAAAATATGAACCTATTGAAACAATTGATTTCGATTATCTTTAACAATGAAATGATTATACGAGGATGGAAGTCAAACGAAGAATAAATTGCGCCGCTAACCCTTATTTAAAACTTTCTCTCAAAATTAAACAACTGATGATAAGATGTATCAAACACTCTTAACTCAAACTGAAAAACTTTTTCGTGACCAAGGTACTCGTAACAACTATTTTGTGTTGACATTTATAATTCTGGTTTGTATATAAGAATAAGGGCAACTCATTCAAATCTACCAATTTTAAGCTGAGTCAATTTATAAAGCTTGCCAGCTAAATAAATCCAAATGAGCAAGAATAACATATAGTGGGAGAACAAAAAAAATTAATTGATAGCTGATCGATCGGATATTGTAGCATTCTTGAAGTTGAGATTGGATGATCTTAATGTAATTTAATAACCTATTATAGATGCCTTCAATTTAGTTACAAACTCCCTCAATACGGAAGAATAAAACTATCCAAAATATATGAAATGGGTGACCTTGACCTATCCAACTCCAAGATTTCTACTGAAAAAATAAAATCCAATTCAAGTAAACATAATAAAATCACCACATCTGCATCAAATTTGTTATATAATAAAAAGGAAAAAAATACTTTTATTACACCAAACTATGTTGTTGTTAACGATTTGGGTACACACATTTCAATTTTCCCAATTTGAATATCACATTATAAAAAACTTTCCTATTGATGTACCGCCGTTTAAATTAATCACAGAATCATGTCACGGAACAACACGTGCTTGAGAAACTTGAACCACTGATGTGAGCAATTTTACAAATATAGGACCCCATGAATCACGATTATAACATCACGCAAGTTACAGGTGTGCGTATCGATCTATAACAGTTAACACGTAGCCCGTACATAAAATCATGATAATTCTTCCAAAGGAACACTACAAGAAACTAGAGTTTTGGGGACTAAAATTTAGGAACGGTTTCTAAATCGGTCATTAAATGATACTTTTAGGGATTAAAATAATTTTTTAGTTCCTAAATAGATATAAATTGGTCCTTAAAAACATAAAAAATGGTTCTTAAAAACAATCTGATACCAACAAAAGGGGACATAATTATTTAGTTCCAAAACATATTTTGGGACTAAATAATTCTGTCCCTTTTTGTTGCTACCGAATTGTTTTTAAGGACTAAATTAAATTTATGTTTTTGTCTCCAAATATATCTATTTAGGAATTTTAATCCCTAAAAATATCATTTTAGCATCGTACCTAAATTTTAGTCCTCAAAGTCTAGTTTCTTGTAGTGGAAGATCATTCTAGTAATCTGGCTATCCCCCAATTAAGAGTTTATATTGACATGTAAGTAGGCAAATGATTTGTTAGGAAAATTATTTAAATGAAATGCAAGGAAGTATAGTATCAAGCCATGATTGATACTAATTTTTTTAGTAAAGCTTTCTTTTCTCCAAGGTATTCCTGACGAAAACGTCATTGACAAAATGAACTAGATTAGGAGACTTAAATGTCCTAATATATAAACCTTTTTGAAAGAAAATAGACTGCATCGAGAAGAAAAATAAATTGTCCAAACACATGGAGGTCTATTAATTTGTTAATATATAAAATATTTATATTAAATTCTCCAGACAAAAAAGAAATTGTCGGAACCTTTTTAATATTTATATTAAATAAAAAAAATTATGACTATTTTTTTAAAAAAATTCTGCTGATTTAGCTCTGATGATATTAATTTCACAAAGCCACAAAAGCTTGTAGTTGGTACAATCTACAAACCAACAAAAGATACAGTACTCCGTATGTAAAATCACGTATATATTTTTTTCTTTAGTCTTTTGTTTTTAAATGGGTGATGCTAGACACACAATTTGCACACAACTCCCACACTCCATATTTAATTTTAATGAAATACATATTTATCTCTCCAAATATACATAAAATACAATCTATAATTTGATAAATTAAAATATAAATATAAATATTCTTCATATTAATATTACTAATTTCACTATTAGTAACTTTTAGCTATGTTTGGTTATCAAAATTAGAGAATTAGATTGACAGTTCCTTTGTTGTTAGTTATGATTTAACATGTACGTAAGAAAAAGAATTGCTTGGTTGCATGTAATGTAATGAATCCTTAGTACGTTAAAATGACATAACAAATGATCATGTAACTTAATAAATAGGTTAAAAATATTATGTAGTAGGTCGGTTTCAAATGTTTTGGGAAGTCAATATTAATCGTACTTAGCAATGAGTTACTCATGTAAGTTTTAGAAATTGGAACGGTTGAACTAGATAAATATATACATTAAATTATGTAATATCATTTATAATTAATTTCCATATTTGCTTAGCCACATAGGTATTTCATTGGCTTCCGTTTGTATTTATATTTGTTTTTGCCTGAGTTCTAAATGTATTGAAAGAGCAACATTAACTCTTAGGGAGTTACATATGAATGTATTAAAATAGGTCGTTACAAAGAGTTAAATATAGAAAATAAATTAAGATTAGTAAGTGAAATTAGAAAATATTATTTGAATCTAGAAAAACTTAAAAGTTTTTGCGAAAGTTAATGTAACT
The DNA here is from genome assembly GCA_963682055.1 of Primula veris. Lineage (NCBI taxonomy): Eukaryota > Viridiplantae > Streptophyta > Magnoliopsida > Ericales > Primulaceae > Primula > Primula veris. The sequence continues at coordinate 27,629,021 of OY821750.1, read as the reverse complement.
AAAAATTAAGTTCATGTACATAGAAAATGAAAAGATTTATTCTTAACCTATAAAATGTGGATGTTTGGAGAACATTGTGAGTTCATTTTTTATTTTTTTTGTTACAATGTCTTCTTATCATTTAAAAGGAGTAAAAAAATCAATTAAAATAAGAAGTGCAATATGCGAGAATAAGAAAAACAATCCAACTATTATCCAAAAAATCAACTCTAACCGACAATATAAGGAGTGCAATAAGGGTGGAAGAAAATTTTGATTTGTGCATTAGTCAATCAACAATATCGAACACTCTCAAAAGGGGGTCGGAATATTTGTCAGATGAAATGAAAAACAGTGATGTTAAAATGTATAGATTGGCAAAATACCCTAAGTTAGAGAAAGTTTTATATGAGTGGTTTCTTCAAAGAAAAGATAAAGTAAATATGTCCGGAGAAATTATTCTAGGAAAAGCAGAAGAGGTTTTGCAAAAAATGTATGCTGAAACTAATGTAGAATTCAGTTTTTCCAGTGGATGGTTAGAACGTTTCAAGGGAAGATACGGAATCAAATCTTACCGACGTTTTGGTGAAAGTGGTTCAGTCATCATGGAGAACATTGAAAATTCTTTACTTGGAGTACGATCAAAACTTTACCAGTTTCAATTGAAGTATATTTACAATATGGATGAAACTAGATTATTTTATCGATTGGAAGCTGATCATTCACTTGCTACCAAGCAGCTCGAAGGACGCAAAAAATAAAAGGAGAGAATTACTGTTGTTGTTTGTTGCAATGGAGATGGATCTGACAAAGTAACACTTTGGGTTATTGGTAAGTATGCAAATCCGAGATGCTTTAAAAATGGGTTTTTTCAAGAATTTGTTGGCTGGTTTGACAAGAGAATAAATGGCAGGAAGGTTCTCTTAATAGTAGACAATTGTCCAGCTCATCCAAAGGTAGTTGAAGGCTTGAGAAATGTAAAGTTATTTTTCTTCCCTCATAACACAGCGTCGAAGCTTCAACCATGTGATGCTGGGATTATTCGAGCATTTAAAGTTCATTACCGCCGCCGTTTTTATTCTAGCATTTTACAAGGCCTTTAGGTTGAAGCACCAAATACTAAAAAAATTAATATTTTGAATGTTATTAATTTCGCTAGTATGGCTTGGAATTTTGATGTAAAGACAACAACATTTGCAAATTGTTTTCGGAATTGCAAGATTCGATCAAAAGAAAACAATGTTCCCGAACTGGAAGTTGGTGAATTAGATGAAGATATCCAAGCATTATATGATGTCATTTCTAATTTACGATATAGAAATGTGACGGATGTTGAACATATTTTGAACTATTCTAACGAGAATGATGCAGTTATGGAATCACTTACAGACGAAGAAATTATTCAATCGGTAATGAATAATGATGATGAAAATGACCCGCAACCAGATGATAGTAGCGTTATCCCAAATGTGTCGTCAAATGAGGCATTTCAAGCAATAGTCACCTAAAACAACTACTTGCTCCAACAAGAGCAAAATATTCCGGAAATTATACAAGATTTACAAAAAGTCAAGGATGAGTTTCATTTTGATTTAGGTGGGAAAAAAAAACAATTAACTATAGATACATATTTTAAAAGAAAATAAGTATTGTGATGGTATTATTGATAGATTGAAAATTTTGGTCTACATTATTTATTTTTCTTTATGAAATTTAATAATTATTACTTTATATTTTTATTGGGCCCTTAACGATTCAATTTTTTTTTATTACTTAATGCAATTAATGAGAATATTACTTTACTACTTTGGCCCAAATCAGGACCAGAAGAAATTATTATATTAGCGAGGTTATTACTTTATCGAACATTACTTTATCTAGGTTTAACTGTAGAAGGTTAAATATATATTGTTGTAATACATATTTAGTGGATTGTCCACATCCATTTGTAACCTACAAGACTTTATGTATTATTCATTAGTGTGTTAGTTATGAGTTATAACTTTGGTACTAATGGTCATTATGTATGACTTGTAACATTCCTCAACCTCCATTTATATAAGGAGATTGAGTCTTTCACCATTAGAAGATAGATACCTGAGTTGTTATCCATTTTTTATACTTTTCTCTACCTCTTATATTGCTTATCATATTTATATTACCGTTGAGCTAATTTGCTTACAACATGTTATCAGCCCTTTGCTTGAAAAAAAAATACAAAAATAAATTCTTCATTCGGAGTATTGGAACCATTTCTCGCTTGAAGATTGAGATTTTTTTGCTCGGAGATCGTGATATTAATCGTGGAGATTGAGTATAAAACTTTTGAAAGTTTTGGTTCATTTGTTCTATCGACCTTCACCAACATACGATGAGAAGGTACACTATTTTTATTGTATAAAACATAGAAATTGCATGATTAATCAAGAATAAAACCAAAAATTTCATGTTTAGGATGTATATCACATGATAGATGGTTTATTTTGAAAAAAAATGGCTACTATAACCCACGTATGTCACTTATAAAACGAGTTAAAACTTGTATAGTTAGACATATGAATATGTCAGACTAAATCTGTAATTTTTATGTAACTTGCTAAAACTAATGGGCTGAGATAAAACTATCCTGAAACTATAGGCCTAGATCTGTAAGTACCCTTAAAATGCATATAGTTTCATGTATTTCCACTGGCAGTCCATGTAGTTACTCCTTATACACATAATAGTATATGTGTACGAGTTTACCGAGTGTTTAGTCCGAAAATAATTATTTAAATGCAAATGATCTAAGATTTAATTACTACAATATATAAAAAAATGTATAAATCTTGTAGAAAATACCTTTTGCATGAAATAACTGTCTGGGAATGTGACAATAATTAATTTATCCTCTTAGCATGCCACTATTTATTGTCTATAAATTGATATAACCTATGCGATGTATTAATTACACATAAAAAATATCAAAAGTCACACTTTAGTGTTGCATTAAATAATAACTCATGTGGTTTAATATTACTACTCCATGTTAGGACTAGTATATATGAGTATGGCATGCCTTTATATTACGATATTGTTTAATGCTATTTTATCTTGTCACATAAAAGCTCGTAGACATTTATATGCTACGTGAGCTTATAAATTGCCTCGAATTTGAACATTTTACAATGTATCTCTTTTGAGTAGAAATTTTCCTTAAGCTTAAGCATTTAGATATAGCTTTTGAGTTGAAAATTTATAAAATCCGGTATATGTATTCATATTTAAGTTGGAATAATTATGAATCTTCACCAAATAGGCTCACTTATTTGGATACGATGTCTAGGAAAGATAAAGGCGGAAGTCTCTCTCCTAATGAGGTCGGTTTTTAAGTGATATTTGTGCCCAGCCCCTCACCGTCTTTCCTGGTCGTGTTCAAGTAGAGCTACCGAAAAAGGTTGAGTAAACAATAAGTTCCCCGAGTGTGTTTATACAGGTGTATTTTTTTCCAAATTGGTGTCTCAGTATCGACATGTCGTTCGATCAATGAGAACCTATAAATAAGTTTATTTGTAATTCTTGGAGGTTAGGCTAATAATTTCTTCGATGAGGCACATTTTTTCCTACGACTTTGTTGTAGCCTTCGGGCATTGTTCGAGCCTTTGGTTTTATATACACACTTAATCTCCAAAAAAAAAACATCAACAAAACCAGAAATTTAGAAGCCATTGGTAGGAATAAGACATGAAAATCAATAAAAGTTTGTCCCTTACCATTGTTTTCCTTTTCAGCATTTATAAAATTAGTAATCCATCAGAACCATGAGAATTTTTCTAACAAAAGAAAGGGGTAGCAACTAGCAACACTATAATGGGTACAGACAATCATACATTCTCAAGAAAAACTTTCTTACAGAAAAGTCTAACGGCGTAGCTTGTTGCTCGTTTAACTTTCATCTGAGTGTAATCATTCATAATCATTAATAATTCTTATTGTCAAAAAGAAAAATACCAATATACGACATCATTCATATCTTAGAATTTTTTGACTTAGAACTTACACGCGGCCAAAAGGTGGGTAATTAAAACATAATGGCAGTATTGATATTCTTAATTTGGTTACCTAATTTCTGAGACCCTAAATCTCAGGAAACCAAGACATGTATAATCAATTAATTATCGCAGACAAGATCTCTATCTCATTTTAAAAGGGTGAACTTTTTGAAAATCCAAGTTCTCACCTTTCAATAACATATACAAATCTGAAGTACCTGACGGGTAAATTATTTTTTTTCTCTCAACTTTGGTAGATCCATTTGTCAAATACTGAAGGGTTTTGGGGATGAAGGAGATGACAATTCGAGCTCCCTTTTTATACTTGAAAATTTCTATAGAATGCAAACTCTTACACGTAACGAGTTTTGACCAAACTGAATGCAATTTAATGTAAAATCATGTATATAACTAGCCAACGGTAATGAGATTTGACTACAATGAATATAATATAATGCAAAATCATGTATTTCACCGAGCCAATGGTAATGAGTTTTGACCAAAATGAATTCAATATAATTCAATAATAATTGTTTTAAGCTACCCAACCAAGTAGGTTAGGGTTTTATAATGTCCTTAGAAAAGAAAGAGAAACAAATAGTAAATAAAGAGAAACATATAATGATAACATGATTTAAACAAATTAGATTGCCACCAATCCATATACAATTGGCACTGTGTGTAATGACTGATGTTGATAGTTTTTTTTTTTTTTTTTTTCAAATAAACATGCTCATTATTATTAAAATAACGGATGAAAGTACAGAATTCAGTGCCTCTGGAACAAGCTTCAAGAAGCTACGTAAAATAGAATAATACAAAGCCACAAAGGCCACCAAGAAGCCCGATAACTCATAAAACCCCTATGATAATCATACCTGCAAATTGTTCAAAATACATCAAAAACGTAATCTAATGATATAAAATGTACCAACTATCAAAAAATAAAAAAGAAGAACTGAAATATTGTCAATCATGCCAATCAAACATCGGATCAAAAGAGACAAAAGGTCTTAAAGAACACAATACAGACTGGATCAAAGAAAGTTCCATCGGGGTGCTAACACCCTAATAAATCCAATATAAATGAATTCAATCATGTCATAAATTTCAAAGGCAACCACTCCATCCACAATTAATCCAAATTGACCAATTAACTGAAACATGACGAGCTCCCTCAATACTCATAAATTTAATATTTGAGACAACCATATCATATAAAACTTCATAATGAGTATAATAAACTAAATGCATGAATTTGATACACAGACAAAACGGCCCTACTTGGTATAAACAGATTTTACAAACTCCTATCAAGGCCTAAGATACAGACGACATACCATAACATGAGTCTGCGGACAGAGAGATCTCCAAAAGTATCCTACTAGGTCTGGTTTTGAAATATCGATCAAGATTCTAACACACTAAAATAACCCAATCCCTTAAGCCTACAAGGTAGAAAAACCCAATAAACATCCCATGCCCCTAAGACAAACCATGGTGGCTTTCTCTATTTCGAATCTAGCCGAGATCTTAAATGCAAAAATGCTACAACCAAATAAGGCAACCTTCGGTCTCAATCAAATCCAAAGAGGGAAAGAAATTGGAGAGGAAGTGGCAATAATAAGCATGTGATAAAGAGATTAACAAGGATTTAGAAGAGTGAAGATGAGAGAGAAGAAATCGGAAGATTAAATAAATGTTAAGGATGGAGATGAGTGAAAGAGGGGATGAGAGAAAGAGATGCAAAGAGTGGATGAGGAGCGTTGAGATGAGGAGAGGGGGTGGGGGTGATGGCCATGGGCAGGAGGTGGGCCGGAGAGGTGGCGGGGCGCCACCTCCTACCCTAGTTGGGCTGAGCGGCGGCTAAAGTTTATTTGGAGAAGGGGGGGTATAGAGAGAAATGAGTGTTGTGTTTGACTTCCACCGACTGATGTTGATATTTAATAGACTTAACGCACATTATCAATTTCTATCTTAGCAGTATAGATAAGACCGGCCATCAATTATGATTTATCTCACCGTATCACATTGTTAGAGAATCTACATCAATCTCTCCATATTTTTCTTCCAACGAGGAGTCAAAATTCTACCTTTTGATATTTAAATAGTCATTTTCATTTTGTATGTATTTCTAATCTGATCAAAACATGATCTTTATTAATAATTAATTGTTATTACTATTATATTTTAGAGTTTGAAGAAACACAAGTGGAAATGGGGTTCAGAAAAATTATTTTTAAATTTATAAAGAGGACAATTTTATCTTTACTTGAATTCTTAGATTGATGTGCACAATATTTTAGGGTTAAACTCTTTAAAATTTGAAGAATATAGATTTTGGAGAGAGAGTTGTAAATGCTCTTATTATCTATTATCCAAAATAAGAAGAGGGGTTTCATTTTCCAAAATGCAGTACATGAGTTGCATTACAATTTTAGAAAAGTTATACCGTTTGAACTGTTCAACTTTTCAAGCTATGAGATATTCGTATAATTGATGGCAATAGGATTGTTACCAAGGTTTTGTTTAAGTTGAGATTTCTCTTCTCTGAAATTGTAATGCAACTGATGTACTGCATTTAGGAAAACGAAGCCCCCTCTTCTTATTTTGGATAATGGATAATAACAATTTGATACAGTGAGATAAATCATAATTTATGGCTTGTTTTATCTATACTGAAGTGTTAACATGGAAATTGATAATGTGAGTTAAGTCTATTAACTATAAACATCAGTCGGTGGAAGTCAAGCACAACTGCCCTTTATCTCTCTACCCCGCTTGTCCAAATAAACTCTAGCCGCCGCTCAGCTCATCTAGGGCCACCTCCTGTCCTGGGCCATCACCCCCACCTCTCTCCTCATCTCAATGCTCCTCATACATTCTTTGCATCTCCATCTCTCATTGCCTCTTCCACTCATCTCCTCATCTCCGTCCTTAACATTTATTTGCTCTTCCGATTTCTTCTCCCACCTCTTCACTCTTCTTAATCCTTTTTAACCTCTTTATCACATGCTTATTATCGCCACATCCTCTCTGATTTCATTCCCTTTTAGGATTTGATTGAGACCAAAGGTTTCCTTATTCAGTTGTAGCATTTTTTCATTTGAGATCTCGGCTAGATTCGACACGGGAAAAGCCACCATGGTTGGGTTAATGGCATGAGATGTTTATTGTGGTTTTCTACCTTGTAGGCTTGAGGGATCGAGTTAGTTTAGTATGTTGCCATCTTGATCGATACTTCAGAGCTAGACCTGGTAGGATACTTGTGGAGATCTCTCTACCCGCAGACTCGTGGTATGGTATGTCGTCTATATCTTACCCTTTGATAAGAGTTTGCAAAATTTGTTTATACCGAACCGAGTATGGCTATTTTATCTGTGTATCAAATTTATGCATTTAGTTTATTATACACATTATGAAGTTTTATATGATATGAGTTTGTCTCGACTATTGAATTTATGAGTATTGATGGAGCTTGTCGTGTTTGAGTTAATTGGTTAATTTGGATTAATTGTGGACGGAGTGGTTGCCTTTAAAATTTATGACATGATTGGTTTGTTTTGATCGGGTTTATTATTATGTTGGCACGCCGATGGAACTTTGTTTGATCCAGTCTGTATTGGATTCTCTAAGACCTTTTGTCTCTTTTGATCTGATATTTAAATGACGTGCTTGACAATATTTCAGTGCTTCTTTTTCTTTTTTGATAGTTGGGACATTTTATATCGTTAGATAATGTTTTTTGAACAATTTACAGGATAGATTATCATAGGGGGTTTTATGAGTTATCGGGCTTCTTGCTTGTCTTTGTGGCTTTGTATTATTCTATTTTAGTTATCTTCTTGGAGCTTGTTCCAGGGACACTGAATTCTCTAGTTTCGTCCATTGTTTTAATAATAATGATCACGTTTATTTGAAAGAAAAAAAACTATCAACATCAGTCATTATACACATTGCCAATCGTATATGGATTGCTAGCAATCTCATTTGTTTAAATCATGTTATCATTATTTGTTTATCTTTCTTTACTATTTGTTTCTCTTTCTTTGCTAAGGACATTATAAAACCCTAACCTACTTGGTTGGGTAGCTAAAAACAAATTTTATTTTATTTAAAAAAATAAAATCAGTCATTACACACTATTGCGAGTAAACGTAAATTCCATTTATTTCTTTGTTGACTGTTGAAGATGATCAACTAATGTAGAAGGTAATATTCTCTTTAGTAAATTTAAATAAATTTATTACCATTGGCTTGTTGAAATACATGATTTTGCATTATATTGAATTAATTTTGACCAAAACTCATTACCATTGGCTCTATGAAATACATGATTTTGCATTATATTAGATTCATTGTGGTCAAATCTCATTACCGTTGGCCGGTTATATACATGATTTTGCATTAAATTGCATTCATTTTGGTCAAAACTCGTTACGTGTAAGATTTTGCATTCTATAGAATTTTTCAAGTATAAAAAGGGAGGTCGAATTGTCATCTCCTTCATCCCCAAAGCCCTTCAGTATTTGACAAATGGATCTACCAAAGTTGAGAGAAAAAAATAATTTTCCCGTCAGGTACTTCAGACTTGTATCTATTATTGAAAGGTGAGAACTTGGATTTTCAAAAAGATCACCCTTTTAAAACGAGAAAGATATCTTCTCTGGATGATAATTGTTTTCTCACTGTGTTCTTGTTTCACTTTACGGTTCTTTTTAACTTTGATCATTATTTAGCATTGTTGCATTCATCTGTGTTATGTGTCTGTTTAATGCAATGTTTTAAATAGCGTTATCGCTACCGTAGCGTTTTTTCGAAAGAAACGCTAAAAGCGCAAATAGCGTTGCTACATAGCGCTTTGCAGTGTTTTTTTTTTTTTTTTGCCTAAATACATATAAATATAGCATTAAATTCAAAACATCTAATAAAAATTAACTAAATATATATAAAAAATTATACTAATAATCATAAAATGATTATACTTGAGATGATAGAGTATTTACTTTGTTTGCAAGAGTTTTGTGGTTTGATTCTCTTTAAGTTCCAATAATTTTATTAAAATTTAATTTCATTCATTTTTATTTTTTTTTACTGCACCCGCTATAGCGAAAATAGCGTAAATAGCGTTTTTTTCATCCAAATAGCGTTTTAGCGTTGCGTTTTTCTTTCAAAAACCACTATATCGCACAACGTTGCGAGCTTTTTAAAACAGTGGTTTAATGATGATTAATTGATTATACATGTTTTGCTTTCCTAATATTTAGGGTCTCAGAAATTATGTAACCAAATTGAGAATATCAATGCTGCCATTTTGTTTTAATTACCCACCTTTTCACCGCGTGTACGTTCTAAGTTAAAAAATATCACTAATACCAGTGGTATAAGTGGACTTATTAGAGACTCTGAAGGTAAATTTGTTAAATCTTTTTACTCTCCTAGTCAAAATAATTCAAGTGTAGAGGCAGAAGCTAATGTTATTTTAATGGGAATCAAAATCACTAATTACAGCAAAGTCGTTATAGAGATTGACTCTCTTACCATGGTCAATATCTTAAGGACAGATTAGAATGGTCCATGGAATATACGACATACAATTAACAAGATTAAAGAGTTAATGAAAGTGGTACTTATCAGTGTGAATTCCTGGTGAGAGAAGTCAATTCTGCTGCAGATCTACTAGGAAATCTAGGTTTCATGTTAGATCTGAAGGTCCCTAATAATATAAGTGATTTCCCCGTCCAACTGAAAAGCATGGTGGACCTAGAGAGGAAGGAGATCCTCTACCTTCGTTATCGACATGAAAAAAATTAGAGAATAGATGATGGAGATCGATAGGTTTGGAGGTGGCTTTCTCTCTCTATCTCTGTATTTACGGTCAAAAAAAAGTTGTGTGAGCCAGGTGAAGGGTGGGCTAGATTTACTCTATAATTTATATCACTAGTCCCCAAGTTCACATGAGATTTCAAAATGACATATTTTTTTTAATTTTTACAGTTCTAGTTTTGAATTTGCTATTTAAGCCTTGTAATTTCATTTTCAACACTCTCCATACTTGCTTTTCTTTTTGTGGATTCACCCCCCAACCACCCCCCCCCCCCCCCCCCCCCCCCCCCCCCTCTTTTTTTTTATTTCTTCTCAATATAAATAAATACAAAATTGGGTTTTCCCCATTAATACTAAAAAAAAAAAGCTTAAAATGTTCATAAGAAAATCATAGTATAAGAGGTTTGTTCTCTGCCCTCTGCCAAATGTGCGTCCTTGTTCCTAGGTTTAGAGAGTCAAACCAAAACTTGTGTTTTTATACATGTAAATTATAAAACGTTGTTTCCTTCAAATACTTTGAGCCTTTTCACTTGCTTTAAAAACCAAACAGATATTTTTATCCGCTAACCTTCATTTGCTGTGAAATCGTCCCATTTTTGTTACAATTGGTTAGGGTGAAATATCTTTCTGAGTTAGGTACAAAAGTCTATGTTGTCGGATATGTTAACATAGATAAGTAAAAATTTAAATCAAAAATAAAGAGAAAGCCAGATAAGTAAAAATTGTTCCAGAACTCAATTAGAACTATGCGTTTATTAAAAAAAAATTCTGGTTTCAATTGCGACATCCTCGCCATGATTTTCCAGATAACACTAATTAAATTATATTCGGTTGTACGTAATTTCAGAAATTTTTTAGTTTCTCAAACTGTTAGGGGAACAATGAGTTGATGGCTATCTAATATACTTCAAAATCTTTTCATGACCATAAGGGTTGTTACTTTTAAAACTAATTATTGTTAATTTCCGAAAAGAGAAAACTGGGTTTTCGAGATCGAAGCAATAATCATTTACTATCTAAAACTTAACGAATTTAAGTCTCAACCATTGATCATCGGTGAGGGCTGTGACTATGTCTTCCGTCATTTGGCGCGAAAATTAAAGTTTTATTTTCTCAAAAGTATTTGTTTAGGAAACGACAAAAACATGCTTCTTAACCACTTTTTATGTAGTTACAAACTAAAACTAAGATTCAAATGTGTCATCCTCTCATGCTAACATAGTTTTTCAGATACAAATTACGGACCAAAAACCTTGGTTTAAACCTCAGGAAACGTCATAACACAAATTTATCATATCTAAGTACATATATAGAAACTTTGCTTATCAAAAGTTGTTTGCATGCTGAAACAAGTTTTACCAACAAACATGCAAGTGATAACCTCAATCTTGATATTCATCACAGCAAGTTTTGAGATCTTAATTTAAAGTGAATGAACATTTTTTTTAGCGAATTTATTTAATAGATCTATGGATGATAATCTGTTTTCTCAACTTATTTTTGTTTCAGAAAATTTTTAAAACATGCAAGCAGTCATTTAGGGTCTAAATAGACATCTACGCATAAATTAAACATAATAAACTGATCTGTTTTAATTTGCGTAGTAAAATTTCAATTTTCAATCTGTAAAGGAAAGCGGGCATTCAACAAAAGTAAAAATATTTATAAAAAATAAGACGTAGATGTAATTAACACTTCGGATGATTTAGATCCAAGCAAGAGTACGTATTATTCAAAATCAAATGCAAAAATAATAATTTTATTCAATCTGTTCACAAATGTATATTTTTTTATTAAGAAAAAGGAAGGAAAACTCATTTTGGGAAACATATATACAATTAACAGTTCGTAACTTGATATATACATATAAGCAACTGAAAGACTCGAGGACCAAGATTTTCAAAAAACTTGTAATTATTTTACAACTTGATATCTGGTTAGAATTCAAAGTTTATCACACAACTAACAAATCGTACACATGTATCATACATGCAATGAAGACAGTTTATCTATATACACATCTATGATCTAACTATCTTAGCAAGTAAACAACTTGATATATTTTTAAAAAAAACTTGATAAAAAAAGATAATTTCAACTAAAAACTAAAAAGTGAACGTTTTCATGTTACCTATGTAGAATTTTTTGACACAGACACAAATAAAAAGAGAGAGAGATTATTGTTGTGTATGCTCTCAAATGATATAAAACGTTACAAAGTCAATATATATACACACACACATATGATCAATTGATCATGACATGTGTTGATCGTCGTGAATACTGATATTTTAATTAGGAATATGTATTTAATGTCAGTCTAAAGATTACAACAAAGAGGAAAATCGCATTTACTACCAGGATATATATTTTATCTATATACCCATCTATGATCTAACAATTTTTAGTTTTATTACTTTGTTAGAATTCCGAGTCGGGGTTTCTCCGATTTACTAAATCAGCTTTTTTAAAAGAGTGCTTGTAAATGGAAAAGTACGATTCAAATCTCTATTTTAAGCTTTATAAACTTTATTTTCAACTTTTTACACGGATGAATTCTTAAAAAAGTTACGTCTTTAATATAACTTTCTTAAAAAAACGATTTAGTCTGTAAATATGATTACAATCTGGAACATAGATTAAGATCTTCGTTTTGTTCTGAATAAAAGGTTGAAACTATCGAGAATCACGTTTTGGTCTTCAAACAACATACGCTTATACATTCAATTTCACTGATTTAACTTACCGGAAAAAAAAGAAATCACTAATTTGCTAGACGAATGATGACGTATAGATCATCTAACAGTTCATAGGTTTTGTAGCTTCACTTAGCTAACATTCTTGAATTCTTCAAGTGAAAACATTAACCCTTGTTTGCAGCAGATTTTAATTACTGCGTATATAATTTTCTGCAAATAAGCTAAATTCCATTTGGCTGACCAGCCTTTCATTCTGGTATATGAACCCAACTTCTTTTTCAGGCTTAAATAAGTCATTTTTCGTGTTCCAAAAACGACAAACAGATAGCTAGTTCCTCGCAAAAAGAGTATAACCAAGAAATTTATTGAACAATTCAAATTCAATACATTTTACGTAAATTTTGAATTTCTTTTGGACAACATTAATAGAATCAGTCCGTCGTACTACCGATACCTTGTAACAATTTAATGACATGCATATTCTACCCGTACTTTATAACCGGTGATTTATGACCTCATAAATCCCAACAAAATGGGTGTTGAAATTCCTATCCGCTGTTCTAGTTGCAGTTTTGCAGTTAGGTTCTAAGTGAGGTTGCAACCACAGTTAGAACCCAGTGTATAAATGGACAGAACTGTAAAAAGTTAAATGTACGTAAATGAAATCACACGCACATTTAACAACGGAGTTCACCTAACTAGGCTACGTCTCCGGGGCACTTACCCAGATTATGATATTATAAAAAGCTTACAATATAGGACTCAAGTTTTAACGAAAAACACTTAGACTCCCTCTAGGTTTTTCTGCCTATCTCTATATTGCTCCTACTCTATAACTATCACTTATAAATCAATGGCATCCCACCATTGTTTTCTTTTTAAAATCTCACGTGTATTCTCTCAAGAATGAGTTCTTTATAATTTAGAACACACAAACTTTTACAAGCTAAGTTATCAAGTATATAAGCAAGTAAAAAACAATCTTCTATTCTTCAATATCTTTTGATTGTTTTTGACTTTATTGATTGGCTTCAATCTTCCCATGCATTGCGTGATACTTCAGCATTGATTGACTCCAATCATCCTTGGTTGATACCTGTTTAATAACCAGCTTGATTGCAGGAGTTAGTATTTTCCTATAACTAGGAAGCATATAAAAAGATCATATATTGGAAAGATATCTTTTAAGTATTCATGTAAAACATTAACTCCTGATTGTATTCAATCTTTAAACATATCATACTGAATTGATAAGGAACAAAGATTGAAACATGTGATAAAGATTTGTATAAGAATAGAGATATAGAATTATAAATGTAAAGGAAACATAACTAATCTCTTTATTTCTTTTAGGAAATCTTTCCTTATCACTTTGATATTCTCAATAAACGCATATTAAACTTTTAGAATCATATGAGAATATATCCTGCATTCTATAGAACAATTAACAATTAATAAATAACAGCTATGCAGATTTACAGAAGTAGACAGAATACTGCTGAGCAGCAGGTTGGAACTGTAGTTGCAACTGAGGTTGCAACTAGTACTTGAAACTTTCACTACTGACTTAGTAGGTTGCAACTGAGGTTGCAACTGGTACTTGAAACCTGTCATTACTGTCTTAGTTCTTAACAACAGTTAGGATTTATTTAGTGAAAACCAATAGACAATAAACAATATTTAGACCAGAAATCTGGTCCTAACAATCTCCCCCTTTGTCATTGGTTTTGACAAATCAACTAAAGTTTATAAACCACATAAATCCACCTGCAATTTTAATACAACATTTGTATTGCATCAATACTTTTGATGTATCTGTTTTAGCTCCCCCTGCAAGTTAGAATTGCAGGCATATTATATAAGCACAATTTATAAGCACACAGTAGGTTTTCAGACCTGTTCCAAGTTCAAAGACAATCATACTTCAACAAGATATTTTTCAGAAAGAGGTTGCAGAATTATTAAAGCCAAACAGGCACAGAATTGTCTTAATACAGCATAACTGGAAGAAACAGAATAAAGTCTTGAAACTTAAACATTAAACATCAAACTGAAAACAGAACAGAAGCAAATAAACTTTCTCTTACTCCCCCTATTTGTCACAACCTTGACAAACTAGTTCCTAGGAATGTTTGACTGGGGTGGTCTTTCTCTTAGGGGTCTGTCCCTTACAACCTCTTCATGCTCATCTTCACTGCTTATAGAGAGACCATCATCACTGTGAGTTGCATCCCCTTCCAGCTACAACATATTCTGCTTCAGCAGTAGACAGAGATGTGCAATTTTGCTTTTTACTGAACCAAGAAACAAGGTTGTTTCCAAAATAAAAACAACCACCAGAAGTACTCTTTCTATCATCTATGTTTCCTGCCCAATCTGCATCACAGTAGCCACTAAGAAAATGGTTTGTATCTTTAGAATACCATAGGCCTAGATGAGGTGTTCCTTTTACATACCTTAGAATTCTTTTGACAGCTAGAAGATGAGGTTCTAAAGGATTTGCTTGATATCTGGCACAAACTCCTACACTTAAGCAAAGGTCTGGTCTACTAGCAGTTAAATACAGCAAACTTCCAATCATGGATCTATAAAGACTGGGACAGACACTTTTTCCTTTATCATTTTTAGACAGTTTAAGGGTAGTACTCATAGGAGTTCTCTTTTCTTTACTCTCACTTAGACCAAACTTCTTAACAAGATTGTCTGCATACTTACTCTGACATAGAAAAATCCCTTTCTCATTCTGTTTAACTTGCAATCCTAGAAAGTAAGTCAATTCACCTCCACCACTCATTTCAAATTCATTCTTCATATCAGAAATGAATTCTTCTATCCTTTTATTAGAAGTTGAGCCAAAAACAATTTCATCAACATATATTTGAGCAACTATTATATCCTTTGTAGTTTTCTTTGTAAACAGAGTTTTATCAACTCCCCCTCTGTTAAAACCTTTTTCAAGCAAAAACTTGGTTAATCTATCATACCAAGCTCTAGAAGCTTGCTTAAGACCATACAAGGCCTTTTTCAGCAAATAAACATGTTCAGGAAAGTTAGGATCTTCAAATCCCTTAGGTTGACAGACATAAACCTCTTCATTAATCAGACCATTAAGAAAAGCACTCTTTATGTCAAGTTGAAACAGTTTAAAATCATACAAACATGCAAGAGATAATAGCATTCTAATGGATTCAATTCTAGCTACAGGAGCAAAAGTTTCATCAAAGTCAATTCCCTCAATTTGTGTATAACCCTGAGCTACCAACCTAGCTTTATTCCTGATAATCACTCCATCCTCATCACTTTTATTTCTAAAAATCCATTTAGTCCCTATAACATTTTTATTAGAAGGTCTGGGTACTAAAGTCCATACATCATTTCTCTCAAATTGAGACAGTTCATCCTGCATAGCTAAAATCCATTCACTATCTTCTAGAGCTTCTTTTATATTCTTAGGTTCTAACTGAGAAATATAACAGGCAAAGTGAACAACATTATTTCTTTTACCTCTGGTTTTCATACCTGAAGTTACTTCTCTTATGACATTGTCAAGACAATGATTTTTCTGAGTCCTTACATAGCGAGGCCTGCTAGTTGACTGAACATGAGAACTTTCTTCTTCTTCTTCAGACTCAGCAGCATTGTGGGTTTCAACTGCGGTTCCAACCTCAGTTGTAACCTCAGTTGCAACTGGACTTCCAACCACTCTGGGACTTCCTGTTTGTTGAGTTTCTTCTTTCTCTTTTTCTGCAATCTCAGGCTATTCATCATCACCTGTAATCTCATCAACAGTTTTTAGGTCATCAAATAACACATTGTAAGATTCCATAACACAGTTTGTTCTTTGATTGAAGACTCTAAATGCTCTACTATTCTGAGCATAACCAAGAAAAATCCCTTTATCACTTTTAGAGTCAAATTTACCAAGATGCTCTATATCTCTGAGAATGTAGCAAACACATCCAAAGACTTGAAAATACTTAACATTTGGTTTTCTACCTTTCCATATTTCATAGGCTGTCATGGAAGTACCTTTAGTAATATAAACTCTATTAACTATATGACAGGCAGTATTAACAGCTTCAGCCCAAAATCTGTTGGCAAGTTTCTTAGAGTTAAGCATTACTCTAGCCATTTCCTGAATGGTTCTATTTTTCCTTTCAACTATGTCATTTTGCTGTGGAGTCTTAGGAGCAGAGAACTCATGACTTATACCTAAGGAGTTGCAGAATTCTCTAAACTTGATGTTTTCAAATTCAGTTCCATGATCACTTCTAATCCTAGCAATATTACCACTGGTGGAACCCTTTTCAAGTTGTAGTTTTAAGCAGAGAGTTTTGAACAGTTCAAAAGTTTCAGACTTATCTTTTAAGAACACTACCCAAGAGTATCTAGAGAAATCATCTACAACTACCAAAATGTACTTCTTACCACCTATACTAGCAGTTTGCATATGTCCCATCAAGTCAATATGAAGAAGTTCTAGGACTCTCTTAGTGTAGATCTGACTTGTACTTTTGTGAATACTTTTGGTTTGTTTGCCTATAGCAGAATCACCACAGACACTTTGAGTTTTAGCACTAATTTTAGGAATTCCTCTTATCAATTCTTTGTTAACAAGCTTATCTAAGGTTTTGTAATTCACATGCCCAAGCCTTTTATGCCAAATATCCACATTATTAGTAATGGCTTGATTACACCTACTTTGAGGCAATTCTTTTTCAGC
Source organism: Primula veris (assembly GCA_963682055.1). NCBI lineage: Eukaryota > Viridiplantae > Streptophyta > Magnoliopsida > Ericales > Primulaceae > Primula > Primula veris. The sequence continues at coordinate 27,611,763 of OY821750.1, read as the reverse complement.
TTTTTCAAACACATAGCAGCTGTTGGTTGATCTAACTCCAGTCATGATTAAATCATTGTTAAGATTAGTAATTAGACACCTTTCTTTGTCAAATTTAACAATCATTTTGTTATCACAGAGTTGACTGATACTAATAAGATTAGCTTTTAGACCATCTACAAGAAAAACATCCTCAATTTTAGGCATTCCAGGTTTGTTTAAGGTACCTTTACCAACAATTTTACCTATATCTTCACCTCCAAACACAACAGTGTTACCTGTAAGAGTGGTGACATTTTTTAGGAGACTTGCAGTACCTGTCATGTGCTTAGAGCAACCACTGTCAAAATACCAATCATTAGAAGTAACAGCATTCAAAGAATTAATAATAGCTTTGTTGTTAGCAATTAAGGTGGCTTTTTCTTTTACTTTCCAAACCCATTTCAAATTTTTATTGACAGAAGCCAACCAGGTTTTCTGGGAAATATACTTTCTGTTTCTTTTTAAATAACACTGGATTTCAGAATGACCAGGATTTTTACAGAAATTACACAGCTTCACCCTAAAGTTATTTTTATCCCTAAAGTTATTCAGTTTATTCATGGTTGCGACTTTGGTTATAACTGAGCTTCCAACCTTCTTTACAAAAACCTGAGTTTTATTCCTGGTTGCAAATCTGGTTGCAACTGAGCTTCTAACCTTATTGTCAAACTCATTAGCTTTAGCTTTAGCAACAACTTCAATAAAAGTAGTTTTTCCTGTACTTTTACCTCCATAGTAACCTAGACCACTGATATCTTTGGAGCCTCTAGAATATGACAGCATGTCATCTAATTTATCTGAAGCAGAAACATTCAGCAGTTTTATTATCTTTTTAGTTTCAGTCAGTTCAGCCAGTTGTAGTTTAAGCTTCTCAGTAAGACTTTTAACCTCATCCTTTAGATTAACATTAAGTTTGCTTATGATCAAGGTTTGCTTACTCAGACATTTATACTTTTCATAAAGAACAAGGTATTGCTTAGTAATGTTTTCATCAGAAGGTTCTTCCTCATCACTGCTATAGGTTTCAAGAGCAGTTGTAACTATGGTTGAAACCTGCTCACAGTCACTTTCATAAGTAGGTTCTTTTTCAGTGATTATTCCAATAAAATTAACAAAATTAGAATCATCCTCTTCATCACTGTTGCTCTCAGAATCACTATCACTATGAGTGGTTATATAAGCATTTTTGTTTCTTTTTAAAGTGTTTGCACACTCAGCCTGAATATGACCAAAACCTCTACATTCTCTACACTGAATCTCTTTAGGCTTGTATTCTTTGTTATCCTTCTCTTTGGAATTCCACTTTCCTGTAGAGTTATTGTTAAACCTAGACTCTGTCTTAAACTGGTTATCCCTTTTCTGAAAGTTTTTAGATGAACCAGTATCATCCTCCTTTTTCTTATAAAACTTCTTGTAAACCTTTTTTGCAAAGAAAGCTAGTTGTTCTTCATCACTCATTTTATCACAGACATTAGATTCAGATTTCTTAGCTTGAAATGCTATTCCCTTTTCTGGTCTTTTATGTTTGAAGAATTTTAGCTCATGAGTACTTAGATTTCATATGAGTTCTTCAAGTTTAAGATTATCTAAGTCTGTTGATTCTTCAATAGCTGTAACCTTAATTTCAAACCTTTCTGGGAGTGACCTAAGAGTTTTCTTAACAAGTTTAGCATCACTGTATTTTTCACCTAAGGTTCCAGCTTGATGAGCAATGTGGCAGATTCTACCATTAAATTGTTCAATGTTTTCATCTTCCTCCATTCTTAAGTTTTCAAATTGGGTAGTTAACTGTTGAAGTTTGAAAGCTTTTACTTTAATGGTTCCTTCAAAAGTAACTTGCAAAATATCCCATGCTTCTTTAGCTGTTTCACAATGAGAGATATACCTGAATACACTGAGTGTTACACCAGCAAAAATCAAGTTTATGGCTGTTGAGTTGGCACTTGATTTTCTGTCTTCTTCAGCAGACCATCTGTCTTCAGGTATAAGAACCAGTTCTCCTTCACTATCAATGGTAGTTGGAGCCTCCCATCCATACATAATAGTTTTCCATGCATGTTCATTCTGCTGTTTGATGAAGGACCTCATTCTGATTTTCCATACTCCATAGTTTACTCCTCCTTCAAGCAATGGAGGTTTGTTGAAAGCTTTTCCTTCCCTCATTAAGTCCATTGTTACTAGAACACAGGATCCACACTAAGTAAGATCTAGTGTGAAGCTCTGATACCAATTGAAATTCCTATCCGCTGTTCTATTTGCAGTTTTGCAGTTAGGTTCTAAGTGAGGTTGCAACCACAGTTAGAACCCAGTGTATAAATGGACAAAACTGTAAAAAGTTAAATGTACGTAAATGAAATCACACGCACATTTAAGCTAAGTTATCAAGTATATAAGCAAGTAAAAAACAATCTTCGATTCTTCAATATCTTTTGATTGTTTTTGACTTTATTGATTGGCTTCAATCTTCCCATGCATTGCGTGATACTTCAGCATTGATTGACTCCAATCATCATCGGTTGATACCTGTTTAATAACCAGCTTGATTGAAGGAGTTAGTATTTTCCTATAACTAGGAAGCATATAAAAAGATCATATCTTGGAAAGATATCTTTTAAGTATTCATGTAAAACATTAACTCCTGATTGTATTCAATCTTTAAACATATCATACTGAATTGATAAGGAACAAAGATTGAAACATGTGATAAAGATTTGTATAAGAATAGAGATATAGAATTATAAATGTAAAGGAAACATAACTAATCTCTTTATTTCTTTTAGGAAATCTTTCCTTACCACTTTGATATTCTCAATAAACGCATATTAAACTTTTAGAATCATATGAGAATATATCCTGCATTCTATAGAACAATTAACAATTAATAAATAACAGCTATGCAGATTTACAGAACTAGACATAATACTGTTGAGCAACAGGTTGGAACTGTAGTTGCAACTGAGGTTGCAACTAGTACTTGAAACTTTCACTACTGACTTAGTAGGTTGCAACTGGTACTTGAAACCTGTCATTACTGTCTTAGTTCTTAACAACAGTTAGGATTTATTTAGTGAAAACCAATAGACAATAAACAATATTTAGACCAGAAATCTGGTCCTAACAGGTGTGAAAAAAGTGAAAAGGCGAAAAAAAAGAGAGGAAATGTTGAAAGCAACAGTCCTTCAAAATGAAAAACAAGTGATTCCGTTGTTTAACGGTGGTTTTTAATGGTAGTTTCGGTATATGGGGATATTTATACAGGGGATTCAAATTCTAGAGTTGTGCATTCACATGCTCTTAAGTTTCATCTCCAAGTCATTCCGAATGAGAAGACATGTATAGACTAAGAATATAAACAAAATAAATGAAGAGTTTAGTGTATATAAAATTCTAAATAACATCCTGATTTAACATAGCCCAAGTAAGATTTTGGTGTATCAATTTTAGTCCATATGTAACTCTCCGTATCAGCTACACATACCCTATGAGGCTGGTCATGCTTACTTCCAATCACAAGCAACTTGTCGAGTCAAGTCGCCACAAAACCAATTTCGTTATGTAACATCCCGTATTTTCATAGATGGTTTTATTTATGATTTAATCTATCCAAAAACGCTTTATACAATTTTTAACTAAAAACCGAAACTCTTCTGAAAAACTTTTTTTTTAAAACATGTTACTAATTTTATAAATAAAAAACACCCAATAGTTTTGTTTCTAAACATTTGTTATTTTTGAGCAGTAAAATAATAGTTTTGATTTTTAGTTAACTTTTAGAACTTTGAGAACCAAATAGTTCGTTTTCCCAAACTCTCTCAAAACAGTTTCTCAAAACACTTTTCAGCCACTTTCAAAACAAAAAACCTAAAGCCACCCACTAATAAAGAGAGAAAAGAGAGAGAAGAGAGGTTCCAAAACCTAGGAAGAAGAAGAACAAGAAACCACCATTAGCGGGTTCTTACCGGAAGCATCTCCTCTACGCACTAAGGTAACGGGTGTTATCTATTGCGACTAGACGAGGGTGTATGTTAAGGTTAGGTCTTGCGTTTATTTTAAAGTTGGGGGTTATCCATTGTGACTAGACGAGTGTGTATGTTAGGGTTAGGTCTTGCGTTTATTTTAAAGTTGGGGGTTTTCCTTTTATCTCAATTATGTTCTTAAATTGCTAATTGGGGTTTATTTGTTGCACTTTTAATTCACTTATTTGAATTGGATAAGTTGAGAATTTAGACATATTAATTTCGAATTAATGAGAATATGGATGAGTTTGTGTGTTTTTATGCGTTGATTAGGTGTTATTATAGTTGTTGATGAAATTGGGTAAATTATTTTTGAATAAAGATGAGTTGTAGTTTACGCATACAAGGTGTTTGTTAAAATGCCTGAATAAGATTTTATGTCGTTGGAGTTGTTTGGCTAGTTATGAATCTAGTATCTATGCTTATGTGTTTTGTTGAATGGCGTTAAAGTGATGTTTGAGAATGTTAGTATTTTGAGAACATGATAATTGAATGGTTTATTATTATTGGTCGAGGCCTTGTGATTTATTTTATTTGTTAGCAATGGTCTATGCCTCTTCCTATACCGGGGGTATAAGACGGCCGAGTGGTATAGGGAATGACTCATCTTACGGACTGGGGCGAGTGGCGTGGAGAGATCCAAGTGCGCACTTTAAATTTTATTTGTTAGCAATGGTCTATGCCTCTTCCTATACCGGGGGCATAAGACGGCCGAGGGATATAGGGAATGACCTACCTTACGGACTGGGGTAGGTGGCATGAGAAGTCCATGTGTGATTTATTTATTTGTTAGCAATGGTTTATGCCTCTTCCTATACCGGGGGCATAAGACGGCCGAAGGGTATAGGGAATAACTCGTCTTACGGACTGGGGCGAGTGGCGTGAGAGATCCATGTTTGTATAGATGTGTGTTGGAGTTACTTAATTTAATTTGTTGTACGATGTTAATATATTTCTTTTTATACGTTGTTATCGTAGTTGTTGTTTGTGAGTTCTTGCATTTATGGAATGGAGTGAAGGTATCTTGCGTGGTGCTGTCCCGTCTATGTATGTGTGTGAGACTCACCGTTACAGTTTTGTCTTTCAGGTACCACTTAGGTTGAGGCGTTTGGATAGAAGCATTAGTAAGGTAGCGCATGGGTTCGGGGCTTTTTGAATCGTTTTCTTTTACTTAGACTATTTTTGAAATTGTAGGTTACGGGCAAATTACATTCGTTTGTTTTCTTTTTATATAAATTTGTTAAAACCATTTTGTCTTGTGGCCGCGTTTGGCAAAGGTTTTTATTTCATTCGTATAATTTTTTCCTTTAACTCACAAGTTGTTTTCCTTTAAAAATTAAATTTTGTACTAACAGATTCTTTTTTTTTTTTTTTGTTCAAAAGGTCACGCCTTAATATCCGTATCTTACGGATTTTGGGGTGTGACACGTTCATCCCATTTGGTAGTATAACCAAGACACGCCATATAGCACCCTCATATTTGCTATAACTTTTTATATTCAAAAATATAATTTCAACTTGTCAAATATCTGTTAAAAAATGCATTAGAATTTTATAGTAGCAAGTAAGAAAAACCACTCACCTAATACGAATCTCGAAGAAGCGAAACATTTAACGATTACAATGGAGCTACTGTTAACCACACCGAATTGCATAACACCCAACTTGCTCTTTCCTCTCATACTATATCGTTTATGTCGTTACCTACTTATATATATATAATCTAGTCATTCTCACTATCTTCTATACATATATAATAATGTAGTAAGTAATGAGTATTAGGCTAATACCAGGAAGGTAAAATGCCTCCCATTCTCCATTTACGTGAGTGTATTTATATCCAGAGTAAAGAAAACTTTTAAATACTAATAGCAATATAAACTAACGTGTATTTAGTTAAGGCATACAAATTAAAACCTTCATAGTGACTTTTTTCATTACCGTATGTTTGTAACTTGCTATAGTAAATGTGGCATTTCAATATACTAAAATTTAGGAATGATTACAAACGTGTATATGTGACTCTATAGGTAGCCAAATACGTGTATATCGTTGATGGATAAGTATGTAAATGTAACTCTCCTGTGACTTTTATACACTTTAATTATACAAAAGTAAATAATGCTAATACCGTATTTGCACTCTCCGTCATTTTACACTAGTTATCTATTACTAAGCCTATAATAAGGTTTACGTTACTAACTCATTATTTTCTGACTTTTCGGTTCTACATAATCTAAATTCCTTTAAATCAATTACTTCCTTACTACTTAATCCGTGAACCTATACTTATTCCTATTTACTTAACAACCTCCTCTTTTCAATTCAAAACAAAATAATCATAAAGTACAATTAAACATTAGAAATAAATACACCTAAAATAAAATAAATTACCGTATTTTACACCATGTCTCCACGTCATAGATAAGAAGTTGTAAATAAAACACATGATCAGGCTTCCCTCCCGCCAATAATACCACCAACTTTGACCCTACAGGGAGCAAGTTAGTATACTCAAGTAAAAGCTCGGGAAAACCTGGAATTGGGGGTAAATCTGACCATTCTCTTGTTTCTGGTTCATAAGATGCTAGGTTAAATTCACGGGAAAACCTGGAATTGGGGGTAAATCGGGCCTTTCGATCTCGGCCTTCCAGCCAAGACTGACCTGCCTGTTACCAGACTTTGTGAAGGTATGCGGAGTAGGCATTCTATAGCGAGGTCGTTTGGAAGTCCTGGTATGAGATCCATTGGAAATTTACGTGACTTTTAATATTTAGAAAAATAAAAGTGTTTAGGGATATAAGGGTAAATGTGTGTTTTATTATGATTTGAGGTTTACGTATATCTTGAAGAAATAATTTTTAATAACAAATAGTTTTTTAGAATACCAATCCTAGTGAAACACAACTAATAACTAAGGAATATGGAAGTAGATATTTTTCTTTTGCTAAAGGGTAATTAATTAGATGATTAGAAATATACTATTTCCTACTTATGCCTAACAAAATTAGTGTAAACAAGTGTTCTGGGAAGATCGCCAGTTATTTGTTTCAAAATATATGCTCCCGTCATTCCCCCAAATAAATATATTTGGAGAAGATTATGGGTAACAATTAAAAGATTAAAGCTGTGTAAATATCCAATTTATTGCCTCATTAACAACTTACCCTGTCTCGTTAGCTAGCTCGCCACACATATATATCGGCCTAAACTTGCTATTTACTCATTATCTAAAATTATTCTAAAGGTTACTCTAAAGTTGTTGTATGTACCAATTTTATACTATATGACATTACTTCTAAAACTCCCTCATAATTCATAGCCTTACTTTTTTCTTTTGGAACTTTACAATATATGTTGTAATTCTGGCCTGCTGTTGCAAACATTACGTATTTTTGCGGGGATATGTTTCTTATTGCGCATTCGAGACAACGAAGTAAATTTGGTTACATGTTCATCGGAACCAAATTGATATGAACCTATTGAAATAATACATTTCATTGTGAAAATTCCCCTCAAAATTAAACTGAAATGTGTCAAACAAAATTGAAAAGAGTCGTGTTGCTATTTATACCCCAAAAAAACCTACCTAAAATTTATATCCAGTCACCCTCATACAAACACTAATGGTGATAGTATGCTTAGGGTTGGGGAAAATTCCTAAATCACGACCCGTGTCTCGATCCGCATCCGACCTGAAATTTTCCGATCCGAAAAGAGTTCCGACCCGAAAACATCAGTTTTTTCCTCGACCCGATAAATTTCGTGATCGGGTGGCAATTTTGACTTCGCCGTATGTCCCGAACTAACCCAAATTTTTAATTAACCTTTTATTTTATTTTATATAACATGATCTTTTTTATTTCAACACAAAAAATGTAAGTTAATTTATATCAAATGGAGGTAATGAAGATTGAACTTTGTACGTGTAACATGTAATGTAATAACTCTATCCTACAATCATTTTTGTTTCATAAATCAGTAATATTTAGATAAGTATAATATAGATTTGTAATTTTGAATATATAAGACTATTAAAATAAAAAATTTATTTAAAGTAAAAGTTATATTGTTAATTCACAAAAGATAAATAATTAAGTATTGGTCCATGAAAATAAAACTATTTAATGATTAGTCACCCTATAAAATTTAATTAATGATTGGTCCATTATTTGTAAAACTAATTAAGAATTGGTCACTCATCTAATTATCCAATAAAAATAAAACTAAAATGAAAAAAAATAGGGAAAACGAAAAAAATAAAATCAGAAAAATCAGAAAAAAATTAAAAAAATACCAAAATACCAAAAAAAACTTTAAAAAGGCCGGGAACCAGAAAAAACCCCGAAAAAATGTTAAAAAACCATGAAATTTTCAAAAATCAGAAATAAAAAAAAATTGATTTTTTTTTCAAAAAACGGAACCTGAAAAAACCCAAAATTGTTTAAAAAAATTTAAAAAAAAAACCCTAAAAATTTAAAACATTCAAAATCAAAAGACAATGAAAAAACGTTCAAATGAGTCGGAAAACCTGAAGAATGGTAAAAAAAAAAAAAATTAAAAATACAAAAAAAATTCCAAAATCACAAAAAAATGAAAAAACGTTCAAAAAAGTTGAGAACCCGAAAAATGGTAAAAATTTAAAAAAAAACCAAGAAAAATTCAAAATCACAAAAAAAATTAAAATACGTTCAAAAAGGGCGGGAATCCGAAAAAATAGTGAAAAATGGTTTAAAAAAATAAAAAAATCAAGAAAAATGAAAAAATCCAAAATAAAAAAAAATGAAAAAAAGTTCGAAAAAGCCGAAAAGTCCCAAAAATGTTAAAAACTTTAAAATAACTTGCAATTGTTTTCAAATGACTCAAAATGACTTGAAAATGACTCATACTGTTTTTAAAATAATTCGAGCTGATTTTTAAAATGACTCAAATTATTTTTTAACTTACTGAAAATGACTCATGCTGCTTTTCAAATGATTTAAATATGACTCAGACTGTTTTTAAAATGACTTAAACTGTTTTTAAAATTACTTAAAATGACTCAGACTGTTTTTAGAATGACTTAAAATGATTTAGACTATTTTTAAAATAACTTAGACTGTTTTTAAAATGAATCAGAATATTTTTAAAATGACTCATACTGTTTTTTAAAATGACTCGAAATAAGTCAGACTGTTTTTAAAATTACTCACATTGTTTCTAAATTAACCAGACTGTTTTTAAAATGACTCAAACTGTTTTTAAAATAACTGAAAATGATTCAGATTGTTTATAAAATGATTGAGAGACTTTTGGATATTCTGAATACGTTTGGTTTTGTATTATGTATTTTTACTTATCCACTTCGAATCTATTCTTGAGACACATGCTCTCTATATTTTTACCGTTATTTACAATAATATTAATGAGCTTTTACATAAAAATAAATATGGTTTTACAGATTTTTTACTATCAATGTAAACAAATATGGGTCTTGATTCATATACTATCAGACTAAATTTTATAATCACACGTGTATCAAGATTATCATGCAATAGTATATTAGTACTCATATATTACGTGATCAATTACATGCAACATATAACAATTAGGGGATCTTGTAATATGTATGTTATATACGTCGTATCTTTTCATATATTACGCATGCATATGCTGGACAAATACTACTACAAAATGATATCATAATACAACAGGGTGATTTAGTAATTGTAATAGTGGTGATTACTCATATATTACTATGTAAGTTTATATACCAATCAAATATCATGTAGCTAACAAGATCAGTAGCATATATATACAATTCTCTCATGCATGCGCAGCAATATCACATATGCAAATATGACGATAACATGCAATCCTGATTAATGATAATTATTAATACATGTACTGGACTACTACTACTACAAACTAATTTGTTCGCAATATCTCTGTATGTCACTTGAGATTTAATACGGTGTAAACAAGTGTTCTGTGAAGACGTTCCCAGTTATTTTTTTCGAAATACTCGTGAAACCAAAACTTAACTATAATGTAAATACTAAATACCCAATTGCTTGCCTCAATAACAAGTTACCCTTTGTCGTTCTACAAGAACAACTCGCCACGCATATATGTTGGCCTAAACTCAAGTTGTCGTGACCCTTAACTCTCTTTGACCAAGTTGTTAGAGGTTACTGTTTGAAAATTAAACAAATAAGCCAAATTAGGGGTAATATATATAGTTGGTGGTGATAAAAATTACTCACCCTTCCATTTGTCTTCTACTTTGCTTTTCATTTTGGATTTTTCACTAGTTTTGCCTTTTTTTGACTTTTGGAGTTTTCACTTTTTAACTCCTAATTTAAAAAGCTCAACAACCTCCTAAGCTATAATTAATTCCGTAAAGACTTTTTTTTGCCTGGTTATATATGTAAACTAGATCAGTAAACCATTCAAAAGAAAGACTTGTTTGGCTGCGGCATTTAGGCAAAATAAGCTTCCTTTATTGGAAAATAAGAGAAAACGGATCCATTCAAATCTACCAATTTTAAGCTTGAGCAAGTTGTAAACCTTGCCAGTCAAACAAATCCAAATGAGCAAGAATAACATATAGTGGGAGAACAAGAAAAAATTAATTGATAGCTGATCGATCGGATATTGTAGCATTCTTGAAGTTGAGATTGGATGATCTTAATGTAATTGAATAACCTATTATAGAAGCCTTCAATTTAGTTACAAACTCCCTCAATACGGATGAATAAAACTATCCAAAATATATGAAATTGGTGACCTAGACCTATCCAACTCCAAGATTTCTACTGAAAAAATAAAATCCAATTCAAGTAAACATAATAAAATCACCACATCTGCATCAAATTTGTTATATTATAAAAAGGAAAAAATACTTTTATTACACCAAACTATGTTACTGTTAACGATTTGATTACCCACCTTTCAATTTCCCAATTTGGTTATCACATTATAAAAAAGTTTTCAATTTAGCTACCACCGTTTAAATTAATTACTGAATCATGTCACGTAACAGCACGTGCTTGAGAAACTTGAACGTGAGAGGGTAATTTTGTCATTCTGCACCAAAATATATCATTCTAAAAAAACGTTTTCACTCAATTTCACAAATAACAAAAATTAACACATAGTTCAAATTTGGGTATGCAAATCATTAAAATCACATAGTTTGTTATACTAAACGTATTTTACCCCTATAATAAAACAAATATGACACGACAATCTTCCAACCTCACTTCATAGATCAAGTACAAAGAGAGTTAGGTATTCTGCTTTAAAAGTTAAAACCATACCTCCATTAGTGTATTTTGTACAAAGAGTAAAATCTCACAATTAACAAACACTCTAGAGAGCATTTCTTTTAATTAAACATGGTTATGTATAGGGGTAATATCAGTTTAGTATCCTGAGTTTTGGGTCATATTTACTTAAGTGACCTGACTTTCAAAAATATTGAATTTGTGACTCAGGTTTCACATATACTTTGATTTAGTGGTCTTTTTAACTTCACAACTTTTAAACAATTGTAATACAGCCCACTTAGTTTAAAAATTAATAAAATAGACACCGATTTGTTGAAAATGACAAAAATCACTCTTTAATTTTATAATTTTTATAAAAGACACGTTTTCCAATAAGCAAACTTTTCTTTATAGTAAATAAAATTTTAAACATACTTTTTATTCTTTTCAGAAAGGTTTTAATCTGTAAAAAAATTGTTTTAATCAGTAAAAATTACACTACATCCGTAAATAATTTTTGATAATTAAAGAAAAGTGTACGGATTAATATTAAAAATTGTCTGGTAAATTACAGAAAATTATTAAAGAAAATTACATGGAGTTATCGGATATAAAATTTTACGTTCCCATGACTTTAACATGGAATTATATTATTTTTTGGTAACAAAATTATTCACAAAAAGACAAATTGACACTTTTTCCAGACTGTCAAGTAATCAAGATACGCGTAGTGTAATTTTCTTTAATATTAATTAGTAAAATTTTCTTTAATTTCCAAAAATTATTTACGGATATAGTGTAATTTTTGCGGATTAAAACAAATTTTTTACGGATTAAAACCTTTTTGAAAAGAAAACAAACTAAATGCAGTGTTTATTTTGTAGGAAAAATTGTATTCAAAGTCGTTTTTTTTTTCAAAAATTATGTCTAAAATTGTATTTATTATGAAAAAAAGTTATCTTATTGAAAAATGTGTCCTTTACAAAAATTGTAAAATTAAAGAGTTAATTTTTTCATTTTCAACAAATCGGTGTCTAATTTATTAATTATTAAACTATGTAGGTTGTATTAATTACAATTGCTTAAAACATGTAAAGGTAAGTAGACCACTAAATTAATTAAAGTATATATGAAATCTGGATCACCAATTTAATATTTTTGAAAATCAGGTCACTTAAGTAAATATAACTCAAAACTCAGAGAACTAAAGTATTATTATCCCGTTATATACATGAGGATATATTTTTGGACCTTTATCACGCATAACTGCAATGTTGTCAGCAATTTTACAAATATAGGACCCCATGAATCACGATTATAACATCACGCAGGTTACAGGTGTGCGTATCGATCTATAACAAATAACACGTAAGCCGTACACAAAATTATGATAATTTTTCCAAAGGAACACTACAAGAAACTAGAGTTTTGGGGACTAAAATTTAGGAATGATTTCTTAATCGGTCATTAAATGATACTTTTAGGAACTAAAATAATTTTTTAGTTCCTAAATAGATATAAATTGATCCTTAAAAACATAAAAATTGGTTCTTAAAAACAATTTGATACCCACAAAGGGGACATACTTATTTAGTTCCAATTAAAACATATTTTGGGACTAAATAATTCTGTCCCCTTTTGTTGGTACCGAATTGTTTTTAAGGGCTAAAACTTTATGTTTTTGTCTCCAAATATATCTATTTAGGGAATAAAAAATTATTTTAGGGACTAAATGTACAAACAACATCCTCTCTCAAATTGGCCTAAGTAACACCGTGACGTATCCATTCTCTTCCATATGTAAGTACTCTTGGTATCCAAATTCCAATACACATATATATTAACTAGTAATAGTAACCCACCCGTTACGCATGGGACATGTAGTGGAATAAATATGATCCTGAACAAATAAAATTAACATTTTTAAAAAATTTGCAAAAATAATGGAATGTATATCGTAAATTAACAATCGTGTAAAAATACACGTATGATGATTTGTTTGGGAGATGAGTTGAGATGTGTGGAAAAAGTGCATATTTATTTACTTATTTATTTATTTATTTAAATTGTATTAAATTATTTGAGTAATTAGAAAATTAAATTAAGAGTATTTTTGAAAAAATAGTAAAATTTGGCAGTTTTAAGTTTTTGTGTGTTCTCTTATATTATATTAATAGTATGATATGATACTATATTACAAAATCAAATATTCACACGGACATATTATGGTTATTATGTTCTTAATCATGAAAACACATTGTATCATATATGGCATGTGTTTTGACAGAGGGGGAAATTTTTTTGAAAGAAAATAGACTGCATCGAGAAGAAAAATAAATTGTCCAAACACATGGAGGTCTATTTGTTAATATATAAAATATTTATATTAAATTCTTCAGACGAAAAAGAAATTGCCGAAACCTTTTTAATATTTATATTAAATAAAAAAATTATGACTAATTTTTTTTTAAAATTTCTGCTGATTTAGCTCTGATGACATTAATTTCACAAAACCACAAACGCTTGTAGTTGGTACAATCTACAAACCATCAAAAGATACAATACTCCTACGTAAAATCACGTATATTTTTTTTTCTTAGTCTTTTATTTTTAAATAGGATGATGCTAGACACACAATTTGCACACAACTCCCACACTCCAGATTTAATTTTAATAAAAGACATATTTATCCCTCCAAATATACATTAAATACAATTTATAATTTGACAAATTAAAATATAAATATTCTTCTTATTAATATTACTAATTTCACTATTAGTAACTTCTAGCTATGTTTGGTTATCAAAGTTAGAGAATTAGATTGACAGTTCCTTTGTTGTTAGTTATGATTTAACATGTACGTAAGAAAAAGAATTGCTTGGTTGCATGTAATGTAATGAATCTTTAGTACGTTAAAATGACATAACAAATTATCATGTAACTTAATAAATAGGTTAAAAATATTATGTAGTGGGTCGGTTTCAAATGTTTTGAGAAGTCAATATTAATCGTACTTAGCAATGAGTTACTAATGTAAGTTACATATGCATGCATTAAAATGGGTCGTTACAAAGAGTTAAATATAAAAAATAAATTAAGGTCGGTAAGTGAAACTAAAAAATATTATTTGAATATAGAAAAACTTAAAAGTTTTTGCGAAAGTTAATGTAACTAAAAATTAAGTTCATGTACATAGAAAATGAAAAGATTTATTCTTAACCTATAAAATGGGGATATTTGGAGAACATTGCGTGTTCATTTTTTATTTTTCTGTTACAATGTATTCTCATCATTTAAAAGGAGTGAAAAAATCAAATTTAACCGATAAAATAAGGAGTGCAATATGCGAGCATAAGAAAAAAAAACAAGACGCATATTTGTGTTGCTATCGTGAAATCATGGAGATTTGCAATAATCAAATCTTGATTTTGGAGCGTTTTTACAAAAAAATATCTAAGTTAATGTATAAATTAATGTACATATAACCTTACATATATACTAGCGGATCTGCCCACCCGATGAGTGTAAATCCAAAAACATATATGTAACCTAGAATTTTTTATGAAGGGAGGAACAATTATGGTTGAGAGAGAGAGAGAGAGGGGATGAATTTGATGATTTGTGAGAAGATGAAGTTAATAATTAGATAACAGTTTTTTTTCTTTTAATTCTCCTGTAAAAGGTGTCTACTACTATTTTGTAATTTTATAAATTAATAGGACTATTTTATAAATAATTGTTTCAAGATTCATAAGCTCTCTTCACCTAAAGTAATAGTATAGATATATGTCTACAACTATACAAGATAGTGTGAGAACAGAAAAAGCTTTTGTGAAGGGAATTCAGTTGCACAAAAAATCACAGTAGCTTATCGTCCCTAATAGAAATGATTCGGTTATTTCATAATAGATGAGTGGTTTTTCTTACTTGATATTATAAAATTTCATTGCATTTTTAACAAGTGTTTGCATGTTAAAATTATATTTTGGAATATCAAAAGTTATATATGTATTTTGTATTGAAAACCCTACAGGTTATGAAAGATAAAAGTTATTTGTATACGTTGATGAACGTAAAGAAAAGTAAAATATTTATATGCGCCGATGAACGTATATAGTTTATTTGAAAAAAGTTTATATTTTATTTTGTGGTTTTTATGATATTATATTTAGGATGTAAGTTAAGAAAAATAAAATGATATAAAGATATTTGATAAGTAGTGCTACAATGAATTGATGTAGAATTGGAAAGTCCAATCATAGAAAATAAATTCAGAAAGTCTAAATCAAATGAATAAAAGAGATTTCTAGCATCCAAATAGGATTGGTAAGTACAATCTAGATAGATATGTAATTTATATTATCGTATTGATCACACCTTAAAACTGTTGAAAAAGATATGTTTTTGTTTACAGTTTATTGATTACATGCATTGTGAGTTTTATTAAAGTTTAAAATGTTGTTTTTACATAGGAAATAATAAGATATAATACCTATTTTTGATCTTATATTATATTGTAAGATTTATCACTCACCAACCTCCTCTATCTTACCCCTCGATTTTATAATGTTTTCAGTTGTATAGTTGAGATCGAGTTAGTCGGGAGCATACAAAACTCATAACAGTTAGCATTTAAATTCCGATGCGTTGTAATTGTTATAGTTTGTAATGTAAGTTGTCGAGTTTTACGAGAACATTGAAAAATATATCTTTAAATGATTTATAGAACTGTTTTATTTGATGAGTTTATTTGAAAATGTTTTTTCTTTAAATTAGGTTTTATCTATCACGTGTTGTTACACGTATTATTCGGTATTGTGATTTCCAAATTCGGTAATGTGAGGTTACACCGTATGTATGAGAATGATGTTTATTGGTGAGTAACTATGAAGCATGGGTACTCCTTAAATATGATGTACTTTATTTACCGTGTTTGTAATTAATGAATCAACTGGTGATGGTGCAGCCCATCTGCAACTATTGCAGCTACCCTAACATCAATTTTAAGGTGTAATTTAACTGCCGCAATATGCAAAAGATGTAGACACTGAGTTATGCAACCCAAAGAAACTCTAATCTTTATATCATGCATCTCAAAGTTCAATTTTTTTTTTAAGTAACAGATACCCTTATATTAATAAATGTGAGAAAATGCCATGGGACAGCACCAGGGGCGGACCCAAGGGAGGCTAGGGTGGCCGTGTGACCACCACGGCGACGATTTTCAATTTTTTTTTTTTTATATATGTAATTAAAAAAATTCTGAGATATATACATTGATGGTCCCCCAATTAAACAAAAGAGTTGCTAATGTAATGGTAAAATTGGACCAGAAAATAGTGTAAGCTTAGAAGTTCAAATCATGTTAGCTTCTTTTTTCTTAAATTTTCTGTTTTTTATTTTGAAATTACAAAATTTTCTATATACCCATTGTATTTTTCCAAATAAGATTACATAAAAAATTATTTTATTGTCCAATGTCTTTTGTCTTGAATTCATATTTATTTTATGTTATGTTGAATATAGAAAAAAAAATTGTATTAGACTATATTTTTTTTCTATTCTACATATTTTTTATACCACGATCCCCCAAAAAATATTATTCTGGTTCTGCCCCTGGACAGCCCACATGTTGGCTTATAAACTGAATCCGATAAAATACGATAAGACTTTCAAACTTGCTAAGAAAATGTTACATCACAGGGCAGCCAGGAAAAAAGAGGGAAAAAAATTAAAGAAATTAGCAAATTTCATAAGCCATCATCTGAGCATCTCAAAGTTCCATAAATACATGATATGCAGGGGAAAAGAACAGTGCAAAATGTGGATATGTTGTATTCATAAGAAAGTTTTTTTCAGCTAGTAGTATTGGGAAGTTGATCTTAATATTGTTGTGTTTAGTTGAGAAAAGTGAGAAGCAATGGGTGAAAAAGCTGATCTCAAGGGTATCTTATACATGAGATAGAATATTTGGTTTAATTAAACCTGTTTTTTTTTTTTAAGATTGGAAGGTTATAAGAGGACTGTACATTCATATGTAGAACCTGGCAGGTTAATAATCACATTCACAATTGATAATGAGCTTCATCGGGTTGTTCAGATGTTGCTTTCTTTTGTTTATCTTACTATGAGTTATATTTTTGTCTGCTCGATCATCCTTAAGCCTCCTTTGGTAGTTCTGTTATGTTTGTATGTTAATTAGATTAATCAACCCAAAATACACCAACATCAAATAAACAAACATCTTCATAATCATAAACCATACTAACAACCTCGTCTGAATAATAAAACGTAATAAGATGAGCTTATTGAGATGAAAATCATTTACACCGAAAAAGACAGTCTATCACGCTGGAGAAGCTTTGTAAAGACTTGGAAATATTCCTGCAGTTTGGAAAAACAAAAACACCACGCTTTCATGCATGCTGTTGAAATGTATTTAGAAAAGAGTAGAAACAAAAAAAAAGCCATAATATGCACGCAAAAAAAAAAATAAGTATATGAAAATGTCAGAAGTTATAAGTCTCTTGTTGAAATGAATGTGATAAAACTACTTCGATGAATATACACACATCTAAACATTAAGGGTGTGTTTGAAACTCGAAAAACTCATGAGAAAATGATAATGATTTTTCGAAAAAATATTTCTTTGTGTTTGGTGGCATAAAATAACAATTAGAAAACAAAACAAAAAAAAGTGGGAGAAAACTTTATTTGTAGAATGACAGAAAACATTGTATTTCCAAAATTGAGAGGAAAATGAAAACAAATAAGAAAATTGTTAATCACTAGGTCCCTTTCTCTCCCATTTTTTTTCTTTTCTTTTCTCTTAATTTCTCAACATTCCAAACACATGGATGAAAAATGATTTCAATTTAATTTTTATTGGTTTTACTTTTTTTCCCTTTCTTTTCTTTTCCGTGAGATTTTAAGGGTTTCAAACACACCCTAAATGATTAAAGTTTCGGAAAGATTAAACAACAAATTTTAAATAACCCTCCTTTCTTCTGAAGTATGTATCAAAATAGGTATACAAGCCCTAACAGTAAAACAAAGCATTCAAAGTTGATCAGTTAGTTATAAAAGAGAAAGAAAGCTATCTACTTTTGCAAGTAAGAAACCCTGATAATATATACCCTCCTTACTTTTACTACTGCAATATAAAACTTGAGCATCCTAAAGTCTAAAGTAACTAAAATTTACAATGTAACAACTTGGAAGTTAGTAAATAAACTATAGAGATCAGTTCAAAAAAATCCATCCTCATTTTGGTACATAATGCCACCCATATTTTCGACTTGCAGTTTTTAAGTGACAAATACTGAAACAAATATATACATTTAGAAACATGCATAAGTTTCTAATTCTAAAGACAACACATTTCACTCATGTAGTAACCATGTTAAAAGCATAGGTAGTACACCAATTAGATTAAAACCGTACTTAATTTAGAACGTGTCTCAAACATGTATCAAATAACAGTGTAAGCAACTAACAAGAGATCTATAAACTTAGTGAAAAAACATAAAATTAATGACTAAAAAGGGCCTAAATGATCCAAATATTAGGATTTAATGAATCAACAAAGAAAATTAAACAACATTACATAGCCTAACATAAACAGATACGTACAGATCCCATAATTTATGTTGGTGAATAAGTTTGTAACACCGAGCTGCTAGTGCTATTGTCCTAATATACTAGCTAGTTTAGTAGGCCACTTTAAGCGGAATATTTCATTAACAAAAACTTATTCTAGAATCATGCTCATCCATACAAAAAATCTATGAAAATTAAAAACACCCACTATACATATCGTCAGCTAGGGCGGTTTACTGATATTAGAAAAAACACTTTTCGTGAATATTCTTTTATAAATTAAAAAGGACGTATATAATAGAAGAGAAGATGTAAATTAAAAGATAGAGGAATCAATAATAATAGTAGATGAGAAGAAAGCAAGCGAATACCCACATTAAGTGTGTGTTTGGTACAAGTTTTTTTCATTACTTTTTAGATTTTTTGCTACGAAAAAGCATCGGGTATTTCGTATGTTAGCTTTTCTAGCTGTTAAAAAGCTAGATTTTGGTTATAAAAGCAAGAAAAAGCTTGAAAAGTAAAATATCTATGTTTTTGGTGGATTTTTTTTTTTCGACATCGATTTCGGAGTTTCCTATAAAAAATATGAATGAACATGTTTTTGTTAGTACAAGTATACTTTATGCTAAAAAGAGAAATTGATGCGAAATATGGTACTCTTAGCAGAAATAATTTGGTCATTTTGAATGAATAGCAAAGAGGTAAAATCTAAAACCAAACACAAATGTTAATAAAAATCTAGCTTTAAAAATATGTTACCAAACGCACTAACCAACTTCTTATAATCAAGCTATTTATAGTTGCTTTCACAGTTTTTTGACCAAAAAAGTTGATACCAAAGGGAACCTAAAAGAATAGGAAAAAAAAGGAAAAGAAGAAAAGCAAGCTAGTACAGTAAAACTTCTATACATTTATATCGTTGTAACTACGAAAAAATATTACTATATGGATGTTATTCTTATATAGCGGTTACATATAAAAATATATAAAATTTAAAAAATTATAAGTATTTAAATAAATTAAGATACATATACATGGTTAACAAATATAAAAAACGGAAGGAGATAGTCGAGAGGATGATAGTACAGGAATACAAAACCTTTCATGTCAAGAAGTTTCGAGCATGGTTGATAATTTGGAATTATTTTGGGTTTAACAATAAGATATACATGTCGACGAACTATTATCGATCTATGTACAAGTTAAAAGATTAGCAACACAAAAAATCAAGTCGTCACCGTCACAAACTACTTTACATAACTATTTTACTTCATTCTAAATTTAATGTAAAAATACATAATTTTTGCAATAAAAAATTATTTATTACTATAGGGAGGCGATATTATAACTAACATGACTTAAAAATTTTATGAAATATGACAATAGAGAGTTTATTCTTATTTATAACTGATTCGAGTTGGGACCGGAATTTTTTATTACTATAGAGAGTTTATTAGAGTATTCTTATAAGAAGGTTTTACTGTAATAAAAGAGAGAGGGGCCATATAATAAATAAAGAAATAGTAAACACATCTCAATCTCTCTCAATCTAGGGAGAGAGAGACCATATAAAAAAAATAAAGAAATAGTTTGGATTTTTCGACTACAAAAAATATTTTTTCAGTCGACAGCCGTAAATTCAAATGAAAAGTCATAATTCTGATTTACGGTTTATCTTTTTATTTTTATTTTTTATTATTTTTTTATTTTATTATTATTTTATTTTATTTTAAGAAAAAAATCATAAAAAATCGTAAAAAAATGCAAAAATAGTTATACTACTTAAAAAGTGAGTAAAAATATTTCAAATTTAATTTTACTGATTTTTATTAATTTTTTTTTATCTTTTATGAATTTATTTTAGGAAAAAAATACTACAAAAATTGTAAAATTAACAAAATATGGTTGGAAAAGTTAGATATTAATTTTACAACTATGTTGTATTAATTTTATAGTTTTTGTGGTATATTTTTTTATAAAAGTTAGTTATAAAAGGCAAAAATGTAATAAAAATCAGTAAAAAAAATTAAAATTAACTTTGAAATATTTTTACTCATTTTTGAAATTGTATAATTATTTTAATTTTTTATAATTTTTAATGATTTTATTCACTAAAAAAATAAAATTAAAAAATAAAAGTTAAACCGAAATTCTGAATTACGGTTTTCGCGTGAAAAAAGATTTTTGTATTCGAAAAATCCAGCCTCATAAAGAAATAGTAAAGAAGCAACTCAGTCTAGGGTTTCCACACAGAGATAGAGAGAGAGAGTAGTTACACTTAAACTTAGAATTTGAGAAAAACCAGAAAATATGATTGAAGAGAAGCATGTGAATCTATAATACCAGCATAATGCCCCAATCTCAAAAAATATTTGATTTAAATGCCTCCAATTATCTCATATTCCGAACCTGGTTTGCTTCAAGTCTGGAAGCAAATTGCATTAGCAAACACCTTGTTTATGGGGCGTATAGTACCGCTAATCAGATACGACCTCTGAGTTCCGACTAATTTAAGACAAGGCCTTATGTTTTGCTTTCATGTATACTTTGTGAATGAAGTGTCATATAGACGTTTAGATATAATAAAAATTAAAAATTAAAATAAAAACAATCTCCAAACATGTATCAGAAATTCAGAATCAGTATCCGGAAATTAAAGAACTCAGCAACAAACAAACATATCAAAAACAATATGAACACTTGTAACTGTATAA
The DNA here is from genome assembly GCA_963682055.1 of Primula veris. Classification (NCBI taxonomy): domain Eukaryota; kingdom Viridiplantae; phylum Streptophyta; class Magnoliopsida; order Ericales; family Primulaceae; genus Primula; species Primula veris. The sequence goes on along the minus strand of OY821750.1, from coordinate 27,590,163 downwards.
CCAATAATTGTACATTACAATCGTTCCTTTCTCTAATTTATATAATCAATAATTGTACATCACAATAATTTCTTTCTTTGGATTTCTGAAATAAAACTAAAACAACAGCTGTATGAGGGGTTTTCTACTTTCTAGTTTCAATAAATTTTAATTGTTCTCCTCCTATTATATACACATTACTAATCGATTTCTGATTTTACCGTATTTTTACTCCAAAAAAAGGTCGTTTTACAGGTCTCGCCCTACACACTTCTCATATTCGCCTCGAGCAAACGAGTATCCACCAACACTACAACCACCAATGCCGCCACATCTACAATCACAATACTTCTCTTTCATCCCTCAACTACCACCGATTTCCCACCGCTTCCTCCCATTCCTCACCCAAGTACACTCGTTCTCCCTCCTCCACCGATATTCCCACCGCTTATTTCAACTCCTCACCCAAGTACACTCATTCCTCCTCTTCCATCGATATTCTCTCCCCTTCCTCTCTATCCTCACCCAAGTACACTTATTCCCTCTCCTCTACCGATATGCCCACCTCTTCCTCTCACTCCTCACCCAAGTACTCTCATTCCCCCTCTTACTCCGAATTTTCTATGCCCACCAACACCGCCACCACCGGAGTACCCCTACCCATCTCCACTAGAGATGCCATGCCGAGCATCCCCAATTATTCTGAAGGAGGCCAAGGTAAAAATCCTGAAAAGTTTCAAAAACCATGAACTATTTAGTATTTGTTTGTACTGTTTGAACTGTTCAACTTTTCTACCTTGACCTCCTTTAGAATAATTGGGGATGCTAGGCATGACAACTCTGGTGGAGCTGGGCAGGGGTACTCTGATGGTGGCAGTGTTGGTGGGCATGGAAAATTCAGAGGAAGAGGTTGAATGAGAGTACTTGGGTAAGGAGTGATAGGAAGAGGTGGGCATATCGATGGAGCAGAGGGAATAAATGTACTTGGGTGAGGATATAGAAGAAGTGGAGGGAATATCGATGGAAGAGGAGGAATGAGTGTACTTAGATGAGGAGTGGGAGTAAGCGGTGGGAATATCGGTGGAGGAGAGGAAATGAGTGTACTTGGGTGAGGAGTGAGAGGAAGTGGTAGGAATATCGGTAACAGTTGAGGACTGAAAGAGAAATATTGTGATTGTAGATGTGGCGGCATTGGTGGTTGTAGTGTTGGTGGATACTCGTTTGCTCGAGGCGAATTTGTGATGTGTGGAAGGCGAGGTTTGTAGAACGACATTTTGCTGGTGGGAAAATAAGGTAAATTTGAAATCGATTAGTATGTGTATAAAAGAGAAAGGAGAATTATTAAAATTTAATAGTATGCACATATAAATAAAAGAATGTCTATTGACAACGATGAAAACTGTTCGTACTTGTATGATGGGTCTAATGCAACTTTTGGCAATGATCATGTTCAATACATATGGAAAAAGATAATAGAAGAGTTTAGTACACACTTATCTTTCAACTCTAGATTTCGACTTTCTCACTAATTAAAAAGAAACTGGGAAATTTTCAAATTATAAACTGCTTTTGAAAAAAATACCAAGAACTAAACACCAGTGTCGGAAAATGAAAGTCACAACAAAAATCAAAGTTTATGTATAGGAAAAAAGAAGATCAACGATGAGTATTTCTAGTATATATATCACGAGTCTAATCCGGTAATTAGTATAGATGACACTTTGTGCATATGAAAATGTTAATATAAGAGGTTGATTTCTAGCCTTCTACCAATTGTGGATCGTTAAGCATGTTTTGAGATATCCATCCGAACCAATCATGTGGTGTAAGGCTCATGTAAATCGTAAGATCATGTTCACAAGAATGATTTTTTACCCATTTTCACTCGTTTTAGAAACAAGAACATGGAAAACTTATAAGCTACCATTCTTTTTTTACGTGGAAAGGAAAGAGAGAACCAAGAACTCCACTGGATGAAAAAGAAGGTAAACAATAAAAATTTTAAAAATTGGTTTGCGTGTTTACAAGAAGAAGAAGGTCAACAATAAAAGTATATGTATCGGTATAATAGTTCTAATCGACCTGATCACTTCTTTTTTTTCGTATTAAAGACTAAAATGTTCTGCACTAGTATTATAACTCATTTAGAACTGATCAAATTGTGTTCATAAGAAAATGGTAGTAGAAGAGGTTTGTACTCTACCCTTTCCCATATGTGCATCCTTGTTCCTAGTATTGGTTTAGAGATAAAAACCAAAAAACTTGTGCTTTTATATATGCTGGTAAAGAGCAACAAATTACCCATATTTGCTTTGCCGATGATCTTATGATTTTCTCAAAAGCTAATGTTAATTCGGCTAATATATTAAAGAAGGCTCTAGATACTTTTTGGAAATTCTCGGGGTTAACTCGTAACCGGAATAAAAGCCACGTCTTCATCGCCGGAGTCGATCCCATTACCCACATCAATATCATTGGGTTGTTTGGCTTCGTCGAGGGGTTTTTGCCTATCATATACCTCAGAGTCCCTCTTTTAACGTCTTCTCTCTCCTCCGGTGATTGTGCTTCCTTTGTCGACCACATAAGTAGTCGAGTTTCTTCTTACACGGGTAAGCTTCTAGCCTATGCCGGTAGATTTCAACTTATTAGATCCGTACTCTTAGTGATGCAATCTTATTGGTGTTCTCATTTTAGTCTTCCGATAAAAGTTATAGACGACGTTGAAGCTATAATCCAACGGTTTATTTGGAGTGGTCCGGATCTTAAGCGATTTGGGGATATGGTTGGTTGGTCTAATGTTACTCTTCCGTTTTTGGAAGGTGGTCTAAATATTGAAAAGTTGAAGGAATGGAATAAAGCTTTAATGGGTAAAAACATTTGGGTTTTATTGTGTCCGGATATCGTTTCTCTTTGGAAGAGATGGGTCGGGACCCATCTTATTCGAGGCGGAGATTTTTGGTCTATGTCCATACCTTCAAGGTGCTCATGGACATGGAATTAGATTTTGAAATTAAGAGAGACTTTTCGATACCACTTTTATGTTGCCGGCAGTAAAACTTGGCGTCCGTTGCCCACTGTCGGTTACACGGTTAAATTGGCATATAGAGATATTCGGATCCATAAACCGATAAATCATTGGAATCGGTTTGTTTGGGCTCATAATTTTCCCCCAAGATGTAGTTTTATCCTTTGACTAACTTGTCTAAACTGTCTATCTACTTTTGATCGTTTACAACGAATGGGGTTGGTTTAAGTGAACCGATCCGAGCTTTGTTACCATCATTCCGAGACAAGAGACCACCGCTTCTTTTGAGTGTTCTTTCTCTCGGCGTATTTGGTGTATTATCCTATCAAATTCCGGTTTGATAGCGAAAAATGGAACTTGGAGTTTTTGGGTAAAATGGGCTAATGCTCACTTCAAAGGAAGCACGGTTTTATTACCGCTTCTACGGTCTATTGTATATTGCGCGAAAGAAATGCTAGATTGTATCGATAATTTAAATCGACTCCCGGAAATATTATCAAGGAGATTGGGGTTTTTGTTGCGAGTAGTTTGAATAAATTCAAAAATGTAAAATGTAATTCTAGAAATAAGATTATTTGTAATTCTTGGAGACTAGGTTCATCATTCCTTTGATGAGCTAGGCGCTTTCTTTCCTACGACTTCGTTGTAGCCTTCGGGGATTGTTCGATCCTTTGGCTTTATATATATGCTTAATCTCCAAAAAACCATCACCAAAACCAGAAATTTAAAAGCCATTAGTAGAAATAAGACATGAAAATCAATAAAAGTTGGTCCCTTACGATTGTTTTCCTTTTCGAGATTTATAAAATTAGTAATCCATCAGAACCATGAGCATTTTTCTAACAAAAGAAAGGAGTAGAAACTAGCAACACTATCATGGGTACATACAATCATACATACTCAGGAAAATCTTTCTTACAGAAAAGTCTAACGGCGCAACTTGTTGCTCGTTTGCCTTCCATCTGAGTGTAATAATTCATAATAATTAATAGCTCTTATTGTCAAAAATAAAAAATACCCAGATGAATGCCAGCATTGATATTCTCAATTTGGTTACAGATATTCTGGCAGCAATTAGCATTGATATTCTCATGTATAATCAATTAATCATCATTAAAAAGACACATAACACAGATGAATGCAACAATGCTAAATGATGATCAAAGTTAACAACAACCGTAAAGTGAAAAAAGAAAACAGTGAGAAAACAATTATCATGCAGACAAGATCTTTTTGAAATGGTGATCTTTTTGAAAATCCAAGTTCTCACCCTTCAGTAATAGATATAAGTACCTGAAGGGCAAACAATTATTTGTCAAATACTGAAGGGCTTTGGGGATGAAGGAGATGACAATCGGAGCTTTCTTTTTATACTTGAAAAATTCTATATAATGCAAACTCTTACACGTAATGAGTTTTGATCAAAATGAATGCAATTTAATGCAAAATCATGTATATAACCAGCAACCGGTAATGAGATTTGACAAAAATAAACTTATATAACGCAAAATCATGTATTTCACCGAGCCAATGGTAATGAGTTTTGACCAAAGTGAATTCAATATAATGCAAAATCATGTATTTCACCGAGCTAATGGTAATAAATTTATTTAAATTTACTAAAAGAGAATATTACCTTCTACATTAGTTGATTCTCTTCAACAGTCAACAAATCAAAGAGAAATAAATGGAATTTACGTTTACTCACAACAATGTGTAATGACTGATTTTATTTTTTTAAAAAAATATATATATTAGGGTTTTTATGATGTCCTTAGCAAAGAAAGAGAAACGAATAGTAAAGAAAGATAAACAAATAATGATAACATCATTTAAACAAATTAGATTGCTACCAATCAATATAGGAATGGCAATGTGTGTAATGACAGATGTTGATAGTTTTTTTTTTTTCGAAATAAACATGCTCATTATTATTAAAATAAAAAAGTAAATTACAGAATTCAGTGTCCCCGGAACAAGCTCCAAATAGCTAAGTAAAATGGAATAATACAAAGTCACGAAGGCCACCAAGAAGCCCGATAACTCATAAAACCCCATATGATAATCTATCCTGTAAATTGTTTAAAATACATTAAAAAATGTAATCTAACAATATAAAATGTCCCAACTATCAAAAAAGAAAAAGAAGTACAGAAATATTGTCAAGCACGCCAATCAAACATTAGATCAAAAGAGACAAAAGATCTTAGAGAACTCAATACATACTGGATCAAAAAAAACTCCATCGGGATGTCAACACAATAATAAACCCGAACTAAATAGACCAATCATGTCATAAATTTCAAAGGCAACCACTCCATCCACAATTATTCCAAACTAACCAATTAACTGAAACAGGACAAGCTCCATCAATACTCATAAATTCAATAGTCGAGACGAACCCATATCATAAAAAACTTTATAATGAGTATAATAAACTAAATGCATGAATTTGATACCTAGAAAAAACGGCCATACTCAGTATAATCAAATTTTGCAAACTTCTATCAAGGCTTAAGATACAGACGACATATCATATCATGAGTTTGCGGACAGAGAGATCTCCAAAAGTATCCTACCAGGTCTGGCTCTGAAGTATCGATCGAGATGCCAACACACTAAACTATAGTATATACTATTATACTCATTACTCGTATCATTACGGAAATTTTCTTTTTAGATTAAATTTGGTTACATGTTCAAAAGAAGCAAATTGATATGGACGTGTTGAAATCAAACATTTGAATGTGTTGATTAAATATATATATATATACATTTCAATGTGTGACACCAAATTTTTAAACCCTTTTGTAGCCAAGGTAATGCTCTCGTAACAACTATTTCGTGTTATCATTTATATCTCTTGTTTGTATAAGAATAAGGACAACTCAAGTTGTCGTGACCCTTAACTCCTTTTGACCAAGTTGTTAGAAGTTACTGTTTTAAAATTTAACAAATAAAGCCAAATTAGGGGTAATATATATAGTTGGTGGTGATAAAAATTACTCACCCTTCCATTTGTCTCTACTTTGCTTTTCATTTTGGATTTTTCACTAGTTTTGCCTTTTTTGGACTTTTGTACTTGTGGACTTTTCACTTTTAAACTCCTAATTTAAAAAGCTCAACAACCTCCTAAGCTTTAATTAATTCAGCAAAGACTTTTTTTTGGCTGGTTAAAGGAGGTTATAAAGAAACAGTTTTTATGTAGGCTAGATCAGTAAACCATTCAAAAGAAAGACTTGTTTGGCTGCGGCATTTAGGCAAATAAGCTTCACTTATTCAAAAATAAGACGGATTCATTCAAATCTACCAATTTTAAGCTGGAGCAAGTTGTAAACCTTGCCAGTCAAACAAATCCAAATGAGCAAGAATAACATATAGTGGGAGAACAAAGAAAAAATTAATTGATAGCTGATCGATCGGATATTGTAGCATTCTTGAAGTTGAGATTGGATATTGTTATCTGCCGTAGCAAACATTACTAAACGATATGCTGACATACTCACATTTTTGCAGGAATTTGTTATCGTATTGCACATTCAAACAAAAGACGCACTTTTGTTACATGTTCAACGGAACCAAATTGATAGGAAACCAAATGAAACCGGAAAAAAAAACGAGTGATAAATATGAAACAATTGAAACAATTGATTTCAATTATCTTTAACAATGAAATGATTATACGAGGATGGAAGTCAAACGAAGAATAAACTGCGCCGCTAACCCTTATTTAAAACTTTCCCTCAAAATTAAACAACTGATGATAAGATGTGTCAAACACTCTTAACTCAAACTGAAAAACTTTTTCGTGACCAAGGTACTCGTAACAACTATTTTGTGTTAACATTTATAATTCTTGTTTGTATATAAGAATAAGGGCAACTCATTCAAATCTACCAATTTTAAGCTGAGTCAAGTTATAAAACTTGCCAGTTAAATAAATCCAAATGAGCAAGAATAACATATAGTGGGAGAACAAAAAAAATTAATTGATAGTTGATGATCGGATATTGTAGCATTCTTGAAGTTGAGATTGGATGATCTTAAGGTAATTTAATAACCTATTATAGATGCCTTCAATTTAGTTACAAACTCCCTCAATACGGAAGAATAAAACTATCCAAAATATATGAAATGGGTGACCTTGACCTATCCAACTCCAAGATTTCTACTCTAAAAATAAAATCCAATTCAAGTAAACATAATAAAATCACCACATCTGCATCAAATTTGTTATATAATAAAAGGAAAAAAATATTTTTATTACACCAAACTATGTTGTTGTTAACGATTTGGGTACCCACATTTCAATTTTTCCAATTTGAATATCACATTATAAAAAACTTTCCTATTGATGTATCGCCGTTTAAATTAATCACAAAATCATGTCACGGAACAACACGTGTTTGAGAAACTTGAACGTGAGGAGGTAATTTTGTCATTTTACACCAAAATATATAATTATAGAAAAGCGTTTTCACTCAATTTCACACATAACAAAAATTAGCAAATGGTCCAAATTTGGATATCCAAATCATTAACATCACATAGTTTGCTATACTAAACGTATTTTACCCCTATAATAAAACAAATATGACGATTCGACAATCTCCAAACCTCTCTTCACAGATCAAGTACAGAGTTAAGTACACTGCTTTAAAAGTTAAAACCATACCTCCATTAGTGTATTCTGTATAAAGAGTAAAAACTCACAATTCACAAACACTCTGGAGAGCATTTCTTTTAATTAAACATGGTTATGTACATGTTGATATATTTTTGGACCTTTACCTCGCATAACTGCACTGATGTGAGCAATTTTACAAATATAGGACCCCATGAATCACGATTATAACATCACGCAAGTTACAGGTATGCGTATCGATCTATAACAGTTAACACACGTAGCCCGTACATAAAATCATGATAATTCTTCCAAAGGAACACTACAAGAAACTAGAGTTTTGGGGACTAAAATTTAGGAACGGTTTCTAAATCGGTCATTAAATGATACTTTTAGGGATTAAAATAATTTTTTAGTTCCTAAATAGATATAAATTGGTCCTTAAAAACATAAAAAATGGTTCTTAAAAACAATCTGATACCAACCAAAGGGGACATAATTATTTAGTTCCAAAACATATTTTGGGACTAAATAATTCTGTCCCCTTTTGTTGCTACCGAATTGTTTTTAAGGACTAAATTAAATTTATGTTTTTGTCTCCAAATATATCTATTTAGGAATTTTAATCCCTAAAAATATCATTTTAGCATCGTACCTAAATTTTAGTCCTCAAAGTCTAGTTTCTTGTAGTGGAAGATCATTCTAGTAATCTGGCTATCCCCCAATTAAGAGTTTATATTGACATGTAAGTAGGCAAATGATTTGTTAGGAAAATTATTTAAATGAAATGCAAGGAAGTATAGTATCAAGCCATGATTGATACTAATTTTTTTAGTAAAGCTTTCTTTTCTCCAAGGTATTCCTGACGAAAACGTCATTGACAAAATGAATTAGATTAGGAGACTTAAATAAAGTTAACATTTTCAAAAAGTTAACATTTTCAAAAAGTTAACATTTTCAAAAAGTTTGCAAAAATAATGGAATGAATATCGTAAATTAACAACCGTGTAAAAATACACGTATGATAATTTGTTTGGGAGATGAGTTGAGATGTGTGAAAAAAGTGCATATTTATTTATTTATTTATTTAAATTGCATTAATTTATTTGAGTAATTACTAAATTAGAATAATAGTATTTTTGAAAAAAGGTTAAAATTTGGCAGTTTTAAGTTTTATTGTGTTGTTTTATATTAATAGTATGATATGATACTATGGTTATTATGTTCTTAATCATGTAAACACATTGTATCATATATGGCATGTTTTGACAGATCTGGGGGAAACTTTTTTGAAAGAAAATAGACTGCATCGAGAAAAAAAAAAAAATTGTCCAAACACATGGAGGTCTATTTGTTAATATATAAAATATTTATATTAAATTCTCCAGACAAAAAAGAAATTGTTGAAACCTTTTTAATATTTATATTAAATAAAAAAAATTATAACTAATTTTTTTAAAAAAAATTCTGCTGATTTAGCTCTGATGATATTAATTTCACAAAGCCACAAAAGCTTGTAGTTGGTACAATCTACAAACCAACAAAAGATACAGTACTCCGTATGTAAAATCACGTATATATTTTTTTCTTTAGTTTTTTGTTTTTAAATAGGGTGATGCTAGACACACAATTTGCACACAACTCCCACATTCCATATTTAATTTTAATGAAAGACATATTTATCTTTCCAAATATACATAAAATACAATCTATAATTTGATAAATTAAAATATAAATATTCTTCGTATTAATATTACTAATTTCACTATTAGTAACTTTTAGCTATGTTTGGTTATCAAAATTAGAGAATTAGATTGACAGTTCCTTTGTTGTTAGTTATGATTTAACATGTACGTAAGAAAAAGAATTGCTTGGTTGCATGTAATGTAATGAATCCTTAGTACGTTAAAATGACATAACAAATGATCATGTAACTTAATAAATAGGTTAAAAATATTATGTAGTGGGTCGGTTTCAAATGTTTTGGGAAGTCAATATTAATCGTACTTAGCAATGAGTTATTCATGTAAGTTTTAGAAATTGAAACGGTTGAACTAGATAAATATATACATTAAATTATGTAATATCATTTATAATTAATTTCCATATTTGCTTAGCTAGGTGTTTCATTGGCTTCTGTTTGTATGTATATTTGTTTTTGCCTGAGTTCTGAATGTATTGAAAGAGCAACATTAACTCTAGGGAGTTACATATGCATGTATTAAAATAGGTCGTTACAAAGAGTTAAATATAGAAAATAAATTAAGGTTAGTAAGTGAAATTAGAAAATATTATTTGAATCTAGAAAAACTTAAAAGTTTTTGCGAAAGTTAATGTAACTAAAAATTAAGTTCATGTACATAGAAAATGAAAAGATTTATTCTTAACCTATAAAATGTGGATGTTTGGAGAACATTCTGAGTTCATTTTTTATTTTTTTGTTACAATGTCTTCTTATCATTTAAAAGGAGTAAAAAAATCAACTAAAATAAGGAGTGCAATATGCGAGAATAAGAAAAACAATCCAACTATTATCCAAAAAAATCAACTCTAACCGACAATATAAGGAGTGCAATAAGGGTGGAAGAAAATTTTGATTTGTGCATTAGTCAATCAACAATATCGAACACTCTCAAAAGGGAGTCGGAATATTTGTCAGATGAAATGAAAAACAGTGATGTTAAAATTCATAGATTGGTAAAATACCCTAAGTTAGAGAAAGTTTTATATGAGTGGTTTCTTCAAAGGAAAGATAAAGTAAATATGTCCGGAGAAATTATTCTAGGATGGTTAGAACGTTTCAAGGGAAGATACGGAATCAAATCTTACCGACGTTTTGGTGAAAGCGGTTCAGTCATCATGGAGAACATTGAAAATGCTTTACCTGGAGTACGATCAAAACTTTACCAATTTCAATTGAAGTATATTTACAATATGGATGAAACTAGATTATTTTATCGATTGGAAGCTGATCATTCACTTGCTACCAAGCAGCTCAAAGGACGCAAAAAAGAAAAGAAGAGAATTACTGTTGTTGTTTGTTGCAATGGAGATGGATCTGACAAAGTAACACTTTGGGTTATTAGTAAGTATGCAAATCCGAGATGCTTTAAAAATGGGTTTTTTCAAGAATTTGTTGGCTGGTTTGACAAGAGAATAAAAGGCAGGAAGGTTCTCTTAATAGTAGACAATTGTCCAGCTCATCCAAAGGTAGTTGAAGGCTTGAGAAATGTAAAGTTATTTTTCTTCCCTCATAACACAGCGTCTAAGATTCAACCATGTGATGCTGGGATTATTCGAGCAAGTTCATTACGGCCGCCGTTTTTATTCTAGCATTTTACAAGGCCATTAGGTTGAAGCACCAAATCCTAAAAAAAATAATATTTTGAATGTTATTAATTTCGCTAGTATGGCTTGGAATTTTGATGTAAAGACAACAACAGTTGCAAATTGTTTTCGGCACTGCAAGATTCGATCAAAAGAAAACAATGTTCCCGAACTGGAAGTTGGTGAATTAGATGAAGATATCCAAGCATTATATGATGTCATTTCTAATTTACGATATAGAAATGTGACGGATGTTGAACATATTTTGAACTATTCTAACGAGAATGATGCAGTTATGGAATCACTTACAGACGAAGAAATTATTCAATCGGTAATGAACAATGATGATGAAAATGATCCGGAACCAGATGATAGTAGCGTTATCCCAAATGTGTCATCAAATGAGGCATTTCAAGCAATAGTCACCTTAAACAACTACTTGCTCCAACAAGAGCAAAATATTCCGGAAATTATACAAGGTTTACAAAAAGTCAAGGATGAGTTTCATTTTGATTTAGGTGGAAAAAAAAAAACAATTAACTATAGATACATATTTTAAAAGAAAATAAGTATTGTGATGGTATTATTGATAGATTGAAAATTTTGGTCTACATTATTTATTTTTCTTTATGAAATTTAATAATTATTACTTTATATTTTTATTGGGCCCTTAACGATTCAATTTTTTTTATTACTTAATGCAATTAATGAGAATATTACTTTACTCCTTTGGCCCAAATCAGGACCAGAAGAAATTATTATATTAGCGAGGTTATTACTTTATCGAACATTACTTTATCTAGGTTTAACTGTAGAAGGTTAAATATATATTGTTGTAATACATATTTAGTGGATTGTCCACATCCATTTGTAACCTAGAAGACTTTATGTATTATTCATTTGTAACATTCCTCAACCTCCATTTATATAAGGAGATTGAGTCTTTCACCATTGGAAGATAGATACCTGAGTTGTTATCCATTTTCTATACTTTTCTCTACCTCTTATATTGCTTATCATATTTATATTACCGTTGAGCTAATTTGCTTACAACATGTTATCAGCACTTTGCTTGAAAAAAAACACAAAAATAAATTCTTCATTCGGAGTATTGGAACCATTTCTCGCTTGAAGATTGAAATTTTTTTGCTCGGAGATCGTGATATTAATCGTGGAGATTGAGTATAAAACTTTTAAAAGTTTTGGTTAATTTGTTCTATCGACCTTTACCAACATACGATGAGAAGGTACACTATTTTTATTGTATAAAACATAGAAATTGCATGATTAATCAAGAATAAAACCAAAAATTTCATGTTTAGGATGTATATCACATGATAGATGGTTTATTTTGAAAAAAAATGGCTATTATAACCCACGTATGTCACTTATAAAACGAGTTAAAACTTGTATAGTTAGACATATGAATATATCAGACTAAATCTGTAATTTTAAGAACATTGGAAGACTATTATGTAACTTGCTAAAACTAATGGGCTGAGATAAAACTATCCTGAAACTATAGGCCTAGATCGGTAAGTACCCTTAAAATGCATATAGTTTCATGTATTTCCACTGGCAGTCCATATAGTTACTCCTTATACACAGAATAGTATATGTGTACGAGTTTACCGAGTGTTTAGTACGAAAATAATTATTTAAATGCAAATGATCTAATATTTAATTACTACAATATATAAAAAAATGTATAAATCTTGTAGAAAATACCTTTTGCATGAAATAACTGTATGGGAATGTGACAATAATTAATCCTCTTAGCATGCCACTATTTATTGCCTATAAATTGATATAACCTATGCGATGTATTAATTACACATAAAAAATATCAAAAGTCACACTTTAGTGTTGCATTAAATAATAACTCATGTGGTTTAATATTACTACTCCATGTTAGGACTAGTATATATGAGTATGGCATGCTTTTATATTACGATGTTGTCTAATGTTATTTTATCTTGTCACATAAAAGCTCGTAGACATTTATATACTATGTGAGCTTGAACATTTTACAATGTATCTCTTTTGAGTAGAAATTTTCCTCAAGCTTAAACATTTAGATGTAGCTTTTGAGTTGAAAATTTGTAAAATCCGGTATATGTATTCACATTTAAGTTGGAATAATTATGAATCTTCACCAAATAGGCTCACCTATTTGGATAAGATGTCTAGGAAAGATAAAGGCGGAAGTCTCTCTCCTAATGAGGTCGGTTTTTAAGTGATATTCGTGCCCACCTCCCTCACCGTCTTTCCTGGTTGTATTCAAGTAGAGCTATCGAAAAAGGTTGAGTAAATAATAAGTTCCCCGAGTGTGTTTATACAGGTGTATTTTTTTCCAAATTGGTGTCTCAGTATCGACATGTCGTTCGATCAATGAGAACCTATTTACAAAAGCAAAACTTGTGTTTTTCGAACCTGCCGTTTCGAAACAAAATTTCTGCTTATGAAAACCATAATAGACATATAAAACTATCGTTTTATATGATAATTAATCCACAACTCCCAACACATGTTTGATGCCATTTATGATGAGGAAAATTGCAAAGCGTACTTGCGAAATAATTGTTTAGACGATGATGTTATTTAGTCACCACATGTTAGTTATCCTGATGTGGGAAATTGTGATGCCCAAATTTTTTCGGATGCCATCTTCGATGAGTAAAATACGAAATGTTTGTTACTTGATAGTTGAAGGCTATGACGTTGATTTTATTCTTCTGTCACATGTTAGACGCGATGACGTCTATGGTGAACTTTTTGTCTGAAATTGACAATTAGAGCAAACTTTTACCAAAATACTAGCTTGGAAAACGTATTCCATAAGCACTATTGTGAATTTATATTCAATATGTTCCTTTAGATCATCGCCCATATGTTATTGGATAAGAAAATTGCTCTGGTGAGCATTTATTGTAATTCTATTGGGTCAATGGTGAATTGTTTGTATGATACTAATGCTCTTCGTGGACATTTTTTCCTGAATCGAGAACCGAGAGAAGGGTTATTTGTCTCAAACTATCGCGAGCCTAACTGTGACGACCCAGATTTCCAGGAAGGAAATTCTGTGGTGCGGTGTTGTGTGTCAGTCCCACATCGCCCAGATATGAGAGTACTCGTGTGGTATATGAGCTTAAAAATCCATTTCCTATCAACAAGGCCTTTTAAAGCCGTACGGCACAATAGCGATGACGGAACTCCACAGTAAGCGTGCTTAGCTTGGAGTAGTACTAGGATGGGCGACCCCCCTGGGAAGTTGTGCCAAAGCGGACAATATTGTTGATACGGGCATGGCGGTTTGGTCCGTGGGGACGGGTCGTTGCAGGTGGTATCAGAGCCTCTATCTGGCCGAAAATGTGGGGACTAGCACGTGTGCGTGGACCCCTTGAAGGACGACGTGTCCGACGAGGACGTCGTGCCTAAAGGGAGGGTGATTGTGACGACCCAGATTTCCAGGAAGGAAATTCTGTGGTGCGGTGTTGTGCGTCAGTCCCACATCGCCCAGATATGAGAGTACTCGTGTGGTATATGAGCTTAAAGATCCATTTCCTATCAACAAGGCCTTTTAAAGCCGTGCGGCACAATAGCGAGGACGGAACTCCACAGTTAAGAGTGCTTAGCTTGGAGTAGTACCAAGATGGGTGGTCCCCCTGGGAAGTTGCGCCAAAAGCGGACAATATTGTTGATACGGGCTTGGTGGTTCGGTCTGTGGGGCCGGGTCGTTACACTAACGCTCGCCTAGCCAAGAGAGGTGTAGACAATCATCAAAACCGAAGATCTGTGACTCCAAGACAGTCCTTGAAAGGAACAATAAGGGTCCGTCATCCCAAAGTAAGCGACAATGCTCAAGCAGCCAATTCTCTGCTATAAATGACCAATGTCATTCCCGGCTACTCCTTAAATAGTTCAAAACTATCTTAAGGGTAGAAAAGTCGAAGCTAATGTGGTTAAAGCTAATTGAAAGGAAACTCTTGTGACCCCCGATTTTGTGGCTCAAATGAGTTTGGTACCTTTCTTTGTTAATTTTTGAGCAATTTGTCGCTCATCTGGACTATGTTTTTCCATTTGGATTATGATTATTCCATTTGGACCATAATTTTGGATTATGGTTTGCTTGTTTATGAAATTTCTTGAAATAAATTATACTGTTTTTGAGCAAAATTCCTTTATAAATGTGACCAAAGTTTAAATTATGAAACTTTAGGCAATGCTTGTGCGGTAGTTGATTGTCTGAAAATAGCGGGTAACGATGTACCACATAACTTCACCAACTACTTGCCTAAAGAATCCTAACTGACAAAGATTTTGGACTTGTCACTCCAAATCGGAATATTTGGTAAACCAAATTGATTTGTCTAAAATGAGTCCTTATACTCAAAGTCCTATCGTACCTCATTGAATTATAAGATATTCGAAAAAAAATAGTGTTTTCCGGTAATAGCTCCTGAAAGAATTGAAATTTCTTTACATATCCTCCACTTAATACGACCAAAAGCGTATTTTAGAGGAGTTGAAATTTCTTTCAAGTGGTTGCTACCATGTTTTTAAAAGTATTTGAAGTTACCTTACCATTCGCCTGTCCTCGATTGATGAGAGGTCTTAGATGCCGAGACATGATTGTCTATATTATCATTCGCATGTTGCCGATTGATAAAATTATTTTGACATGACCGGATGAGATATTCTTGAGTCAAAAGACGATGCTCGATTTATCATCGCATCGCGTTTGGATCCTGTTTGAGGAGATATTTCGTGATTAGTCTGAAATCCACATGTCATTAATGCCTTGTTTGAAAAACATGTTGTGTAAAGATCACTAAAATAGTCTCGCAGAATTTGAAAGAATTGAAGGAGATATTTGTGGACTTATCCAACCAAACTACGGACCATAAATATTTATGGTTATGGTTATGGTTGATGCTTCGACAATAAGGTCACATTTTATTGTTGTCCACAGAAATGCAGCAATTTCCAAACTCTTAGCCTTATCGTTAAGTTGATGGCCCTTGTTCCGGATTATCCTAATAAGTCTAGTCGACTTGATAATTCCGAAGAGTAAACATTAAAATTTTGATGTGTATTACTTGACTTTGGGAATTGAAATTGAACATCTTGTCGATTATGTTCAGACCCAAATGGACTGACGAAAATTATGATGAGGCAACTGCCAATGATTGCATGCTTTTCTTGGTTTTGCACACCAAGATTCCTATTTCCATGCGGGTATATGCTATTTTGCTGCATTGGTCTGTCTGAGTTTCATAGTCACTCAAAACACTGAATGCGCACCAGTTGATAACTGGTTATGAGCCAGATGCCTCATATGAATGCGTGTTTGAGTGCTTGATTAATATTTTGATTGGGCCGCAAAAGCATTTAGAATATGGACCTCTGAAGGGGACATACGTCGATTATGTATCCCCTGCCTACCATTTGATAGAGTTACCTTGGTAAGCGATCTATTTATCGCATGACATGCAAAAGTGACATTGGTAAGACTGCACTCCCTGTCATTAGGGGAGATTTGCACATTAACGTTCAAAAAGAATAACTTGAAATAACGCGACAATAACCCACTTACTCTTAGTTTGATCCCCAAAATGTTTTAAATGATAAGTGTATGCATAGACTCCCCCAAGTCTAAATAAGTGCCAGACGCATTTGGAAATTTATGAAATGTCATGAGATCATATATATTCCAGTTGTAAATTTCTTGAAAGGATAGTCGTTCCTGTTGGACGTTGTGTTCCTGTCGAAACACGTTGTTTTGGTCGAACTCGCCAAGCAAATGACGCCGTCGTCAGACGTCAGTTTGTAGTCCTTCCCATGCAATAATGAAATCTTAATTTGGAGCGTTTTACAAAAAAGTGTCTAAGTTGATGTTCATATAATCTCCCCATATATATATAGTTGCTTTCTCAGTTTTTTGACCAAAAAATTTGCTACCAAACGAAACATAAAAGAATAGAAAAAAAAAATGAAAAGAAGAAAAACAAGCTAGTACAGTAAAAGTTCTATACAGTTATATCGTTGTAACTACGAAAAATATTACTATATGGATGTTATTCTTATATAGAGGTTACATATAAAAATATATAAAATTTAAAAAATTATAAGTATCTAATTAAATTAACATACATATACATGGTTAACAAATAAAAAAACGGAAAGAGATAGTCGAGAGTATGATAGTATAGAAATACAAAAGCTTTCATGTCAAGAAGCTTCGAGCATGGTTGATAAGTTGGAATTATTTTGGGTTTAACAATAAGATATACATGTCGACGAGCTATTATCTACGTACAAGTTAAAAGATTAGCAACACAAAAAATCAAGTCGTCACAAACTACTTTACTTCATCCTAAATTTAATGTAAAAATATATATCTTTTACAATACAAAAATTATTTATTACTATAGGGAGGCGATATTATAACTAACAGGGTATAATAATTTCATTAAATATGAAAATAGATAATTTATTCTTATTTATAACTGGACCAAGTTGGGATCGGAATTTTTTATTACTATAGAGAGTTTATTAGAGTATTATTATAAGGAGGTTTTACTGTACTAAAAGAGAGAGGGACCATATAATAAATAAAGAAATAGTAAAAACATAACAATCTATCTCAATCTAGGGAGAGAGAGAAAGACCATATAATAAATAAATAAATAGATTGGATTTTTCGGACTAAAAAAAATATATTTTTTCATGCCAAAGCCATAAATTCAAATGAAAAGCTGTAATTCTGATTTACGGTTTGAAAACAAATCATAAAAATCATTAAAAATAGTAAAAAAAATCT
The DNA here is from genome assembly GCA_963682055.1 of Primula veris. NCBI lineage: Eukaryota > Viridiplantae > Streptophyta > Magnoliopsida > Ericales > Primulaceae > Primula > Primula veris. The sequence continues at coordinate 27,572,385 of OY821750.1, read as the reverse complement.
AAAAAAAATCTAAAAATAGTTATACTACTTAAAAAGTGAGTAAAAATATTTCAAATTTAATTTTACTGATTTTTATTAATATTTTTATCATTTATTGCAACTTTTTAGAAAAAAAATACTACAAAAATTCTAAAATTAACAAAACATTGTTGGAAAAGTTAGATATTAATTTTACATTTATGTTGTATTGATTTTATAATTTTTGTGGTATGTTTTTTGTAAAAAATAGTAATAAAAGAAAAAAATGTAATAAAAATCAGTACAAAAATCAGTAAAAAAATTTAAAATTAAATTTGAAATATTTTTACTCATTTCTTAAATAGTATAACTATTTTTAGTTTTTTTTACGATCTTTTATAATTTTTTATGATTTTAAATGATCTTTTTCACTAAAAAAATAAAATTAAAAATTAAAAAGTTAAACCGTAATTCTGAATTACGGTTTTTGCGTAAAAAACAAATTTTGTTGTCGAAAAATCCAGCCTCATAAAGAAATAGTAAAAAAACAACTCATTCTAGGGTTACACTTAAACTTAGAATTTGAGAAAAACCAGAAAATACGATTGAAGAGAAGCATGTGAATCTATAATACCAGCATAATGCCCCAATCTCAAAAAATATTTGATTTAAATGCCTCAAATTATTTCATATTCCGAACCTGGTTTGTTTCAAGTCTGGAGGCAAATTGCATTAGCAAACACATTGTTTATGGGGCGTATAGTACCGCTAGTCAGATACGACCTCCGAGTTCCGACTAATTTAAGGCCTTATGTTTTGCTTTCATGTATACTTTGTGAATGAAGTATCATATAGACGTTTAGATATAATAAAAATTAAAATTAAAAATAAAAACAATCTCCAAATATGTATCAGAAATTCAGAATCAGTATCCGGAAATTAAAGAACTCAGCAACAAATAAACATATCGAAAACAATATGAACACTTGTAACTATATAACCAATAATTGTACATTACAATCATTCCTTTCTCTAGTTTATATAATCAATAATTGTACATCACCATGGTTTCTTTCTTTGGATTTCTGAAATAAAACTAAAACAACAGCTGTATGAGGTGTTTACTACTTTCTAGTTTCTATAACCTATAACTTTACCCAAAATTTTTTGGGTGTTAGTATTATCCTATTATTTTCCCCTACCCCTCTGCACCATTGGATTCTCCCCTGTCCTTTTCCCGCTTATCTACTCTTTTTCTCGTTCGGGAACAGCAATTTGCTAACAAAAAAAGGATGTTGTTATAATCTCTCTCTTTTTTTTGTTATAGGAAATGTCACCAGCAGTATGTCATACAATATTATCATTATGGTTTCTTTCTATTCTCCAATGAAGTTTTGCATAAGATTCTATTAAAAAGTTTCAATCTTATAGTATTACTTATCATTCAAAACGAATTAAAAAGAAAAGAAAAAGAACCCAAAGCTAACAATAGTACAATATTATCATACCTTAAGGGGTCGGCGCCTAACAATCATGTTTGAAGCTGTTCCTTTGCTTGCCTTCTTTTTTCGCATCTTCAGCTTAGTTTGCAAAGGCTGCATCAAGTGGTAATCAGTAAACACCGAATATATATTTTCTAAAATGAAAAAAAAAAGTAGCACCAAAATAACACCTCAATCAAAATGAATGTTATAGTACATACCACATATCGCGCTTCATTGTTATCAAGTGATACAATAACACCTCAATCAAAATGCATGTTATAGTACATACCACATATCGCGCTTCATTGTTATCAAGTGATACAATAACACCTCAATCAAAATGCATGTTATAGTACATACCAAAATGCATGTTTAGGAAAAGAGAAAAGCATGCTTCTTAACAAACACACAGTTAACGACTTTTTATGTAGTTATGGACAAAAAATAAGATTCAGATGTGTCATCCTCTCATGCTAACATAGTTTTTCAGATACAAATTACGGACCAAAAACCTTGGTTTATTCCTCAGGAAACATCAAACATCATAACCTTGGTTTAAACTTCACTTGTGATTACTTTAACCGGTTAATTTGAGCTAAGTTGTGCAACTTGATAATAACTATTGCTCCATGGTTATACTAAAGTTAAGGAATCAAAAACAAAATGAAAATGGCTGCACTACAAACCAAATGAGAATAGCTTGAAATATAATAAGTACTCTTGTAAAAATAAAAAAGAAAGAAGAAATAGTTCAAACCTGACAAAATCAGGAAGTAGAGGAAGGACCTCTACAGGCTGTAGCTCTTTATTGGTTGCATGAACAAGGAGCGATTGCACGCCTCGAATGAAGCCTCTATTTCTTTTATTTTGCTTTCCCTGAAAAAGCACGCAGATAATTAAAAAACAGATTTAGACTCTTGACTGGTCCAGCTCGTAACTTGCTAGATGAAATATTCGATAACAACAAGTACCTGTAATAAAGGTTTTTTAGAATCTTTTGCGCTCCCAACCTTTGAGGCATTTCAACGCCTTCTCTTTTTGCTACAGGCTGCAAGTGGAGGTTTACACTTAATATTGAGGTGTTTGTGTAATAACATCTTTGAAAAAAAGTACTAGCTCAAAGCGCCGTAAAGCTTTTCTTACATTGCATAGGTGAAAACTTTAGTTACATTTAACTGAAAAGCAGAAACAGTAGCAAAACTTACATTTCTTGCATTTGAGATCCACCCAAGACATAAAAAGCTTAAGCTATCCTATTTTGATATATACAAAGTCAGTTTTTTTTTTTTTTTTTGATAATGACGATACCAACATATAATAGAACATTTTTATGTTCATTAGCAAATGTTTACCTGTATAAATTCAATTATAAACGGAGGATTTCTTTTTAAAGTTTGATACTTTTACTGAGTAAAATAGTACCCAAACACTTCTAGATGCATACACTTTAGTGAAACTCCAGAAAAATCACTAAAAAATTGTAATAATTCATAGGTACCTAAAGGGTTGAACAAAAAGTGATGAGTTCTAATAATAGTGTATAACAATTTAAGCTTCTTTTTTTACTATTAATGGGGAAAACCCAATTTTGTATTTATTTATATTGAGAAGAAATAAAAAAGCGGGGAAAAAACCCGCAAAAAGAAAAACAAGTATGGGGAGTGCTGAAAATGAAATTACAAGGCTTTAATAGCAAATTCAAAACTAGAACTCTGAAAATTAAAAAAAAAAAATCTATCTTTTTGAAATCTGATTTGAACTTGAGGACCATTGATATAAATTGTAGCGTAAATCCAGCCCACCCTTCACCTGGCTCAGACAACCCATTTTTTAACCGCAAATACAGAGATAGAGAGAGAAAGCCACCGCCAACTCTATCGATTTCCATCATCTATTCTCTAATTTTCTTCATGTCCATAACGAAGGTAGAGGATCCCCTTCCTCTCTAGATCCACCACGCTTTTCAGTTGGATGGGGAAATCACTTATATTATCAGAGACCATCAGATCTAACATGCAACCTAGATTTGCTAGTAGATCTGCAGCAGAATTGGCTTCTCTCACCAGGAATTCACACATATAAGTACCCCTTTCATTAAATCTTTAATCTCGTTAATTGTATGTCGTATATTCCATGGACCTTTCTGATCTGTCCTTAAGATATTGACCATGGTAAGAGAGTCACTCTCAATAACGACTTTACTGTAATTAGTGATTTTTATTCCCATTAAAATAGCATTAGCTCCTGCCTCTACACTCGAATTACTTTGACTAGGAGAGTAAAAAGATTTAACAAATTTACGTTCAGATTCCCGAATAAGTCCCCCTGTATCATTGGTATTAGTGATATTTTTATAGCAAACATCAGTATTTACTTTCATAAAACTAGTAGAAGGATTAACCCATTTAACAATTTGTGTTTTGTTATTCTGTTGATGGGGTTAATCAGATTTAAATCACACCAATTCCAGAGGATGGAAAAGGTTTTGTCTTTTCTGGTATGAAGTAAAATCAGATTAATAACTTTTTTGATGACATTTTGGAAAGTCATGTCCTTGTTACTGAACTTACTAGCACATATAGTTTTCCAAATACACCAAAGAATATAAGAAGGAATAATTTTAATAACATTTTTCTCGAGTAGCTTACCATCCTTTTTACCAAATAACCATCATGAGATAAGTCTTCATGTTATACTAAAGTTGTTATAAGAAAGCCCATCATATCATATGACCAAAATGGCTCCAAACTTCTTTAGCTAGATCACTTTGACTCAAAAGTTGCTTTAAATTTTCTTATTTTTCTGCAACACTCACAAGTAGAGGCCCATTGAATACCAATTATTTTTATTGCAACTGCTTTATTAAAACACTTCCAAACAAAATAAGATGTTTTTTTAACATTTTAAGCTTTAATATGAACAAAAAGTGATCAGTTCTAAATGAGTTCTAATAATAGTGTACAACATTTTAAGCTTTAATATGAACAAAAAGTGATCAGGTCGATTAGAACCATTATACCGATACATATGCTTTTGTTGTTGAACTTATTCTTCTTGTATACATGAAAACCAAAAAAGTATACATGCAAACCAATTTTTACCAAGTTTATTGTTTACCTTCTTTTTCATTCAGAGGAGGTCTTGGTTGTACTGTTTCCTCGGCACATAAAAAAAAGAATGGCACTAGATTAGAAGTTTTCCATGTTCTTGTTTCTAAAACTAGTAAAAATGGGTCAAAAATCATTCTTGTGAACATGATCTTACGATGTACAATGTACACGAGCCTTACACCACATGATTTGGTTCGAATGGGTATCTCAAAACATGCTTGAGGATCCACATTTGCTAGGGGGCTAGAAATTAACCTCTTCTTTACCATTTTTATACGTACAAAGTGTCATCTATACTAATTACTAAGCACCGGATTAGACTCGTGATAGAGATACTAGAAATACTCATCGTTGATCTTCTTTTTTCCTATACATATACTAATAGATTTTCATTACTACTTCCATTTTCTGACTCCGGTGTTTAGTTCTTGGTAATCATTCCAAAAGAAGTTTATAATTTTCAATTTTCTTTCTAATTAGTGAGAAGGTCAAAATCTAGAGTTGAGATAAGTGTATACTAAACTCTTCTATTATCATTTTCCATATGTACCGAAAGTGATCAGTACCAAAAGTTGCATTAGACCCGTCATATAAGTACTAACAGTTTTCATCGCTGTCATTTAACATTTTTTTTTCTGTATGTGTATACTAATAAATTTTAATTGTTCTCCTTCCTATTATATACACATATTAATTGATTTCTGAATTTACCTTATTTTCCCTCCAACAAAAGGTCGTTTTACAGGTCTCGCCCTCCACACTTCTCATATTCGCCTCAAGCAATCGAGTATCCACCAACACTACAACCACCAATGCTGCCACATCTACAATCACAATACTTCTCTTTCATCCCTCAAATACCACCAATATTCCCATTGCTTCATCCCACTCCTCACCCAAGTACACTATTCCCCCTCCTCCATCGATATTCTCACCGCTTCCTCCCACTGCTCACCCAAGTACACTCATTCCTCCTCTTCCATCAATATTCCCACCACTTCCTCTCAATCCTCACTCAAGTACACTTATTCCCTCTCCTCCACCGATATGCCCACCTCTTTCTCTCACTCCTCACCCAAGTACTCTCATTCCCCCTCTTACTCTGAATTTTCCATGCCCACCAACACCGCTACCACCGGAGTACCCCTACCCATCACCACCAGAGTTTCCATGCCTAACATCTCCAATTATTCTAAAGGAGGCCAAGGTAGAAATCTTGAAAAGTTTCAAAAACCATGAAATATTTAGTATGCGTTTGTACTATTTGAATTTTTCAACTTTTCTACCTTGGCCTCGTTCAGAATAATTGGGGATGCTAGGCATGGCAACTCTGGTGGAGATGGGTAGGGGTACTCTGGTGGTGGCGGTGTTGGTGGGCATGGAAAATTCGGAGGAAGAGGTGAAATCAGAGTACTTGGGTGAGGAGTGAGAGAAAGAGGTGGGCATATCGGTGGAGGAGAGGGAATAAGTGTATTTGGGTGAGGATAGAGAGGAAGTGGTGGTAATATCGATGGAAGGGGAGGAATGAGTGTACTTGGGTGAGGAGTGGGAGAAAGCAGTGGGAATATTGGTGGAGGAGGGGGAATGAGTGTACTTGGGTGAGGAGTGAGAGGAAGTAGTGGAAATTTTGGTGATAGTTGAGAGCTGAAAGAGAAATATTGTGATTGTACATATGGCGGCATTGGTGGTTGTAGTATTGGTGGATACTCGTTTGCTCGAGGAGAATTTGAGAAGTATGAAAGGCGAGGCCTGTAAAACGACATTTTGCTGGAGGAAAAATAAGATAAAAATTGAAATCGATTAGTATGTGTATATAACAGGAAGGAGAACAATTAAGATTTATTAGTATGAACATATAGATAAAAGAATGTTATTTGACAACGATGAAAATTGTTAGTACTTGTATGATGGGTCTAATGCAGCTTTTGGCACTGATCACGTTCAATACATATGGAAAAAGATAATAGAAGAGTTTAGTACACACTTATCTCTTAACTCTAGATTTCGACCTTCTCACTAATTAAAAAGAAGTTGAAAATTTTCAAATTATAAACTGCTTTTGAAAAATATACCAAGAACTAAACATCGGTGCCGAAAAATGGAAGTAACAACAAAAATCAAAGTTTTTGTATAGGAAAAAAAAGATCAACGATGAGTATTTCTAGTATCAATATCACGAGTCTAATCCGGTGCTTAGAAATTAGTATAGATGACACTTTGTGCATATTAAAATGGCAATATAAGAGGTTGATTTCTAGCCTCCTACCAATTGTGGATCGTTAAACATGTTTTGAGAAATACCCATCTGAACCAAATCATGTAGTGTAAGGCTCATGTAAATCGTAAGATCATGTTCACAAGAATGATTTTTGATCCATTTTCACTAGTTTTAGAAACAAGAACATGGAAAACTTATAATCTACCATTCTTTTGTTATGTTGAAAGGAAAGACAGAACCACGAACTCCACTGGATGAAAAAGAAGGTAAACAATAAAATTGTTAAAAATTGGTTGGCGTGTTTACAAAAAGAAGAAGGTCAACAATAAAAACATATGTATCGGTGTAATGATTCTAATCGACCTGATCACTTTTTGTTCATATTAAAGCTTAAAATGTTCTACACTATTATTATAGCTAATTTAGAACTTATCACTTTTTGTTCATAAGAAAATGGTAGTAGAAGTGGTTTGTACTCTACCCTCTTCCAAATGTGCGTCCTTGTTCCTAGTATTGGTTTAGAGATTAAAACCAAAATATATGCATGTAAAGAGCAACAAATCACCCATATTTGCTTCGCCGATGATCTTATGATTTTCTCAAAAGATAAGGTTAATTCGGCTAATATATTGAAGAAGGCTCTAGATACTTTTTGGGAATTCTCGGGGTTAACTCCTAACCAGGATAAAATCCACATCTTCATCGTTGGAGTCGATCCCATTACCCACGGCAATATCATTGGGTTGTTTGGCTTCGTCAAGGGGTTTTTGCCTATCACATACCTCGGAGTCCCTCTTTTGAACGTCTTCTGTCTCCTCCGGTGATTGTGCTCTCTTTGTCGACCACGTAACTATTCGAGTTTCTTCTTACACGGGTAAGCTTCTAGCCTACGCTGGTAGACTTCAACTTATAAGATCCGTACTCTTAGCGATGCAATCTTATTGGTGTTCTCGTTTTATTCTTCCGAAAAAAGTTATAGACGACGTTGAAGCTATAATCCGACTGTTTCTTTGGAGTGGTCCGGATCTTAAGTGATTTGGGGATAAGGTTGCTTGGTCTAATGTTACTCTTCTGGTTTTGGAAGGTGGTCTAAATATTAAAAAGTTGAAGGAATTGAATAAAGCTTTAATGGGTAAAATCAATTGGGTTTTATTGTGTCCGGATATCGTTTATCTTTGGAAGAGATGGGCCATGCCTCACCTTATTCGAGGCAGAGATTTTTGGTCTATGTCCATTCCTTCAAAGTGCTCGTGGATATGGTGTAAGCTTTTGCAATTAAGAGAGGCTTTTCGATACCACTTTTATGTTGCCGGCGGTAATGCTCGGCGTCTGTTGCCCACCGTCGGTTACACAATAAAATCATCATATTCGGATCCCTAAACCGATAAAGCGTTGGACTCAGTTTGTTTGGGCTCGTAATGTTCCCCCAAGATCTAGCTTTATCCTTTGCCTAACTTGTCTAAACCGTCTCTCTACTTTTGATCGTTTACAAAGAATGGGGTTGGTACATGTGTACTAATGCGAGCTTTATTACCATTATTCTAAAACAAGAGACCACCTCTTCTTGGAGTGTTCTTTCTCTCGGCGTATTTGGCGTATTATCCTATCAAAGTCCGGTTTGGTAGCGCAAAATGGAACTTTGAGTTTTTGGGTAAAATGGGTTAACGCTCACTTCAAAGGAAGCACGGTGTCCGACTAGTTAATTGGTATCATTATCGCTTCTACGATCTATTGTATATGGCGCGAAAGTAATGCTAGATTGTATCGAGAAATTAAATCCACTCCCGGAAATATTGTACCTTGAATAAATTCAAAAATGTAAAAAGTAATTCTAGAAATAAGTTTATTAGTAATTCTTGGAGGTTAGGTCCATCATTCCTTCGATGAGGCGCTTTCTTTCCTACGACTTCGTTGTAGCCTTCGGGAATTGTTCGAGCCTTTGGTTTTATATACATGCTTAATCTCAAAAAAAAATCACCAAAACCAGAAATTTAGAAGCCATTGGTAGGCATAAGACATGAAAATCAATAAAAGTTGGTCCCTTACCATTGTTTTCCTTTTTGAGATTTATAAAATTAGTAATCCATCAGAACCATGAGCATATTTCTAACAAAAGAAGGGGGTAGCAACTAGCAACACTATCATGGGTACAGACAATCATACATACTCAAGAAAAACTTTCTTACAGAAAAGTATAGCGGCGCAGCTTTTTGCTCGTTTGCCTTCCATCTGAGTATAATCATTCATAATAATTAATAATTCTTATTGTCAAAAATCAAAAATACAAATATATGATATCATTCATATCTTAGAATTTTTTAACTTAGAAGGTAAACGCGACCAAAAGGTGGGTAATTCAAACATAATGGCAGCATTGATATTCTCAATTTGGTTACAGATATTCTGGTAGCATTTAGCATTGATATTCTCATGTATAATCAATTAATCATCATTTAACAGACACATAACACAGATGAATGCAACAATGCTAAATGTTGATCAAAGTTAACAAGAACACAGTGAGAAAACAATTATCATGCAGACAATATCTCTTTCTCATTGTTAGTGATTATTTTTATTAAAATAACAGACGAACTTATAGAATTCAGTGTCACAGGAACAAACTCCAAGAAACTAAATAAAATAGAATAATACAAAACCACAAGGCCACCAACAAGCCCGATAACTCATAAAACCCTCTATGATAATCTATCCTACAAATTGTTCAAAATACATTAAGAACGTAATATAACGATATAAAATGTCCCATCTATCGAAAAAGAAAAAGAAGTACTGAAATATCGGGGTGCCAACACACTAATAAACCCGATTAAAAGAGACAAAAGGCCTTAGAGAACCCAATACTGACTGGATCAAAGAAAGCTCCATCGGGGTGCCAATAAACGAATAAACTCGATCTAAAAGGACCAATCATGTCATAAATTTCAAAGTCAACTACTCCGTACACAATTAATCCAAACTAATTAATTAACTGAAATAGGACAAGTTCCGTCAATACTCATAAATTCAATAGTCGGGACAAACCCATATCATATAAAACTTCATAATAAGTATAATAAACTACATGCACGAATTTGATACACAGACAAAACTGGCCTACTCGGTATAAATTTTTTTTACAAACTCCTATCAAGGCCTAAGATATAGACGACATACCATACCACAAGTCTGCGGGCAGAGAGATCTCCAAAAATATCCTATCATGTCTGGATCTGAAGTATCGATCGAGGTGCCAACACAATAAAATAACTCGATCCCTCAAGTATACAAGGTAGAAAACCCAATAAACATCTCATGCCCCTAACCCAAACCATGGTGACTTTTCCCGTTTCGAATCTTGCCGAGATCTCAAATACAAAAAGGCTACAACCAAATAAGGCACCCTTCGGTCTCAATCAAAACCTAAAAAGGAAAAAATCGGAGAGGATGTGGCGATAATAAACATGTGATAAAGAGGTTAAAAATAATTAAGAAGAGTGCAGAGGTGCGAGAAGAAATCGGAAGAGCAAATAAATGTTAAGGACGGAGATGAGGGGATGGGTGGAAGAGTGGATGATAGACGGAGATGCAAAGAGTGGATGAGGAGCATTGAGATGAGGAGAGAGGTGGGGTGCTGGCCCAGGTCAGGAGGTAGGCCGAATAGGTGGTGGAGCGCCACCTCCTGCCCTAGGTGGGCTGAGTGGCGGCTAGAATTTATTTGGAGAAGGGGGTAGAGAGAGAAAGGGGTGTTGTGTTTGAATTCAACCGACTGATGTTTATAGTTAATAGACTTAACACACATTATTAATTTCCATGTTAACAGTTCTGTATAGATAAGACCGACTATAGATTATGATTTATCTCAGTGTATCACATTGTTATTATCCATTATCCGAAATAAGAAGAGGGGGTTTCATTTTCCAAAATGCAGTACATCAGTTGCATTACAATTTTAGAGAAGAAAAATCTCAACTTAAACAAAACCTTGGTAACAATCCTATTGTCATAAATTATATGAATATCTCATAGCTAGAAGAGTTTGCATTCTATAGAAATTTTCAAGTATAAAAAGAAAGCTCGAATTGTCATCTCTTTCATCCCCAAAACCCTTCAGTATTTGACAAATGGATCTACCAAAGCCCTTCATTGAGAACTTGAATTTTCAAAAAGATCACCCGTTTAAAATGAGAAAGAGATCTTGTCTGCATGATAATTGTTTTCTCTTACAAATAAGCTCGAATTGTCATCTCCTTCGTCCCCAAAGCCCTTCAGTACTTGACAAATGGATCTACCAAAGCCCTTCAGTGAGAACTTGGATTTTCAAAAAGATCACCCTTTTAAAATGAGAAAAATATCTTATCTGCATGATAATTGTTTTCTCTTACAAAGATGGCCATCAAATTTTCAATCAATAAAGCATGAAAATAGGCAGAATCTTTGAAAATTGAAGATAATGCGTACGAAGATTTGAAAGAATTTTATTTTTATAAATAGTCTCATAGTTTCTTGTAAAAAGTTGTGTGTTATAAACTTATAAAGAACTCAACTTAGAGTGAATACACGTGAGCAAAAAATACGAGAGTAATAATGACGGGATGTTATTGTTTATGAGTAGTAGTTATTTAGTAATAAAATAGTGATAGGCAGGAAAATCTAGAGCGAGTCTGAGAGTTTTTCATAAGTGTTCTGACCTATTTTGTACGCTTGAAATAATATTACAAACTGAGTGAGTGCTCCGAATACGTAGACCTGGTAGGGTGAAATAATATTAACTTGATTGCAACCACAGTTGCAACCATTAGCTTGACAGCAAATAGAACTGCGAATAGGAATTTCACAGCAACTAGAAATGCGGATAGAAATTTCACAGAGTACCTAACTCCCTTTGTACTTGATCTGTGGAATGAGGTTGGGAGATTGTCGAATCGTCATATTTTTTTTATTATATAACAAATTTGATGCAGAGGTGGTGATTTTATTATGTTTACTTGAATTGGATTTTATTTGTTCAGTAGAAATCTTGGAGTTGGATAGGTCAAGGTCACCAATTTCATATATTTTGGATAGTTTTATTCATCCGTATTGAGGGAGTTTGTAACTTAATTGAAGGCACCTATAATAGGTTATTCAATTACATTAAGATCATCCAATCTCAACTTCAAGAATGCTACAATATCCAATCGATCAATCAATCAGCTATCAATTATTTTTTTTTTGTTCTCCCACTATATGTTATTCTTGCTCATTTGGATTTGTTTGACTGACAAGCTTTATAACTTGACTCCGCTTAAAATTGGTAGATTTGAATTTTCTCTGAACTTCGAATAACTGACGCTTATTTGCCTAAATGCCGCAGCTAAACTAGTCTTTCTTTTGATTGGTATGGTTTACTGATCTAGCTTACATAAAAAAAAAAAGTTCTCCCACTAGATGTTATTCTTGCTCACTTGGATTTGTTTGGTCTGGCAAGGTTTACAACTTGCTCCAGCTTAAAAATTGGCAGATTTGAATGAGTCCTTTTTCTCTGAACTTTGAATAAGTAAAGCTTATTTGCCTAAAATTCAGCAGCCAAACTAGTCTTTCTTTTGATTGGTATGCATTACTGATCTAGTCTACATAAAAACTGTTTCAAACTTAACGTCTTTAACTTTACAACCATCCTTTAACCAGCCAAAAAAAAGTCTTAACTGAATTAATTCAAGCTTAGGAGGTTGTTGAGCTTTTTAAATTAGGAGTTAAAAAGTGAAAACTCCAAAAATCCAAAAAAGGCAAAACTAGTGGAAATCCAAAGTGAAAAGCAAAGTAGAAGACAAATGGAAGGGTGAGTAATTATTATCTTCGCCTACTAAATAACCCCTAATTTGGCTTATTTGTTTAATTTTTAAACAGTAGCCTCTAACAACTTGGTCAAAAGAAAGTTAAGGGTCACGACAACTTGAGTTGTTCTTATTCTTATATACAAACAAGAGTTATAAATGTTGACACGAAATAGTTGTTGCGAGTACCTTGGCCACGAAAGAGTTTTTCAATTTGACACATCTCATCAGTTTAATTTTGAGGGAAATTTCTAAAAATGGGTTAGCAGCGCATTTTGTTGTTCGTTTGACTTTCATCTCCGTGTAATCATTTCATTGTTAAAGATTATCGAAATCAATTGTTTCAATAGGTTCATATTTATCACTTATTTTTTTTCCGGTTTCATTTAGTTTCCTATCAATTTGGTTCCGTTGAACATGTAACCAAAGTTCGTCCTTTGTTTGAATGTGCAAAACGATAACATGTTCCTGCAAAAATGTGAGTATGTCAGCATATCGTTTAGTAATGTTTGCTACGGAATATAACAATCACAAGTAAATATATGTAACTTTCCAAAAAAAAAAGGTAAAGGTGGTATGTAAGTAAATCGTACAATCTGACAATCCGAATCAATCAGTTGATTTGGTTTGGATTTTTCAACAAACGGTTTGGTTTAAGATTAAAAACAAATCAATCCGTTCTTAATGGATTGGTTTAGGGTTTTTTTATGGTAATCCAGACTAAACTAGACCAATCCGTATCAAATCCGATCCATTAATCAGTTTAAATCCGTATTATTGGGTCATTGGGTCAAGTCATGTTATCATTGTGGTTATGCACACTTCTAGAAGTGTCCATATATTATACGGTCCCAAAGTGAATTGGTACCAACATTCTATGAACCAAAAACCGGAGAATGATCAAATTTACCCCCAAATACAGACTTTTACTTTCACTCGAGAATAGCCACATGCTCAATGTAGGGTCAAATCGGGATGTTATATATTTAAAATTTCAAGTCCCATATACTAAATTCTTCCTTTATTTTGTTTATATTCTTAGTTTATCCACATGCGCTCTCATCCGAATTAGGTGACAGTTTTTAGGTGATCAAGCGTATTTCCTGCCTACTGGGAAACTAGCTGGAATTTCCGAATTCATTATGCCGGTAAAGCCACTTTCGCAGGTTTATAGCTTGTTCACTTTTCCTTGCCTTAATTGTGTTTCATTTTTTTCATATAGGAGTTGATTTTTACTTCTTTTTCTTCCCTTCCTGTTCTTCTTTAGTTAGCATGTTTGAAGCTTACCCTGATTTGTTTAATTGCTACAATGTAAAATTATCTTCACTGAGATGACGTAGAGGAATGTGTCATCATAACTGAGAAAGTATCATATTTAGGTGACGCAAGAAGGTATATTGGTAAAATAGAGTTAAGGTCACCCCTCTTGTGGGACATTTCCGTTTATCTAGTTGTGGGACGGTCTAAATGATTGTGTAGCCATATACATACTAACAACAAGAACCCAATGTGGATAAGTAGTATTTTATTTCATTGTGTTGGAATTATCCCACATCACTTGAGCATTATCAAAGTCAATTCTTAAGCCCCTCTCCTTCCTTACTAGTAGGCCTTTCAGTGGGGAATGGACGGCCTTTTAGTGTTTACGGACCCGACCCGACCCGACTACTTTTGGAAGTGAAACAAAAGTCGGGACCCGATAAAAGTCGGGATCCCGTAGGGTCGGGATAATTTTATCCCGAATCTCTCGACATATTTTTTTATTTTACGACGTCATTTTTTATTAACAATTTTCATTTGATAAGTCTAAACATGTTATTAACACGAAATATAATTCTAGTTTAAAAATAACATTCCTAATAAATGAAAAAAGAAATTAACATGTAGTAGAAAAAATAGTGTGAAAGTACAAATAATGGAGTAGATAAAAAAATTGATACGTTTTTTATCAGATTATTTTAGTATTTAGTTTTATTCAAACAAACAACAATTATCATACTAAATGAGATATATTATCATTATAATTTTTATAATCGAAAAATAATGAACATTTATCTTTTTGAAGTAACACTAACTTTTTTATTTTAGTATATTTTTTATTTTAATAGTTTCATATTTTCAAAACTACAAATCTATATTATACTTATATAATTATAACTAATATATGAAATAAAAAGGATTGTAACTCATATGGTAGAGTGCTTACATTGTATGTTAGAGATACAAACTCCGATTCTCATCACTTGCATTTGATATAAATTAATTTATATTTTAGTGTTAGAATAAAAAAAATCATGTTATATAATATAAAATATAAATTAATTAAAAAATCGGGTCGGGTCGGGACATCCGATGAAATCAAAATTGTCACCCGATCCCGATACCGAAGTTTGTCGGATCGGGACAAAACCCGACATTTTCGGGTAAGGACACGGGTCGGAATTTCGGGAATTTTTTCCAGCCCTACTTATAAGTATGATGATCCACCTCCACCCGATTTATTGATTGCACTCGTTGGGCTTATAGGAAATTGACCAACCTACTAATGAAGGGAGTGTTGGAATTGGGCTTCTACACAATGAAACTCTTAAAATGTTTCCACAAAGTAGCTAGTAGATGTTCAAAGTTTTGGGGATAAGCTCGTCAACGAAGGACAATATTTGGTAGTTTATTCCAACAAAACATGCCGTAATTTCCTTTATTTGGTATCTGAATTATTGTGAGCGTAGAAAGTACATTTTGTGGGTTGAATTCCGACAAAAGTTTAGTTTGAAGCCTACAATCTAGAAAAGAAAAGGAACATTAGGAGCACATTTTTCTTACGGGGTAATTGAACATTATTTAACAAGGCTTAGATATGTTAATTTTTCTAGACCAAATATATGCCGTATTTTTATGTGACATATGCACCCAATTCTTTATTTGTAAAATTCTATCAAACAGTTCATATTCTTTTAACCTTCACTAAAACTATAATCCTAATATGACTATTATTTGTCTCCTAAAAGCTTAAGTTATTAAGAAGTGGGAGAAAAACTCCTCGTGTGATCTCTCTCCTAGAAAATAATGTAATAGATTGACGTAGTTTAACTCGAAAAAGATGTAATCAGGTTATCAGTTCAGCTGATTGCAAATAAGGCAATGTAATTTAATGAGTTACCTAATAAGGTTAAATGTGAAATTAGCTGCAAACATATAACAAATTCCATTAATTAAAAAAAAAAAATAACTAACAGATTCCATTTTCGATATATATTCTCTATGGAAAATGTAAGCAGCCACAGTTCTAGACTGAAGGCAAAATTTTGTTGAAGCATTTCAACTGCTAGCCTATATAAATTTCTATTGATATTTGAAAAACTTATGTTTGACTCTTTGGCCGTCTCCTTGTGTTAACATGTGTCCCACTTTTGCTCTAGTCAGATACACGTGTTGAGATAAACTAAAAGTGAAATTCCTATCCGCTGTTCTAGTTGCAGTTTTGCAGTTAAGTTCTAAGTGAGGTTGCAACTACAGTTAGAACCCAGTGTATAAATGGACAGAACTATAAAAAGTTAAATGTACGTAAATGAAATCACACGCACATTTAACAACGAAGTTCACCTAACTAGGCTACGTCTCCGGGGCACTTACCCAGATTATGATATTATAAAAAGCTTACAATATAGGACTCAAGTCTTAACGAAAAACACTTAGACTCCATCTAGGTTTTTCTGCCTATCTCTATATTGCTCCTACTCTATAACTATCACTTATAAATCAATGGCATCCCACCATTGTTTTCTTTTTAAAGCTCACGTGTATTCTCTCTAGAAAATAAGTTCTTTATAATTTAGAACACACCCATTTACAAGCTAACTTATCAACTATATAAGCAAGTAAAAACAATCTTCAATCTTCAATATCTTTTGATTGCTTTTTGACTTTGTTGATTGGCTTCAATCTTCCCATGCATTGCGTGATACTTCAGCATTGATTGACTCCAATCATCATTGGTTGATACCTGTTTAATAACCAGCTTGATTGTAGGAGTTAGCATTGTCCTATAGCTATGAATCATATAAAAAGATCATATCTTGAAAAGATATCTTTTAGGTATTCATGTAAAACATTAACTCCTGATTTTATTCAATCTTTAAACATATCATACTGAATTGATAAGGAACAAAAGATTGACACAAGTGATAAGGATTAGTATAAGAATAGAGATATAGAATTATAAATTTAAAGGAAACATAACTAATCTCTTTATACCTTTTAGGAAATCTTTCCTTACCACTTTGATATTCTCACTTAAACGCATATTAAACTTTTAGAATCATATGAGAATATATCCTGCATGCTGTAGAGTCAATTAACAATTAATAAATAACAGCTATGCAGATACACAGAACTAGACAGAATACTGCTGAGTAGCAGGTTGGAACTGTGGTTGCAACTGAGGTTGCAACTGGTACTTGGAACCTGTCACTACTGACTTAGTAGGTTGCAACTGAGGTTGCAACTGATACTTGAAACCTGTCAATTCTGTCTTAGTTCTTAACAACAGTTAGGATTTATTTAGTGAAAAACCAATAGACAATAAACAATATTTAGACCAGAAATCTGGTCCTAACAATCTCCCCCTTTGTCATTGGTTTTGACAAATCAACTAAGTTTATAAACCACATAAATCCACCTGCAATTTCAATACAACATTTGTATTGTATCTGTTTTAGCTCCCCCTGCAAGTTAGAATTGCAGGCATATCATATAAGCACAATCTATATGCACACAGTAGGTTTTCAGACCTGTTCCAAGTTCAAAGAAATTGCAGAATTATTAAAGCCAAACAGGCACAGAATTATCTTAATACATCATAACTGGAAACAAAATAAAGTCTTGAAACTTAAACATTAAACTGAAAACAGAGCAGAAGCAAATAAACTTTCTCTTAGTCCCCCTATTTGTCATAACCTTGACAAACAAGTTCCTAGGAATGTCTGACTGGGGTGGTCTTTCTCTTAGGGGTCTGTCCCTAACAACCTCTTCATGCTCATCTTCACTGCTTATAGAGAGGCCATCATCACTGTGAGTTGCATCCCCATCACTGTCACCACCATCACTGTCACTATCACTTCCACTTTCTATAAGATTCTCCAGCAACTTTTTGATTTGATAGTCATCTGTATCCAGCTCAGCTCTCCTTTCTGCATTGTAAGCCAACTTTTGCTTCAAATACCACCTCACACCCCTCTTCTTTTCTGAAGGAGCATTAGATGTCTCTTCTTCTTTTTCTTTGCCCTTTTTTCCAGATATGTCATTAACATGCCCTTCTTTTAGCAACTTAGCATAAATGTATAGGGCAGATGGACAATCAGAGGAGGGTTCATTCATGATATTGATAGGAGAATTTCTGCCCATAGAATAAACTTGGCCTAGAATCATACCAGATATGAGGCAGGGGAAAGGAAGGAGAGTGGAAGTAGAATCTGTGTTACTGAAATCTCTTATGAGATTGAAGACATGTTGTCCAAAGTTGATAGGCCTAGAATCCATGATTTTATAGAGAAAGGTAGGCATATCTTTGCTAACTTTTGAGGGCTGTTTGGTTGGTGTCCAGTTAAATCTAGCTATTTTGTGCAGAACAGCAGCACACAGAGTGAGAGAGGATGTTTTGATGGAATTCCCATCAAATCTATTATTCTTTCCAGTTAAAACCAAGGCAATGACCTCAAAGTCATAATCAGCATCTTCAACAGCAGGATTGGGTGTATTTAGGAAATCATTAATAAGTTGTGGAGTAAAATCCAAAGTAAGACCTCTCAGAAAAACTCTCCCATAAGCAGGGTTTCCCTCATCAAATACAATGCTACTGAGATTAGCATAGAATTCTTTAACAACAGAAGGAAGAAAAGAGTCAGCAAAAGTAATTGTTTTTCCTAAACCAACAGCATGCAACAGCTTTTCAACATAGACCTGTATGTGTGGATAACTGACCAAATTTAGCTTCCTTTCACAGTGAATTTCTTTACTAGAAAAAGCCCTAAATCTCCTATAAGTTCTTCTACTCCAGAACTTAGGATCAACTGCATTGAATTTTTGATCATACTCAAACTTAGCAACAAAAGGATCATTAATAGGATTCCTCCTAGGACGCTTTTTAGTCCTACGTGTCTTAGGAGAAGAGGACTCACTTACCTTAGCCTTAGAGCTATGGCTTGTTGAAAATTTGTTCACGAAATCTCTAAGAGTGCAATCATCATCAGAATTGGGGTTATTAGACATGGTTGCAACAGGGAGGTTGGAACCGTACTTAGAACCTATCAGTGGGCTTTACAGAGAGTAGGGTTTTACAGTTTAGAGAGAGAGAGAGAGTAATTTTGTAACGTGTAATTGAGTTTGGAGATAAAAAGAATTTTGTATAAATAGCAATAAAGGCCATATCTTTTGTAATTGGAAAGAGATACATGCAAATCAATTTTGAAACAGATTTAGCCAAAAATAAGGAAAGTTCTTATCAACAAAAATTTGAAAAAAAATAAACAGCTTAAATCACGAAGGAAACAGTTGGTATAAAGATAAACCCAGCAATTAATACAGATAAACATTCCTTTTTAAACAGATTTATCCAAAATTTGAAAAATCAAGAGTTGAAGCTTTGAAGGAAATTTGACATGATTGAAGATAAAGATAGAATAAGTCAGATATTTAAGCTTTTGAAAAAAAACGAAAATCTAGCAATTTACCCAAGAAAATATGTTTATCATAGAATAACTTTAATAAATATTAAATTTCAGGAGCTTAAAATGAGCAAATCCGTTTTTATCTCTACACAAAAACTAGTTTGATGACCTCAGCAAGGAAAGAGTATAAGTGATGTCAAAAATAACAAGACTTTGTCTTGACAGTTGTAAAATAGACTGAGGTTTCAACTGGTGTTGTAACTGAGCTTGCAACCAGTATTTTTAACACGAGGTTTCAACTGAAGTTGTAACTGAACTTCTAACCAGTTATTGAGAGAATGAGGTTTCAACCGAGGTTGCAACTGAGCTTGCAACCACAAACAAAATTTGCACTTTGTGCTTGCAACTCTATTACCAGAGAGGTTTTCAAGGACAAGTTACCTCACATCTGTTTTTGAGACACCAAAAAGCGGCTTTTTCAAAACAAAAACACCATAGCTCAATTAAGACTTAACCTTAGAAATAAAAATTATTGAAAGTATTCAATATAGACATATTTAGCAAGAATATTCAATTAGATTGATAATGACATACCCCTATGTCACTTCTTAATGATTCAAACTTGTTTGTATCAAGGGGTTTTGTAAAAATATCTGCTAATTGTCTTTCAGTTGAAACATGTTCTAAAATTAAGCTCTTTTCTTCAACTAGTTCTCTTATAAAATGATGCCTTAGATCAATATGTTTGGTCCTGGAATGTTGAACTGGATTTTTAGCTAAATCTATAGCACTTTTGTTGTCACAAAACAGAGTTAAAACTTCTTGTTTAACATTATAATCAGTTAACATCTGTTTCATCCAGATTAATTGAGTGCATCCACTTCCAGCTGCAACATATTCTGCTTCAGCAGTAGACAAAGATATGAAATTTTGCTTTTTATCGAACCAAGAAACAAGGTTGTTTCCAAAATAAAAACACCCACCAGAAGTACTCTTTCTATCATCTATGTTTCCTGCCCAATCTGCATCACAGTAGCCACTAAGAAAATGGTTTGTATCTTTAGAATACCATAGGCCTAGATGAGGTGTTCCTTTTACATACCTTAGAATTCTTTTGACAGCTAGAAGATGAGGTTCTAAAGGATTTGCTTGATATCTGGCACAAACTCCTACACTTAAGCAAAGGTCTGGTCTACTAGCAGTTAAATACAGCAAACTTCCAATCATGGATCTATAAAGGCTGGGACAAACACTTTTTCCTTTATCATTTTTAGACAGTTTAAGGGTAGTACTCATAGGAGTTCTCTTTTCTTTATTCTCACTTAGACCAAACTTCTTAACAAGATTGTCTGCATACTTACTCTGACATAGAAAAATCCCTTTCTCATTCTGTTTAACTTGCAATCCTAGAAAGTAAGTCAATTCACCTCCACCACTCATTTCAAATTCATTCTTCATATCATAAATGAATTCTTCTATCCTCTTATTAGAAGATGAGCCAAAAACAATGTCATCAACATATATTTGAGCAACTATTATATCCTTTGTAGTTTTCTTTGTAAACAGAGTTTTATCAACTCCCCCTCTTTTAAAACCTTTTTCAAGCAAAAACTTGGTTAATCTATCATACCAAGCTCTAGGGGCTTGCTTAAGACCATACAAGGCCTTATTCAGCAAATAAACATGTTCAGGAAAGTTAGGATCTTCAAATCCCTTAGGTTGACAGACATAAACCTCTTCATTAATCACACCATTAAGAAAAGCACTCTTTATGTCAAGTTGAAACAGTTTAAAGTCATACAGACATGCAAGAGATAGTAGCATTCTAATGGATTCAATTCTAGCTACAGGAGCAAAGGTTCCATCAAAGTCAATTCCCTCAATTTGTGTATAACCCTGAGCTACCAACCTAGCTTTATTCCTGATAATCACTCCATCCTCATCACTTTTATTTCTAAAAATCCATTTAGTCCCTATAACATTTTTATTAGAAGGTCTGGGTACTAAAGTCCATACATCATTTCTCTCAAATTGAGCCAATTCATCCTGCATAGCTAAAATCCATTCACTATCTTCTAGAGCTTCTTTTATATTCTTAGGTTCTAACTGAGAGATATAACAAGCAAAGTGAACAACATTATTTCTTTTACCTCTGGTTTTCATACCTGAAGTAACTTCTCCTATGACATTGTCAAGAGAATGATTTTTCTGAGTCCTTACATAGCGAGGCCTGCTAGTTGACTGAGCATGAGAACTTTCTTCTTCTTCTTCAGATTCAGCAGCATTCTGGGTTTCAACTGCGGTTCCAACCTCAGTTCCAACCTCAGTTGTAACCTCAGTTGCAACTGGACTTCCAACCACTCTGGGACTTCCAGTTTGTTGAGTTTCTTCTTTCTCTTTTTCTGTAGTCTCAGCCTGTTCATCATCACCTGTAATCTCATCAACAGTTTTTAGGTCATCAAATAACACATTATAAGATTCCATAACACAGTTTGTTCTTTGATTGAAGACTCTAAATGCTCTACTATTCTGAGCATAACCAAGAAAAATCCCTTTATCACTTTTAGAGTCAAATTTACCAAGATGCTCTCTATCTCTGAGAATGTAGCAAACACATCCAAAGACTTGAAAATACTTTACAATGGGTTTTCTACCTTTCCATATTTCATAAGCTGTCATGGAAGTACCTTTAGTAATATAAACTCTATTAACTATATGACAGGCAGTATTAACAGCTTCAGCCCAAAATCTGTTGGCAAGTTTCTTAGAGTTAAGCATTACTCTAGCCATTTCCTGAATGGTTTTATTTTTCCTTTCAACTATGCCATTTTGCTGTGGAGTCTTAGGAGCAGAGAACTCATGACTTATACCTAAGGAGTTGCAGAATTCTCTAAACTTGATGTTTTCAAATTCAGTTCCATGATCACTTCTAATCCTAGCAATATTACCACTAGTGGAACCTTTTTCAAGTTGCAGTTTTAAGCACAGAGTTTTGAACAGTTCAAAAGTTTCAGACTTATCCTTTAAGAACACTACCCAAGAGTATCTAGAGAAATCATCTACAACTACCAAAATGTACTTCTTACCACCTATACTAGCAGTTTGCATAGGACCCATCAAGTCAATGTGAAGAAGTTCTAAGACTCTCTTAGTGTAGATTTGACTAGTACTTTTGTGAGTACTTTTGGTTTGTTTGCCTATAGCACAATCACCACAGACACTTTGAGTTTTAGCACTAAGTTTAGGAATTCCTCTTATCAATTCCTTTTTAACAAGCTTATCTAAAGTTTTGTAATTCACATGCCCAAGCCTTTTATGCCAAATATCTACATTATTAGTAATGACTTGATTACACCTACTTTGAGGCAATTCTTTTTCAGCTTTTTCAAACACATAGCAGCTGTTGGTTGATCTAACTCCAGTCATGATTAAATCATTGTTAAGATTAGTAATTAGACACCTTTCTTTGTCAAATTTAACAGTCATTTCATTATCACAGAGTTGACTGATACTAATAAGATTAGCTTTTAGACCATCTACAAGAAAAACATCCTCAATATTAGGCATTCCAGGTTTGTTTAAGGTACCTTTACCAACAATTTTACCTGTATCTCCACCTCCAAACACAACAGTGTTACCTGTAAGAATGGTGACATTTTTTAGGAGACTTGCAGTACCTGTCATATGCTTAGAGCATCCACTGTCAAAATACCAATCATTAGAAGTAACAGCATTCAAGGAGTTAATAACAGCTTTGTTGTTAGCAATTAACGTTGCTTTTTCTTTAACTTTCCAGACCCATTTCAAATTTTTATTGACAGAAGCCAACCAGGTTTTCTGGGAAATATACTTTCTGTTTCTTTTTAAATAACACTGAATTTCAGAATGACCAGGTTTTTTACAGAAATTACACAACTTCAACCTAAAGTTATTTTTGTCCCTAAAGCTATTCAGTTTCTTCATGGTTGCAACTTTGGTTGTAACTGAGCTTCCAACCTTCTTTACATAAACCTGAGTTTTATTCCTGGTTGCAACTCTGGTTGCAACTGAGCTTCTAAGCTTGTGGTCAAAATCATGAGTTTTAGCTTTAGCAACAGCTTCAATAAAAGTGGTTTTTCCTGTACTTTTACCACCATAGTAACCTAGACCACTGATATCTTTGGAGCCTCTAGAATATGACAGCATGTCATCTAATTTATCTGAAGCAGAAACATTCAGTAATTTTATTATCTTTTTAGTTTCAGTAAGTTCAGTCAGTTGTAATTTAAGCTTCTCAGTAAGACTTTTAACCTCATCCTTTAGATCAACATTCAGTTTGCTTATTATCAAGGATTGTTTACTCAGACATTTATACTTTTCATACAGAACAAGGTATTACTTAGTAATGTTTTCATCAGAAGGCTCTTCCTCATCACTGCTATATGTTTCAAAGGCAGTTGTAACTGGGGTTGAAACCTGCTCACAGTCACTTTCATAAGTAGGTTCTTTTTCAGTGATTATTCCCATGAAATTAACAAAATTAGAACCATCCTCTTCATCACTGTTACTCTCAGAATCACTATCACTATGAGTGGTTATATAAGCATTTTTGTTTCTTTTTAAAGTGTTTGCACACTCAGCCTGAATATGACCAAAACCTCTACATTCTCTACACTGAATCTCTTTATGTTTGTATTCTTTGTTATCCTTCTCTTTGGAATTCCACTTTCCTGTAGAGTTATTATTGAACCTAGACTCTGTCTTAAAATGGTTATCCTTTTTCTGAAAGTTTTTAGATGAACCAGTATCATCCTCCTTTTTTTTATAAAACTTCTTGTAAACCTTTTTTGCAAAGAAAGCTAGTTGTTCTTCATCACTCATTTTATCACAGGCATTAGATTCAGATTTCTTAGCTTGAAATGCTATTCCCTTTTCTGGTCTTTTATGTTTGAAGAATTTCAGTTCATGAGTACTTAGATTTCCTATGAGTTCTTCAAGTTTAAGATTATCTAAGTCAGTTGATTCTTCAATAGCTGTGACCTTAATTTCAAACCTTTCTGGGAGTGACCTAAGAGTTTTCTTAACAAGTTTAGCATCACTGTATTTTTCACCTAAGGTTCCAGCTTGATGAGCAATGTGGCAGATTCTACCATTAAATTGTTCAATGTTTTCATCTTCCTCCATTCTTAAGTTTTCAAATTGGGTAGTTAACTGTTGAAGTTTGAAAGCTTTTACTTTAGTGGTTCCTTCAAAAGTAACTTGCAAAATATCCCATGCTTCTTTAGCTGTTTCACAATGAGAGATATACCTGAATACGCTGAGAGTTACACCAGCAAAAATTAAGTTTATGGCTGTTGAGTTGGCACTTGATTTTCTGTCTTCTTCAGCAGACCATCTGTCTTCAGGCAAGAGAATCAGTTCTCCTTCATTATCCATGGTAGTTGGAGCCTCCCATCCATACATAACAGTCTTCCATGCATGTTCATTCTGCTGTTTGATGAAAGACCTCATTCTAATTTTCCATACTCCATAGTTTACTCCTCCTTCAAGTAATGGAGGTTTGTTGAAGGCGTTTCCTTCCCTCATTAAGTCCATTGTTACTAGAACACAGGATCCACACTAAGTAAGATCTAGTGTGAATCTCTGATACCAATTGAAATTCCTATCCGCTATTCTAGTTGCAGTTTTGCAGTTAAGTTCTAAGTGAGGTTGCAACTACAGTTAGAACCCAGTGTATAAATGGACAGAACTATAAAAAGTTAAATGTACGTAAATGAAATCACACGCATATTTAACATCGGAGTTCACCTAACTAGGCTACGTCTCCGGGGCACTTACCCAGATTATGATATTATAAAAAGCTTACAATATAGGACTCAAGTCTTAACGAAAAATACTTAGACTCCCTCTAGGTTTTTCTGCCTATCTCTATATTGCTCTTACTCTATAACTATCACTTATAAATCAATGGCATCCCACCATTGTTTTCTTTTTAAAGCTCACGTGTATTCTCTCTAGAAAATAAGTTCTTTATAATTTAGAACACACCCATTTACAAGCTAACTTATCAACTATATAAGCAAGTAAAAACAATCTTCAATCTTCAATATCTTTTGATTGCTTTTTGACTTTGTTGATTGGCTTCAATCTTCCCATGCATTGCGTGATACTTCAGCATTGATTGACTCCAATCATCATTGGTTGATACCTATTTAATAACCAGCTTGATTGTAGGAGTTAGCATTGTCCTATAGCTAGGAATCATATAAAAAGATCATATCTTGAAAAGATATCTTTTAGGTATTCATGTAAAACATTAACTCCTGATTTTATTCGATCTTTAAACATATCATACTGAATTGATAAGGAACAAAAGATTGACACAAGTGATAAGGATTAGTATAAGAATAGAGATATAAAATTATAAATTTAAAGGAAACATAACTAATCTCTTTATACCTTTTAGGAAATCTTTCCTTACCACTTTGATATTCTCACTTAAACGCATATTAAACTTTTAGAACCATATGAGAATATATCCTGTATGCTGTAGAGTCAATTAACAATTAATAAATAACAGCTATGCAGATACACAGAACTAGACAGAATACTGATGAGTAGCAGGTTGGAACTGTGGTTGCAACTGAGGTTGCAACTAGTACTTGAAACCTGTTACTACTGACTTAGTAGGTTGCAACTGGTACTTGGAACCTGTCACTATTGACTTAGTAGGTTGCAACTGAGGTTGCAACTGATACTTGAAACCTGTCAATTCTGTCTTAGTTCTTAACAACAGTTAGGATTTATTTAGTGAAAAACCAATAGACAATAAACAATATTTAGACCAGAAATCTGGTCCTAACAAAAAGATTTTCTGGTAAACACCGTAAATGTGATTACAGATCTCACATTTAACACATTGATTACTCTTAGCGTTGATAGTTCCTTTCTTAATTAGTCTTACCGTTGGAAGTTTGTTTCTTTTTGAAATTTATGCAATAACAACCTTTTATTGCAACAAAAGATTCCGAATAAAACCAAAAAACATTTAATCAATCTGTTGAATAGATGGTCTTACCTTGTGTATAAATTAGCATAGGCAAATGAGTTAAAGCACAATGTAAACAAATAAACAAATTTCTTTTAACAATTTTCTATTTTTGATGCCATTGTGACGACACTTTTTTCTCTTCCAGTATGATTTGTTCGCTGCATTTTTTTCTCTTCTACTTCAGCATTAAGATGAACTTCAATCCAAGGGTTAATAAGCCACTAGGAGGGGCAAATATCAACAACTTTGGCAACAGGTGAGCACTTTTCCAGTTTATTCTGTTCAGGACAGTGTTTAACTGGTATGTATTTGAGTTTAAAGTAGTTTTCTTCCAGTATAATTTTTCACTGCATTTTTTTTTCTACTTTGGCATTAGGACGAGTTACATTCCACGGGTTAATAAGCCACCATGAGGAGTAGTGCATCCTGATGACCGAACCATGTTCGTAACCTTCTCAAAGGGATACCCTCTACAGGCTGTAGCTCTTTATTGGTTGCATGAACAAGGAGCGATTTGCACGCCTCGAATGAAGCCTCTATTTCTTTTATTTTGCTTTCCCTGAAAAAACATGCAGATAATTAAAAAACAGATATAGACTCTTGACTGGTCTAGCTCGTAACTTGTTTGATGAAATATTCGATAACAACAAGTATCTGTAATAAAGGTTTTTTAGAATCTTTCGTGCTCCCAACCTTTGAGGCATTTCAATGCCTTCTCTTTTTGCTACAGTCTGCAAGTGGGGGTTTACACTTAATAATGAGGTGTTTTTGTAATAACATCTTTGAAAAAAAGTACTAGCTCAAAGCGTCGTAAAGCATTTTTTACATTGCATAGGTGAAAACTTTAGTTACATTTGACTAAAAAGCAGAAACAGTAGCAAAACTTACGTTTCTTGCATTTGAGATCCACCCAAGACCTAAAAGGCTTAAGCTATCCTATTTTGATATATACAAAGTCAGTTATTTTATTGTTGATAATGACGATACCAACATCCAATGACGATACCAACATATAATAGAACATGTTTAAGTTCATTAGCAAATGTTTACCTGTATAAATTCAATTATAAACGGAGGATTTCTTTTTAAAGTTTGATACTTTTACTGAGTAAAATAGTACCCAAACACTTGGAGACGCATACACTTTAGTGAAACTCCAGAAAAAAACTAAAAAAATTGTAATAATTCGTAGGTAGCTAAAAGGGTTGAACAAAAAGTGATAAGTTCTAATTATAGTGTATAACAATTTAAGCTTCTTTTTTTTACTATTAATGGGGAAAACCCAATTTTGTATTTATTTATATTGAGAAGAAATAAGAAAGCGGGGAAAAAACCCTCAAAAAGAAAAACAAGTATGGGGAGTGCTGAAAATGAAATTACAAGGCTTTAATAGCAAATTTAAAACTAGAACTCTGAAAATTTAAAAAATCTATCTTTTTGAAATCTGATTCGAACTTGGGGACCATTGATATAAATTGTAGCGTAAATCCAGTCCACCCTTCACCTGGCTCGGACAACCCATTTTTTAACCGCAAATACAGAGATAGAGAGAGAAAGCCACCGCCAACTCTATCCATTTCCATCATCTATTCTCTAATTTTCTTCATGTCCATAACGAAGGTAGAGGATCCTCCTCTCTAGATCCACCACGCTTTTCAGTTGGATGGGGAAATTGCTTATATTATCAGAGACCATCAGATCTAACATGCAACCTAGATTTTCTAGTAGATCTGCAGCAGAATTGGCTTCTCTCACCAGGAATTCGTACATATAAGTACCTCTTTCATTAAATCTTTAATCTCGTTAATTGTATGTCGTATATTCCATGGACCTTTCTGATATGTCCTTAAGATATTGACCATGGTAAGAGAGTCACTCTCTATAACGACTTTGCTATAATTAGTGATTTTGATTCCCATTAAAATAGCATTAGCTTCTGCCTCTACACTCGAATTACTTTAACTAGGAGAGTAAAAAGATTTAACAAATTTCCGTTCAGATTCCCTAATAAGTCCCCATATACCACTGGTATTAGTGATATTTTTATAGCAACCATCAGTATTTACTTTCATAAAACCAGTAGAAGGATTAGCCCATTTAACAATTTGTGTTTTGTTATTCTGTTGATGGGGTTAATCAGATTTAAATCACACCAATTCCAGATGATGGAAAAGGTTTTGTCTTTTCTGGTATGAAGTAAAATCAGATTAATAACTTTTTTGATGACATTTTGGAAAGTCATGTCCTTGTTACTGAACTTACTAGCACATAAAGTTTTCCAAATACACCAAAGAATATAAGAAGGAATATTTTAATAACATTTTACTCAAGTAGCTTACCATCCTTTTTACCAAATAACCATCATGAGATAAATCTTCATGTTATAGTAAAGTTGTTAAAAGAAAGCCCATCATATCATATGACCAAAATGGCTCAAAACTTCTTTAGCTAGATCACTTTGACTCAAAAGTTACTCTAAATTTTCGTATTTTTCTGCAACACTCACAAGTAGAGGCCAATTGAATACCAATTTTTTTTATTGCAACTGCTTTATTAAAACACTTCCAAACTAAATAAGATGTTTTTTTTAACACTTTAAGCTTTAATATGAACAAAAAGTGATCGG
Source organism: Primula veris (assembly GCA_963682055.1). Lineage (NCBI taxonomy): Eukaryota > Viridiplantae > Streptophyta > Magnoliopsida > Ericales > Primulaceae > Primula > Primula veris. The sequence continues at coordinate 27,543,478 of OY821750.1, read as the reverse complement.
TTCTAAATGAGTTCTAATAATAGTATAGAACATTTTAAGCATTAATATGAACAAAAAGTGATCAGGTCGATTAGAACCATTATACCGATACATATGCTTTTGTTGTTGAACTTATTCTTCTTGTATACATGCAAACCAAAAAAAAACAAAAAAAAATATATATGCAAACCAATTTTTACGAATTTTATTGTTTACCTTCTTTTTCATTAAGAGGAGTTCTTGGTTGTAGTGTTTCCGCTGCACATAAAAAAAGAATGGCAATAGATTAAAAGTTTTCCATGTTCTTGTTTCTAAAACTAGTAAAAATGGGTCAAAAATCATTCTTGTGAACATGATCTTATGATGTACAATGTACACGAGCCTTACACCACATGATTTGGTTCGAATGGGTATCTCAAAACATGCTTAAGGATCCACATTTGCTAGGGGGTTAGAAATTAACCTCTTCTTTACCATTTTTATACGTAAAAAGTGTCATCTATACTAATTACTAAGCACCAGATTAGACTCGTGATAGAGATACTAGAAATACTCATTGTTGATCTTCTTTTTTCCTATACATATACTAATAGATTTTCATTGCTACTTCCATTTTCTGACTCTGGTGTTTAGTTCTTGGTAATCATTCCAAAAGAAGTTTATAATTTAAAAAAATTCAAGTTTCTTTCTAATTAGTAAGAAGGTCAAAATCTAGATTTGAGATAAGTGTGTACTAAACTCTTCTATTATCATTTTCCATATATACCGAAGGTGACAGTACCAAAAGTTGCATTAGACCCGTCATACAAGTACTAACAGTTTTCATCGCTGTCGTTTAATTTTTTTTTTTCTGTATGTGTATACTAATATATTTTAATTGTTCTCCTTTCTGTTATATATACATACTAATATATTTCTGAATTTACCTTATTTTCCCTCCAAAAAAAAGTCGTTTTATAGGTCTCGCCATCCACACTTCTCATATTCGTCTCAAGTAAATGAGTATCCACCAACACTACAACCACTAATGCCGCCACTCTACAATAACAATACTTCTCTTTCATCACTCAACTACACCGATATTTCCACTGCTTCCTCCCACTCCTCACCCAAGTAAACTCATTCCCCCTCCTCCACTGATATTCCCACCGCTTCCTCCCACTGCTCACCCAATTACACTCATTCCTCCTCTTCCATAAATATTCCCACCACTTCCTCTTTATCCTCACTCAAGTACACTTATTCCCTCTTCTCCATCGATATGCCCACCTTTTCCTCACTCCTCACCCAAGTACTCTCATTCCCCCTCTTACTTTGAATTTTCTATGCCCACCAACACCGCTACCACCGGAGCACCCCAACCCATCTCCACCAGAGTTTCCATGCCTAGCATCCCCAATTATTCTGAAGGAGGCCAAGGTAGAAATCTTGAAAAGTTTCTAAAACCATGAACTATTTAGAATGCAATTGTACTGTTTGAACTGTTCAACTTTTCTACCTTGGCCTCCTTCAGAATAATTGGAGATACTAGGCATGGAAACTCTAGTGGAGATGGGTAGGGGTACTCCGGTGGTGGCGGTGTTGGTGGGCATGGAAAATTCGGAGGAAGAGGTGAAATGAGAGTACTTGGGTGAGGAGTGAGAGAAAGAGGTGGGCATATCGGTGGAGGATAGGGAATAAGTGTACTTGGGTGAAGATATAGAGGAAATGGTTGGAATATCGATGGAAGAGGAGGAATGAGTGTACTTGGGTGAAGAGTGGGAGAAAGCGGTGGGAATATCGGTGGAGGAGGGGAAATGAGTGTACTTGGGTGAGGAGTGAGAGGAAGTGGTGGAAATATTGGTGACAGTTGAGGGCTGAAAGAGAAATATTGTGATTGTAGATATGGCGGCATTGGTGTTTGTAGTCTTAGTGGATATTCATTTGCTCGAGGCGAATTTGAGAAGTTTTAAAGGCGAGGTCTGTAAAACGACATTTTGCTGGAGGGAAAATAAGATAAAAATTGAAATCGATCAGTATGTGTATATAACAAGAAGGAGAAAAATTAAGATTTATTAGTATCCATGTATAGATAAAAGAATGTTAATTGACAACGATGAAAAATGTTAGTACTTGTATGATGGGTCTAATGTAGTTTTTGGCACTAATCACGTTCAATACATATGAAAAAATATAATAGAAGAGTTTAGTACACACTTATCTCTCAACTCTGGATTTCGACCTTCTCACTAATTAAAAGAACCTGAAAATTTTCAAATTATAAACTGCTTTTGAAAAATATACCACGAACTAAACATCGGTGTCGAAAAATGGAAGTAACAACAAAAATCAAAGTTCATGTATAGGAAAAAAAAGATCAACGATGAGTATTTCTAGTATTAGATATCATGAGTCTAATCTGGTGCTTAGAAATTAGTATAGATGACACTTTGTGCATGTGAAAATGGTAAAATATAAGAGGTTGATTTCTAGCCTCCTACCAATTGTGGATCGTTAAGCATGTTTTGAGATACCCATCCGAACCAAATCATGTGGTGTAAGGCTCATGTAAATCGTAAGATCATGTTTATAAGAATGATTTTTGACCCATTTTCACTAGTTTTAGAAACAAGAACATGGAAAACTTATAATTTATCATTCTTTTGTTATGTTGAAAGGAAAGACAGAACCAAGAACTCCGCTGGATGAAAAAGAAGGTAAACAATAAAATTGTTAAAAACTGGTTGGAATGATTACAAGAAGAAGAAGGTCAACAATAAAATCATATGTATCGGTATAATGGTTCTAATCGACCTGATCACTTTTTGTTCATATTAAAGCTTAAAATGTTCTACACTATTATTATAACTAATTTAGAACTAATCATTTTTGTTCATAAGAAAATGGTAGTATAAGTGGTTTGTACTCCACCCTCTCCCAAATGTGCGTCCTTGTTCCTAGTATTGGTCTAGAGATTAAAACCAAAAAACTTGTGTTTTTATATATGCATGTAAAGAGCAACAAATCACCCATATTTACTTTTCCGATGATCTTATGATTTTCTCGAAAGCTAATGTTAATTCGGCTAATATATTGAAGAAGGCTCTAGATACTTTTTGGGAATTCTCAGGGTTAACTCCTAACTGGGATATACGCCACGTCTTCATCGCTGGAGTCGATCCCATTACCCACGGCAATATCATTGGGTTGTTTGGCTTCGTCGAGTGGTTTTTGCCTATCACATACCACAGAGTCCCACTTTTAACGTCTTCTCCCTCCTCCAGTGATTGTGCTTCCTTTGTCGACCACATAACTAGTCGAGTTTCTTCTTACACGGGTAAGCTTCTAACCTACGCCGGTAGACTTCAACTTATTAGATCCGTACTCTTAGCGATGCAATCTTATTGGTGTTCTCCTTTTATTCTTCCGATAAAAAATACAGATGACGTCAAAGCTATAATCCGACTGTTTCTTTGGAGTGGTCCGGATCTTAAGCAATTTTGGGATAAGGTTGCTTGGTCTAATGTTACTCTTCTGGTTTTGGAAGGTGGTCTAAATATTAAAAAGTTGAAGGAATTGAATAAAGCTTTAATGGGTAAAATCATTTGGGTTTTATTGTGTACGGATATCGTTTCTCTTTGGAAGAGATGGGCCATGCCTCACCTTATTTGAAGCTGAGATTTTTGCTCTATGTCCATTCCTTTAAGGTGCTCGTGGATATGGTGTAAGCTTTTGCAATTAAGAGAGACTTTTCGATACCACTTTTATTTTTCCGGCGGTAATGCTCGACATCCGTTGCCCACCGTCGGTTACACGGTTAAATCGGCATATTCTGATCCGTGACCCGATAAAGCATTGGACTTGGTTTGTTTGGGCTCGTAATGTTCCCCCAAGATGTAGCTTTATCCTTTGACTAACTTGTCTAAACCGTCTCTCTACTTTTGATCGTTTACAAAGAATGGGGTTGGTACAAGTGAACTGATGCGAGCTTTGTTACCATCATTCTGAGACAAGAGACCACCTCTTCTTGGAGTGTTCTTTCTCTTGGCATATTTGGCGTATTATCCTATCAAAGTCCGGTTTGGTAGCACAAAATAAAACTTGGAGTTTTTGGGTAAAATGGGCTAACGCTCACTTCAAAGGAAGCACGGTGTCCGACTAGTTAATTGGTATAATTATCACTTCTACGGTGTATTGTGTATGGCGCGAAAGGAATGCTAGATTGTATCGAGAAATTAAATCCACTCCCGGAAATATTGTACCTTGAATAAATTCAAAAATGTAAAAAGTAATTCTAGAAATAAGTTTATTTGTAATTCTTGGAGGTTAGGTCCATCATTCCTTCGAAGAGGCGCTTTTTTTCCTACGAATTCTTTGTAGCCTTCAGGCATTGTTCGAGCCTTTGGATTTATATGCACACTTAATCTCCCAAAAAAATCACCAAAACCAGAAATTTAGAAGCCATTGGTAGGCGGCATAAGACATGAAAATCAATAAAAGTTGGTCGCTTACCATTGTTTTCCTTTTTGAGATTTATAAAATTGGTAATCCATCAGAACCACGAGCATTTTTCTAACAAAAGAAAGGGGTAGCAACTAGCAACACCATCATGGGTACAGATAATCATACATATTCAAGAAAAACTTTCTTACAGAAAAGTCTAGCGGCGCATCTTTTTGCTCGTTTGCCTTCCAACTTAGTATAATAATTCATAATAATAATAACTCTTATTGTCAAAAATAAAAAATACCAATATATGATATCATTCATATCTAAGAATTTTTTAACTTAGAACGTAAACGCGACCAAAGGGTGTGTAATTAAAAGATAATAGCAGCATTGATATTCTCAATTTGGTTACAGATATTCTGGTAGCATTTAGCATTGATATTCTCATGTATAATCAATTAATCATCATTTAACAGGCACATAACACAGATGAATACAACAATGCTAAATGTTGATCAAAGTTAACAAGAACAGTAAAGTGAAACAAAAACACAGTGAGAAAACAATTATCATGCAGACAAGATCTCTTTCTCATTTTAAAAGGGTGGTCTTTTTGAAAATCCAAGTTCTCACCCTTCAGTAGTAGATATAAGTAGTTGATGGGTAAATT